>MU228036.1:1696645-1733495 GCA_018584345.1 Thuja plicata
CTCCATTTCTTTCCACCTCTTCCAAACTTCTATCTTCCATTCACTTTCACCCCACTTCTTCTTCTTCTTCTTCTTCTTCTTCTTCTTCTTCTTCTTCTTCTTCTTCTTCTTCAACCTTGGGGCATAATCTTTCATGCTTAATGATCTACCTTGGTTCTTTGATCCATATATCTTTCATCTTACATCAAGAACCTTATCTTTAGTTTGATTTGATCAAATTTAGCAATTTTTTGTTTCTCCTCTATCTCATTTCGATTTCGATCAAGAGGTGGCAGTACCTATCAAACTTCAATCTTTGATTCAGCTTTATCAATCCTATCATTTTGTTTTCATGGGGCAACCTTGCTTGAGATTTTTATCTCGAACATGTCAATTACTTATTTAAAACGGTGTTGACCTTGTATTTTTTGCAATCAACTTATCTTTGTTTTGATGTCAATTACTTATTTACAACGATGTTGATGCCTGTGTTGTTTTATGATCCCAAATCAATCTCACACTTCAGCTACATTCTTTGACTACATATGTTCTCAGAATGATCACACATTAGTCAAAGAGGGGCAAATCTATGCACCCTAAAATGGTCGCCTAGACTATGGGCCCCATTTATCATTTTATCAATTTATCAAATTCCTGAATCAATGCTTTGGAATATTTTCAATTCAAATCAATTTCCTTGATCAAATTGTAATAAATTCAATTATTTCAATATTTCCTAAGGTTTGATCATTTTTATTTAATTAAAAGATTTAATCTCCCTTTTAATTAAATAAAATTCATCTTTTTTAATAAATTAAATTTCTCCCTTTTAATTAAATAAAATTCATCTTATTTAATTTAATCAAATTCCTCCCATTTAATTAAATAAAATTCTTCTAATTTATTTAATTAAGAGAAAACCCCTCTTTTAATTAAATAAATAAAAATCTTCACTTAAAGCACTTTATTTGATGAAAAAGGAAATAAATGAAATAAAACTTAAATAAAAGTTCCTTTTTCTACACATCTTCCTAAGTGGTGGGATTTTTGCCTCTTAATCATGGCCTTTGATTTTGCCTCTTAATCTCTACTGTCCATTTCTCTTTATAAGGAAATCTCTCCTCATTTTCATATAGAATTTTTAGGTATTGTTTTGCTGCAGGTTTGGAGAGCACTTTTGGAGGAGAATTTGAGCACTCAAGCTTGAATATTGCAACTTTTCTCTTCTTGTCTTCTTCTTCTTGCATCCATGGCTATTCGTGTAGATTAGATTCATGTTTCCTTTCATAGATTAATATTTTATTTGTATTTATTTTCACAAGATAATCATGCATTGTTATCATATAGATTAATTTTCCTTTCATGCATCGCAATCATATAGAATAGTTGTCATTTTCATGCATTAAATCTCTCATTTCATGGTGTACTTGCATGGGCACAACTAGGTCAATCTGAGGGCCTCCATCATAAACCTTTGCACTCTATGACTAAGGAGCTATGAGTTGATATTTGAGGCCTCATTCTTGAGCAACCTTGAATGGAATGATTCATAGAAGTGTGACACATTTTCATCACACAGTCCGTACTTATTTATTCTCTTTGTTGATGATTACTCTAGAATGATAACAGTCATGTTTCTAAAAGATAAATCTAAAGCATTTAAGATGTTTAAATGGTATAAGGAAATGGTTGAGAAAAAAAGTTGTAAAGAATTAAAATGCTTAAGGTCAGATAGAGGAGGGGAATTTATTTCAGATGAATTCACTAACTTTTGTAATGAGCATGGAATCAGAAGACATGTCTTTTCACCAAGAACACCACAACAAAATGGAATTGTTGTAAGAAGGAATAGATCCATAGTTGATTGTGCAAGGACATTGACGATAGAGAAAGGAATCACCCAAATCTTTTGGAAAGAAGCTATCAGTACTACTCTTTACACATTGAACAAAGTACAATTGAAGAAAGACAACAAGAAGACACCTTATGAGCTTTGGTATGGATACACACCAAATGTAAGTTATTTCAAAAAATTTGGCAGTCAATGTTATATCTTAAAAGATGATAGAAATGGAAAAATTGACTCCAAGAGTGATGAAGGAATATTTCTAGGGTATTCTACCAAGAGAAAGGCTTACAAATGTCTAAATAAAGCCTCTAACAAAATTGTTGAAAGTGCAATTGTAAAGATAGATGAATTTGTAGAGAAGAATGGAAAGGAAAGCACTAAAGAACCAGAGAACTAAAATAGGTTTTCTTACAATGAGGAACCTAACACTCTACCCGACCAACAATGTAGATCTCCTAAGAAAAAAATCATTGCACACGAGCATCTGGCTAAAAATACCGACGATCATAATATTGCTCAAGATGATGCAAAAAGTGATGGAGAATAGAGTGAAGAAAAAAATGATGATCAAGCTAATAGACAAAGAGATGAACCTGTACTTACAATATATGTCAGAAAGAATCATCCACAGAACTAGATCATAGGAGATAAAAAGGCTAGTATAAGAACCAGAAGTAATTCTCTAAATACAAGATGTCTTATTGGTGATTATGAGCCCAAATTTGACAATGTCACACTATATAATGATGTATGGATAAGTGCTATGAATGAAGAGATTGAGAAGATAGAGAAAGACAAGACATGGACGCTTGTACTGAGACCATATGACAAGAATGTCATCGGTACAAAATGGATATTCAGGAATAAACTAAATGAAAATAGAGAAGTCACCAGAAATAAAGCAAGACTAGTATGCAAGGGGTATGCGCAAGAAGAAGGGATTGACTATGGATAGACCTTTGCACCCGTTGCTAGGATAGGAGTGAGAATATTACATGCTTATGCTGCATGTAAAGGATTCAAGGTATATCAAATGGATGTCAAGTCTCCATTCTTCAATGGAATACTTGAAGAGGAGGTATACATTGAACAACTAGAAGGGTTTGTTGATCCAAACACGAAGGACATGGTATGTAGACTACACAAAGCCCTGTATGGATTGAAACAAGCACCCAGAGCCTGGTATGAAAGACTTCATTCCTATCTTATAAGTATTGGATTTGTAAGGACTAGTGAAAACAATAATCTTTATTTGAAGGAAGATATTGATGCTAACATTTTGATTGCTAAGATATTTGTTGATGACATCATATTTGGAGGCAATGATATTCTATGCAAATCGTTTGCAAATGAAATGAGAAAAGAGTTTGAGATGTCTATGTTTGGAGAGATTAGGTTCTTTCTTGGTCTATAGATCATGCAACAAGATGAAGGTATCTTCATTACACAATCAAAGTACATCAAAGAAGTACTGAAAATATTCAAAATGGAAGATTCTAAACCTATTGGAACGCCGGTGGAAACTGGATGTAAGCTAGCAAAGGAGGACAATTCATCAGAGGTAAATTAGAATTTGTATATATCAATGATTGGAAAACTCATGTATGTTGTACACACTAGACCAGATTTGTACATGCAGTAGGAATAGTTGTAACATTTTCTACTAATCCCAGATAATCACATTTGACTGCTGTGAAAAGAATCCTAAGATATCTGAGGAATACTAAGGAATATGTCTTATGGTATAGAAGAGAAGAAAAATTTGAACTAAAGGTCTTTACCAATTTTGATTGGGCTGGAAATATTGATGACCGAAAGAGCACAACTGGAGTAGCATTCATTATGGGTGATAGACTTGTCACATGGATCAGTTGGAAGCAAGGATGCATCTCTCAGTCTACTGCAGAAGTCGAGTATGTTGGTGCTGCTACAAATTTCTCAAATATTGCATGCATAAAATAGTTACTGGAAGGTATGCATATGAAAATTCTTGATCCAGTAATTATCTACTATGATAATACAAATGCAATAAACATTTCCAAGAATCGAGTCATGCATGCTAAAGAAAAGCATATTGCCATCAAGTATCATTATTTGAGAGAACAAGTTTTGAAAAAGGAGGTGATACTTGAGTATGTGCAATCAAAGGAACAATTGGCCGATATATTTACCAAGCCACTGCCCAAGGATGAATTTGCATACTTGAGAAAGAGACTAGGGGTTAGACCTTTGTCTACTAGTCAGTAAGCTGACTAGAAGGTTGCATCGACCTACATATTATTAGAATATCACTCATGTTGATGCAAGTAGAGAGATGTACTCCAACACAAATATATACAAAGCAAGGTATTTATCTACTCCGAGCACCAGAGTTATTACCAATGGATTGGGAAATTCAAGGAATATATTATGGATAGAAAAGATCCATTTGGCATCACTGTCCAAACCTAGTTTGAAAAGATGTTTGTTTGGCATTGCTTTCAAAGGGAGAGAGATATCTCATTATCATACTAATAAAGAGAGAGATTATATCCATTATCATCTTAGCGAGAGATTATATCCATCAAAGTATCCAAAGGGAAAGATGTTACAAGAAAGGGAGAGTACACACAAAGAGAAAAGAATTGCTAACAAGAGACATCACAAGAAAGGAGAACAGTCAAAGGGAGAGAGTTTGACATAGAAGGAGAGTACATCACATCAGAGAAAGAAAGATTCTACATCTATCGAGTGAAGGGATTGAAGACAGAAAGGAATTTGCAAGAATCAAATCAAAGCTATTTGAGCTTACCAAAAGCCAAACATTTGTAATAGTAACATTAGGAAAGCTTGATGAAATAGTATATTTCATATTGTATTAGTAATAGTATAGTATAGTAATGTAGTATGTTTCCATCAATGCTAAAGGCAGAGATTGATGACATGTAACTGATTGAATGTTTGAATATTTTTAGTTGATAATCATGCAAGGCATTAAATCATTTAATGTATTGTATTATCATTGATGTCAACTTAATATAATTTGTATGGTCATGGAAATAGTGCCAAAGAATTCAAAGAACCAATGAATCAAAGGCTATGCTATCAGTAATGCATATAAGTCAAGTATTCTCTAAGTGACTGTATACCCTAACGAAGTGCATGCCAACGGTCAGAGTAAAAGAGTAGAGTCACAGTGTTACCCAACGAGCTAATCCACAATAATACCGATGAGAAAAACATAGAGTAACCTGATGGAAAAAAATTTAGTGTTGTGTGATGGAAAAGACAAGGACGAAGATCCTGATGACAACTAAAGTTACACCGACAGAAAAAATTATTTATAACAGATGACTAACTAAAGTGTTGACCGACAGAATAGAGAGTTCACAAATGACAGAATGCTTAGCTGTCAAGAGCTATAAATAGAATTAACAGATACTTATCATTGTTTTAATCATCCAGATAAAGTTAGAGATAAGTAATTGATTTAAAGCTGATTTGTCCATTTGGTAAGAAGATCTCTTTGAGATAAACCTAGAGTTTGCTTTAAATCTATTGGAAAAAATTGTGGATCACGCCAAGAATCAAGAAAGACAAGAAAAAGTAAATCATGTCTATATAGAGACAAACCCAATTCATTATGAATGGGGGACTATGTGGGGTGAAAAAGAGAAGAGGAAAAATGCAAAAGAAAATATGAAGGAGAAGAAGTCTTCATTCAGTCTTGATCAAAAACATGAGGAAAGAGAAAGATTCTATAGACACCGATGAACAGTGGGATAGAATCATAGAGAATAATAGTGTGGAGCAAAGGTATAGAAATAATTATATTGATTAGAGAGGTAATGGACTTATAATAGATATAAAAATCTACAATTGAGTTGTATGTATGAACAGATCATTAGTGTTTAATTTTAACCATTTAAGCATCAAGTATCTTAACCAAGAAAGACTTAAAAGTCTTTTACAATTGATATACATCCCAAGGAGTATCAAAAATTTTGTTCATGAAAGTAGCATTGGATATGCCCGATACCTATTGACAGGCCAAGTGAGTGTTTGATCAAGGATGGTAGCATTAGATGCCAGATACTAGGTGACAAACTATCTTTTAAATACTCTAACAAGGTCACACCTAATAGTGTGTTTGTAACCTTTGACAGGTTTAGATCCTAACAAAGCTCACTTTAGAAGAGTGAAAATTTGGGATACCAATCCCAGTGGTTTTTCCCTTAACAGGGTTTCCAAGTTAAAATCAATGTGTTATACATTTATGTTTTATTACTTTATTATTTTACATTTCACATATGCAATTCTAGATTTATCAGTATACTTTGCATATTTATTGTGTTTCAGTAAATAGTTAACTTCTTATCAGTAATCATATAGAAGAGAGATTTACAAACCAATCCAACAAGTAGAAAATTGATATAAGTATTTCAAGGCATTCATCTTGTAGGATAGAAGATAACTTGAGACATAATTTATGGTTATAAGTTTTAAGTGTTGATTTAAGGATTAAATTTTGAGGCACTGATTCACCTCACCCCACTCTCAGTTATTAGTAAAAATTGGTATTAGAGCTTGTGTTCTTAAAAGGAAGGTTTCAAAGCCTAAGATAAAGATCACATGAGGAACATACGAGATGTGCCCAAGTTAAACAAAGATAATTTTTCTTCATGGCAGAGCAGAATAAGACTCCACTTATCAGGTATTGGAAATGATGTTACTCAATACTTACATACTGATTATGTGTTTCTCACAGGAGCACCAACAGTTGAACAAATGAGAGAGAAGCATGAGCACAACTGCATGATGATAGAGCTTTCTTCCTCACTCTCTGATGCTGAATTTGAAGATGTCAAAACTTGCAAGACTGCAAAGCAAATGTGGGACAAATTGATGCTTGTACATGGTGGTGACAAGAGTGTTTTGAGATCCAAGGAAAAAAGCCTTAGAGGGAAGTTTTATGATCTCAAAATGAAAGAAGGTGAAAACATCACTCAGTACAACACAAGAATTTAAGAGGTAGTCAATCCTATCCGAGAACTTGGAGGTGTACTCTAAGAAGATGCAGTGGTAAGTAAAATTCTAAGAACCTTACTACCTACTTATGCTATTAGAGTATCTTCCATTCAAGAAATGAGAGCAGTAGCAAATAGATATGTTACTCTAGATAGTTTAATTGGAAGACTCATTTCATTTGAGATACATAACTTTGATAATAGTGTCTTACCAAACAAAGAGTCTGCATTCAAAACTTGTATGAGAATAAGTAAATCAAGTCATAAACACACTATGAGAAAAGATAGTGATAGTGAAAGTGAAGAAGAAGATCTTGATGAAATTGAAGCACTTATGGCTAGAAGAATGCAGAGAGGCAAAGGTAAATTACCAGTTGTTTTTTTTAATTGTAAAGAGATTGGACACTTTGCTGCAAGATTTCCTAACAGAAGAAAAGATGATAGAAGTAATGATAGAACATTTGAAAATAATTCTAACAGAGGTGATTACAGAAGCTACCGACAATCAGAAAGAAGAGATTCCAGAGACTACAAGGACAAAGGAAAGAAGGCCAGTTACCTAGAAAATTCAAAGATGATGATACAGACACCGAATCTGAGGAAGACATTGAGATGGTGTTTGTGGCAGTAAAAGATGATTCAGATGATGATGAAGAAAGGTATGTAGAAACTACACTCATATCTAAAGTTAGTAAAAATGATGTCTAGATCATAGATAGTGGCTGCACTCAACATATGACTAGTGATAAGCAAAGTTTTGATACTTTTTAATACTATAAAGGTGGTTTAGTAAGAATGGGTAATGACACACCTTGTCTAGTTGAAGGTAGAGGAACCATAATGTTGAAGAACAGATAAAATGTGGAAATTCTTATTTGCTAAATGGATTGAATTATAATCTATTGAGTATTTCTCAGTCAAATAATTCAAGTCATAGAGTAGCATTTGAAAATAAGAAGGAAAATATCTTCAGTAAATCAGGAAATCTGATTGGTACTAGTGAGAAAACTAAAGGTAACTTATTCTATCTCAATGATACTAACACCACTTGTTTCATTTCTACAAACAAAGACATATGGTTGTGGCACAAAATATTGTGTTATGTGAACTTTGACAACATGATAAAGATTAGCAAAAAGAGAAATATTAGAGGCTTATCGACGATGACCAAGCTCAACAACATCATGTGTAAGAATTATTAAAAAGGTAAGATGACAAAGTCTAGTTTCAAAAGAAAAACCCATACATATGATGTCATCCTAGAATTAGTCCATACTTATTTATTTGGACATATGAGGACAAAGAGTTATTATGGAGATATATATTTTATTCTCTTTGTTGATGATTACTCTAGAATGATGACAGTCATGTTTCTAAAAGATAAATCTGAATCATTCAAGATGTTTAAATGGTATGCACAATGGTTGAGAAACAAAGTGGAAAAGAATTAAAATGCTTAAGTTTAGATAGAGGAGGGGAATTTATTTTAGATGAATTCCCTAACTTTTGTAATGAGCATTGAATCAGAAGACAGGTCTTTGCACCAAGAACACCACAACGAAATGGAATTGTTGAAAGATGGAATAGATCCATAGTTGATTAAGCAAGGAAAATGATGATAGAGAAAGGCATAACCCAAATCTTTTGGAGAGAATCTATCAGTACTGGTTTTTACACATTGAACAGAGTATAATTGAAGAAAGGCACCAAGAAGACACCTTGTGAGGATACACACTAAGTGTAAGTTATTTCAAAATTTTGGTAGTCAATGTTATATCTTTAAAGATGATAGAAATGGAAAAATTGACTCCAAGAGTGATGAAGGAATCTTTCTAGGGTATTCTACCAAGAGAAAGGCTTATAAATGTCTAAATAAAGCCTCTAACAAAATTGTTGAAAGTGCAAATGTAAAGATAGATGAATTTGCAAAGAAGAATGAAAAGGAAAGCACTAAAGAACTAGAGGACTACAATAGGTTTTCTTACAATGAGGAATCTGACACTCTACTCAACCAACAATGTAGAGCTCCTGAGCAACAGATCATTGCACCTGAGCATCAGGCTACAAATAGCGATGATCAGAATATTGCTCAAGATGATGCACAAAGTGATGGAGAACAGAGTGAAGAACAAAATGATGATCAAGCTAATACACAAAGAGTTGAACCTGTACTTGCAAGATATGTTAGAAAGAATCATCGATAGAACCAAATCATATGAGATAAAAAGGCTGGTATGAGAACCAAAAGTAAGTCTCTAAATACAAGATGTCTTATTTTTTATTATGAGCCCAAATTTGTCAATGTTGCACTAGATAATGATGAATGGATAAGTGTTATGAATGAAGAGATTGAGTAGATAGAGAAAAACAAGACATGGACACTTGTACCAAGACTAGATGACAAGAATGTCATTAGTACAAAATGGATATTCAGGAATAAACTGAATGAAAATGGAGAAGTCGCCAGAAATAAAGCAAGACTAGTATGCAAGGGGTATGCAAAAGAAGAAGGGATTGACTATAGAGAGACCTTTGCACCCATTGCTAGGCTAGAAGGAGGGAGAATATTACATGCTTATGTTGCATGTAAAGGATTCAAGGTATATCAAAAGGATGTCAAGTCTGCATTCCTGAATGGAATACTTGAAGAAGAGGTATACATTAAACAACTAGAAGGGTTTTTTGATCCAGACAAGAGGGATATGGTATGTAGACTACACAAATTCCTGTATGGATTGAAACAAGCAAGCAAAGCCTGGTATGAAATAATTCATTCCTATCTTATAAATATTGGATTTGTAAGGACTAGTGAAAACAATAATCTTTATTTAAAAGAAGATACTAATGCTAGCATTTTGATTGCTGAGATATTTTTTAATGACATCATATTTGGAGGAAATGATATGCTATGCAAAACATTTGCAAATGAAATGAGCAAAGAGTTTGAGGTGTCTATGTTTAGAGAGATCAAGTTCTTTCTTGGTCCGCAGATCATGAAACAAGATGAAGGTATCTTCATTACACAATCCAAGCACATCAAAGAAGTACTAAAGATATTCAAAATGGAAGTGTCCAAACCAGTTGGAACACCGATGGAAACTGGATGTAAGATGACAAAGGAAGACAATTCATCAAAGGTAAATGAGACTTTGTATAGATCAATGATTGGAAAACTCATGTATGTTGTACACACTACACCAGATATTGCATATGCAGTAGGGATAGTTGCAATATTTTATCCTAATCCTAGACAATCACATATGATTATTGTGAAAAGAATCCTAAGATATCTGAAGAATACTGAGGAATATGTCTTATGGTATAGAAGAGAAGGAAAATTTGAACTAAAGGAATTTAGCAACACTGATTGGGCTAGAAATATTGATGATTGGAAGAGAACAACTGGAGGAGCATTCTTTATGGGTGACAAACTTGTCACATGGATTAGCAAGAAGAAAGGATGCATCTCTCAGTCTAGTGCAGAAGTTGAGTATATTGCTACTGCTGTAAATTGTTCAAATATTGCATTGATCAAACAGTTACTGGAAGGTATGCATATGAAAATTCTTGATCCAGTAATTATATACTGTGATAATACAAGTGTAATAAACATTTCCAAGAATCCAGTCATGCATGCTAAACAAAGCATATTGCCATCAAGTATCATTATTTGAGAGAACATGTTTAGGCAAAGGAGGCGACACTTGAGTATGTGCAATCAAAGGAACAATTGGCCATTATATTTACCAAGTGACTACGTAAGGATGCATTTGCGTACTTGAGAAAGACACTAGGGGTTAGACCCTTGTCTACTAGTCAATAAGCTGACTAGAAGGCTGCATCAGCCTACATATTATAAGAATATCATTCATGTTGATGCAAGCAGAGAGATGGACATTAAGAAAAATATATACATAGAAAGGTATTTATCTACTCCAAACACCAGAGTTATTACCGATGGATTGGGAAATTCAAGGAATATATTATGGATAGAAAAGATCTATTTGGCATCACTGTCCAAAACTAGTTTGAAAAGATGTTTGTTTGGCATTGTTGTCAAAGGGGGAGAGGTATCTCATTATCATATTGATAAAGAGATATTATCTCCATTATCATCTCAGGGAGAGATTATATCCATCAAAGTATCCAAAGGGATATATGCAACAAGAAGGGGAGAGTACACACAAAGAGAAAAGAATTGCTGACAAGAGACAACACAAGAAAGGAGAACAGTCAAAGGGAGAGAGTTTTACATAGAAGGAAAACATATCACATCAAAGAAAGAAATATTCTACATCTATCCGGTGAACGGATTGAAGATAGAAAGGAAGATGTAAGAATAAAATCAAATCTATTTGAGCTTACCTTAAGCCAGACATTTGTAATAGTTACATTAGGAAAGCTTGATGAAACAATATATTTCATATTGTATTAGTAATAGTATAGTATGAGAATGTAGTATGCTTCCATCAATGCCAAAGGGAGAGATTGATGACATGTAACCGATTAAATTTTTGAAGATGTTAAGTTGATGATCATGCAAGGCATTAAATCAGTTAATGTATTGTATTTTCATTGATGTCAACTTGATATAAATTGTATGGTCATGGAAATACTGCTAAAGATTGCAAAGAACCAATGAATCAAATGCTATGCTATCAGTAATGCATATAAGTCAAGTATTCATTAAGAGACTATATACATGGATACAGTGCACGCTGACAGTCAGAGTAAAAGAGTAGAGTCATAGTGTTACCCAATGAGCTAATGCACAACATTACCGATGAGAAAAAAAATAGAGTAACCCGACGGAAACAATTTTAGTCTTGTCCGACAGAAAAGACAAGGATGGAGATCCCGATGATAACTAAAGTCACACTGATGAAACAATCAGTTATCACCGATGACTAAATTAATTATTGACTGACAGAATAGAGAGTTCAGAAATGACAATATACTTAGTTGTCGAGAGCTATAAGTAGAATTAATGGATACTTATCATTTTTTTAATCATCCAGATAAAGCCAGAGATAAGTAATTGATTTAAAGCTGATTTGTCTAGTTTGGAAGAAGATCTCTTTGAGATAAAAATGGAGTTTTCTTTAAATCTATTGGCAAGAATTGTGGATCACGCCAAGAATAAAGAAAGAAAAGAAAAGTTAAATCATGTCTATATAGAGACAAACCCAATTCATTACAAAGGGGAATATGTGGGGTTAAAAAGAGAAGAGGAAAGATGCAAAATAAAATTTGAAGGAGAAGAAGTCTTCATTCAGTCCTGATCAACAAGCTAAGGAAAGAGAAAGATTCTGCAGACACTGACAAATAGTGAGACAACATCACAGAGCAGAATAGTGTGGAGTAAAGGTATATAATTGATTATATTAATCATAGAGGTAATGGAATTACAATAGATCTGAAACTATATAATTTGAGTTGTATGTATGAATAGATCATTAGTGATTCAGTTTAACCATTGAAGCATCAAGTCTCTTAACCAAGCAGGACTTAAAAGTCTTTTACAATTGAGATACATCCCAAGGACTATCAAAAAGTTTGATAATGAAAGTAGCATTGGATATTATCGATACCTATTGATAGGCCAAGTGAGTGTTTGATCAACAATGGTAGCATTAGATGCCAGATACTAGGTCACAAACTAACTTTTAAATCCTCTAACAAGGTCACACCTAACAGTGTGTTTGTAACCTTTAACAGGGTTGGCTCCTAACATAGCTCACTTGAGAAGAGTGAAAATTGGGGGTATCAGTCCTAGTGGTTTTTCCCTTAACAAGGTTTCCATGTTAAAATCCATGTGTTATGCATTTAGGTTTTATTACTTTACTATTTTAGATTTCACATATGCAATTATGGATTTATCGGTATACTCTACATATTTACTATGTTTCGGAAAATAGGTAACTGCTTATCGATAATCATATAGAAGAGAGATTTACAAAGCAATCCGACAAGTAGAAAATTGATATAAGCATTTCAAGGCATTCATCTTGTAGGACATAAGATAACTTGATACATAATTTGTGATTATAATTTTTAAGGGTTGATTTAAGGATTAAGTTTTGAGGCCACATATTCGCCCCCCCTCGCCCCCTCTCAGTTATTACTAACAAAATCTTGAGAGGTCCTATGTTTTTCATCAGAAGTTTAGTTGGTTGACCTTTAGGAAATCTCTCCTTTCTGAGATAGGCAAGTACCAAGTCTCCAACCTTGAATTGAAAATCCCTTTTAGTTATGTCTTCTTTGGCCTTATACTTTTCCACTTGTTGTTGGAGTGTCTTTCACACTTGGTCATAGAGGTCTTTAATCTATTCTACAAAGTTTTCAGCCTGAGCACTCCGCTTATCCTAGAAACTCAGGTCTCTTAAATCCATTTTTCTCCTTTGATTAGCATCGTACACTATCTCAAAGGGGATTTTTCCAGTTCTTCTATTAATGGAGTCATTGTAGGCATATTCTACCTATCCAAGAATAAGATCTCATGAGTGTCCATGCTTCTTAGTTAGACATCATAATAGGTTACTTAGAGACCTATTTACTACCTCAATTTGACCATCTAACTGAGGGTGATAGGCTAAAGAAAAATATAAGTTTGTACCTAAAATTTTCCAAAGGGTTCTCCAGAAGTTTCCCACAAACTAATGTCCCTATCACTTACTATATTGAGTGGTGGTCCATGGATCCTCACTACTTCTCTAAAGAAAAGGTCTGCAATGTGGTAGGCATCATTGGTTTTCTTTCAAGGAACTAAGTGCGCCATATTTCTAAAACCTCTCCACTAATACAAAACACTATCATGACCTCTTTGTGTCTTAGGCAATCCCAAAATAAATTCCATGATCAAACATTCCCAAGGTCTCTTAGGTATGGAGAGAGGTTGGTACAATCTGGCATTGCTGCTATGTCCCTTGGCTCTTTGACATACTTAGAACTGTTCCAAAAAACTTCTAACATCTGACTGAAATCTTGGCTAATGGTAATGCCTACTTACCTATTCAAGGGTTTTTTCCACTCCATAGTGGCCTCCCAAATTGCCTTGGTGCTTCTCCTTAACTATTTTGTCCCTCATTGAACACCGATGTATACACAAAAGATGGCCCTTGAAAAGAAAACCTTCCTACAACAGATATTTAAAATAGTCTACCTTGAATCCCTACATAAAATTCTCACATGCTTCATAAATACCCTTGAAGTCATTATCTTCCTTTTATATCTTTTGTAAGTCACTCATTCCCACACTTTGTAACTGTATCTCCTGAATAGCCAATACTCTCCTACTTAGAGTATCTGCAACTTTTTTTCTAACATATTTCTTGTGTTTTATGACAAAATTATATGCCTACAAGGATTCTACCCACTTTAGTTGTCTTTGATTCAACTTCTCTTTCCCATTCAAGAAGCTAAGAGCATGATTATCTTTATAAACTACAAATTCCCCTGGTAGGAGGTAATGTCTCCACTTTTTGAGTGATTTTACAATTGCATACAACTCCAAATCATAGGTGGAGTACTTCTACTTTGCTTCAATCAATTTATCTGAAAAGAATGCCACAGAATGTCCCTCTTGACTCAACACTGCCCCAATGGCTAGTTTACTAACATCACAATCCACAACAAATAACTGATTAAATTTTGGAAACCTAAGAGTAGGTAGTTTTTCTATCTTCTTCTTTAACATTTCAAGCCTTTATCTACTACTTCTGTCCAATTAAACTGACATTTAATTCCTCCCTTAATAGTATTGAGTATTGTTGTACATAGATGGCTAAAGTTTCTCACAAACTTCCTATAATAAGAGGCTAATCCATGAAAACTCCTAACATCTCCTATGGATCTAGGTGTTGGCCATTCAATATAGACTTGACCTTTTTAAGATCCATCTTCATGCAACCATCAGAAACAACAAATCCAAGGTACACGAATTCTATTTTTAAGAACTCACATTTTTCATGGTTGGTCATCAGTTTCTCTTGATGTAGCATCCTCAAAACCATTTCCAAGTGCTTCATGTGATCCTCCTTAGACCTTCTAAAAATAAAAATGTCATTAAGGTAAACAATTAAAAAACATACACAATCTAAGCCAGAAATTCAACTCTATATTCAATGGATTGTGGAAATCTGATCGATCTAATTAAAATTTTACCAATAAAGTCAGGTAGTACTTCATTAATGAGCCTCATGAGTGTACTAGGTGCATTTGTCAGCCCAAAGGTCATTACAAGCCACTCATACATCCCTTCATTTGTCTTGAAGGTTGTTTTCCACTCATCACTAGGCCTAACTTTGATTTGATGGTACCTTGATTTCAAGTCCACCTTGGAAAAATAGCAAGAACCCCCTAAGTTATCCAGTAAGTCCTCAATCTATGCCATCGGAAATCTATACCTAATGGTAATCTTTTTAGTAGCCCTAGATTCAGTACACAACCTCCATTTTCCATCCTTCTTAGGTGCAAGGACACTTGGCATGGCACAAGGACTTAAAATTTTCCTTATAAGCCCCTTCTCTATCAAATCTTGTATTTTTTTAGCAATCTCTACATTCTAACTTGGAGTCATTTTATAGGTTGTCTTTTTAGGTAGAGTAGCCCCTGGGATTAATTCTATTTGATGAATCCCCTACCTCATAGGCGGTAAAGCACTAGGCAATCCATTATCCACTATATCATTGTATTTCTCCAATAATTATTTTACTTATTGAGGCATGATGACTTTCTCCTTATTTTCCTCTCTTGGCTTCACTATCACTGCACAACAGACCCCTCTTTCCTTCTTCATGGATTTAGGTAACTCCTTTCCACTCATGAGCATCACACTAGACCCCACATGCTTCTCTTCATTAGGTTCTGACAAAGGATCCATCTTAAATTTCTTACCTTGCTTAGTGATTACATAGTTGTTCTTTCCCCCATCATGAATGGCCTCTACATTGTACTTCCACAGACATCCTAATAGGAGGTGACATGCATCCATAGGCAATATGTCACATAACACTTTGTCTTTGTAGTCTCCTATTTCAAACTCCACTAAATTTTGTTCATCCACCACTATCTGTTGACCCTTGTTTAGCCATGACACCTTGTAGGGTGTAGAGTGTGGTATCCTTATAAGTTTTAGTTTTTCCACCATCTCAGTTGAAACTATATTCTTTGTGGAACCAAAATCCACTATAACCTTGCAGATCTTGGACCATGTGACCTACATGTAGTTTTAAACAAGCTCTTCCTTTGAGGTGGATTTGCAGTGCTTGGAACTTTTAATAAAGTCCTTCTTAACATAAGATTTTCTCCATCCAACATTGGTCCTTCCTTGGAGATTGGTGAGGTGACACTTTGTTTGTCCTCTTCTTGTACTAACTAAGTCCTTGTATCTCCCATGGACAAGGTTGAATCTTTTTTAGGACATCAGCCCATAGTATGGCATACTTGGTTGCAATTGTAGCACCTACCTATGAAGATAGTATTAGCCCTTCCCTGTGACTAAAACTTACCTCTTGGAGGTCCTCTTTCTCTATATCATCCTCTCTGAAATGAACCTCTATAATGATTGTCTCCATTTCTATTTGTGGACTGAGTTTTTTCTGGCCTACTTTAGCTTTGGGCTCTTCCAAAGTTACCCCTACCTCTGAATCCTCTATTGCCTCTACCTCTTTGTTATAAATCACTCCTCCTTTTAGCCTTCTCTTCTTCTCTCAATGCTAATTGAAAGCATTTATGCATGGTGTTAGAGGCCATCATACTGATCTCATCTTGGATTCCTTGCCTCAATCCATTGAGAAACCTTGCAACCCTTTCAACCTCTTCTTCATGTCTCCTTGCCCTCAAACTCAACTTATTAAATTCCTTTGTATAAGCACTTACTATGAGTTCTTTTTGCCTTGGGTTTTGTAACCTCTCATACATTTTTATCTCGTAATCAGTTATTAATAATTGTGCCCTCAATCCGATCTTCATCTTATCCCAAGAGACTATTTTCTTCTTCCCAACTATTACCCTAACATCTTGCATCATATTCCACAAAACCAATGCTGATCCCTTGAGCCTAGCCTTTCCATAACTGACTCTCTTCTCCTCTTCCACTTCTTTATAATAAAATTTATTATCTATGGCCTCTAGCCAATCTTGCAACTCTTCTCCATTCAAACTACAACTATAGTAAGGAATGTGTTCCATGCTATCTTTATTGATTGATTTGAAGGCATCCAAGAACACTTTCTATTCCTTATCCATCTCCACTTATTTTCCCTTGCCATATGTATCTCTTCTCTGACTTGCATCCTCTTCCTCACTTCATCACCTCATTAAGTGACTCTCCTCTTACTCTTTGATTCTGAAAAATTTTCCTTTGCCAATAGATCCTGGACCAAGTCCATTATGGCATCCTTTCTCATTGCCTTGGGTGGCATTTTTTCAACCTCTAGGCTCTCCTCCCCTTAAGACATACACTAAACTTATTGTAGTTCTGGCTCTGATACCACTCTGATGTAGAGGGTCCTAAGTTCTAGGTGTTTGCCTTTCTCCAAATTATAATCAACATCTTGAACCATCCAATGGTTTCAACCTCCAATTATCTCGTCACCAATGTTAGCCTCCTAGGCTCTTGATTCAACTTACCTCCTAGGTATAGTTTGAATGATGAAGAAGTAATGCATAATTAACTTTAACTAGTCAAACTATTCCTTGTTTACCTTGTTTTCTCCCTTGGTTTTCCTTTAGAACTCTAAGCCCTTTCTTAGGATCTTTTCCAATCCTAATTCAAGTCCTTTTTTCATCACTTATGGCCACCTTAGCAAGCACTTTTTTATCGCTACTCAAAGGTCTAGTCCTAATTAAGCCTAATTGTATTCTAGGTCTGTTTTGGCTAGTTTTAGGCTATTCCTACAAATTCTTCCACACAACCCTATGGAAGTTTATATGATTCTGAAAGCTATCACCTAGCCCTTCAAGAATCCAAATCTTCAATCTTTCAAGACACTCACAACCCTAATTTCCATCAAGCCCTAGTTTGTAGGCTACTTTTTAGGCCTCTAGGACAGTCTTGACAAAATGCACCTAATTGATCTTCAAACTTTGTGCCAAACCTTGAAAATTTTTGATCATTCAAAGAGACATCCTAGGGCTTCCACACATGCCACTTAGGTGTTTGTACAAGTTCATGAGTGTGTTGTTTCATTTAATCTTCACCCTATCCTGGTTCACTTTCTCCAAGCAGTCAGCCTAGGCCATCACTCCAAAACTAGGAGTCCAGTTGCAAGAACCAAAAATGAAAAAAAAACTATATGTACAAATTCTAACCTATCATTCCATAAGGTATCATTCATTTTCAACCATGGCTGATCAGGTTAGAGCCATTTTTGTCCAAAACCCTGACAATGAGGTTTGAAAGGACTAGTCACAGTAAACAACAGATATTTATGCAACCACAAAACTTTAAAAAAAACTAAAACCTGTTATGGAAAGCTAAATCACAAGGATAAACTATCATTCATATCAGTGTATCAAACCAATCCATACATGGTCGTACAATCCTGGAAAAACTTAGAGAAATGATTAAAAACAAGGAAAAACATTAGTACAATACGTACTAACACATGTGTCTGCAACAAAAATTTCATTAACCTCAAAAAGTCTTCAACTCATTCTCAAATACCCAAGAATAGGTGGTTACAACTTTCAATCTCTTCATTTGCAACTTTTTGCAAGCAATTTTGCAAAATTGCAAAAGTTGCTAAGTAGTTTTGCATTTCTTTGCACTTTTGATGATTGTGGTCAACTCTAACCACTTTTCCCTATCCTAAGAGCCTAGTGATTCCACTTAGGACCCTAGATGAGGCTATTTACCCCATGTTCCCTTTATTAGTAACTTTTAGGCCTTATGACAACTTTTAGGACCTATGAGCAACTTGTGCTCTTAAAAACAAATAGAGACATGCTTGGATCCAAAGACTCTTGGATATTATTGGAAAAAATCCTAACAACCTCTAAACCCCCTAACAACATCAACTTAAGCAAAACCAAAAACAATGGAAGAGGGTGCTCTGCACTAGAAACTAATTGCAATGACAATCTGAATAGGTTCTTGTTGGATAACTGAGAGCGGGCATGAATGAAAATACTATGATACTTTAAACTTTAAAAAAATAACTCTGATTCAACTGGGTAGGATAAACAACAACAAAAACTGAATCACCAAATAACTTCAATGACTCAAACAATAACTTGAATAAATAGTAAATATCATGCACATGAATATTCAACATATTTAACAATAGATTTAAAGAGGAAACTTAATTTGGGAAAAACCTCTATGGGAATTTTCACCCACAAATGAAAATACTCTTCTGAAGTATGCTCGGTTAAAAGCCAATCTTGTTAAAGATTACAATACACATTGTTATATGTGTCCTTGTTAGGGGATTTACCTCAGACCCATTAATATATTCACCCTATGAGGAGTGGTCTAGTTAGAGGGATTTGAACACTCTTTTAGAATGTCACCTTTCTCAATGATTTTATAATAAGAGTGTTAAGTCCACTCGGTTAAAAGATTTCTCTGTTATAAATGCAAATAAGAAACAGTGTATAAAATTATCTATAAAACTGCAAATACATCTTGCTTGATCAGATCCCTTATACACTCTCTAACTATTGGCATCAACACTTCATCAATTCTACTTTAGACTCAGATTTACAACTATTTTCACTTTACTACTTCACTCGGTAGCACTTTAGCTTGTCAACTTGCCAACCTCTCTTTCCTTTGAATTCATCCTTTAAATAGAATCTATTTTTTCCTCTTAATCTCCTTGATTAGGTTTTCCTTCAATCACTCTTAGTTGTTAGATCATCTTTTTGAACCGACTGAGCGAACATGAAACTCGGTAAACCGCTCCACCATCTTCTTGGAACTTGTACTTTTATTGGAAATAAAAGAATTATTTTTTCCACTTAATCTATACCATAGATCTTCACCTTAAATTTTTATGAATTTAGATCTCTCCAACTAACTCTTCTTCATCCTTGGAATCTTCCAGATTACTATAGTATTACATTAAATGCGTTCTTATAATCATTTACAATAATTGTACCACTCAGTAACATAAGCTCTTGGCTTAGTAACTAACATGCACTGCTTGATGTCTTGGCACGCTCGGTGACTTGACTGACTTACACAACCCTTTATCGATAGGCTTCTTCTACTCGAAAACATAACCAGTTAGTCTTACCAACTTGCCCAATCTAGTTTACCGACTTGGTAAAGTAGAAACCAATTATCTCAAGACGAACTTATAATTGTCTGATCTTTATTAACTTGCCCAATTAAATCAACTCTGAAAGATATGGCAATTCAATATGAACCAGAAATAAATTTCTTGAAATCAATGACCAAATAAAAACTGATCTAATCTTTTCTACAATTATGTATACCTCTGATCTCGGTCTTCATCATCATCTCCATCAGTTGAGTAACAATTCTTTCTCTCTAATGAAGTTATGTGCCATCAATTTAGCCCATGGCTATAAGTAGAATTCCCATGTTCATTTCTATAGCCTACATGACTTTTCATGTAATATTTCATCATCTTGTTGCTTCTTGATCCATCCTGGAAGAGATTTTAGAGAGACTAGCAAATAGTTCATAGAATCAAACTAGTCATAATGAGAAAATATATAGATCAATGCTAAAAGCATACATGATTCACTATTCTCAATATTATAGCATCAATTAACTACATAAAATTCATGATCAATATTCAAATACTTATATCATTATTGCCCTTCCTCACAATCCACCAATAGATATTTTGCAATCACACATTTATAGAGAATGAAGAACACCAGTACATCTCCTATCCTCATAGACATAAATGCCAAACATCTAAGCATAGATCAACATTAAAGCATCCTCCTTGTCCAGGTAAGAAGCTTCATCAAAGATTCTACCCTCCAAGGCTCTTTAGCTACATTTTCTCATATAAATCTCTCATTTGGAACAACATATTTGACTCCCATTAGACATTACAATTCTTCTATAATCTAATTGTTCTATTCTGCCTTGGATCATTTCCTTACACCCAGTCTGATACCATGTTAATGTTATGAACTAGAATAGAAGACAAAAAAAGATTCTTTACACAAACATGCAAGAATAGATGACACAAAAAATTAGTAATATTTACCCTGAGAGAACCCTCTAACTTGAGGGAAAAAACCCAGCCACACAATAAATGATGCTCTATTGATAAAATAATAGATATCTGTGTATAAGGCTTCAAACTGAACAAGCAATCCATCTACTACACACATAACAATGTAATGTGTGTCTAAGACCCAACCAATGCACAAGATATATATATATATATAAGACTTGACTCTTCATCTTTGAAATTGAAGACTCTTTACATTCCATGCACAAGTCTCTTCATTTCAAATGGATGTCTCTTCACCTCTCCATGCAAGTCTTTTCAATTTCCAAATGCAAGACCCTTCACATTTCTTGGACAAGTGATTCACCTTCAAGAGAAAGATAATTCCCGACGCTATATAACATCAACAATACTAACCCTAACTCTAACACTAACCCTATCCCTTATATAACTGATATAACCAGCTTATATATACTTATTATATATAAAATATGCCGAAGGATATCTCTAATCGTATTTTATATATAATAAATCTATATAAGCTAGTAATTTTATATTCGTATTTAATAATTTTAATTCTAAAATAATTTATAAATAAATTTAATAATGTACATTACTTAAATATAATATATGATAATAATACAATTTAAATTATATCAAATATTATATCTTATACAATATAAATAATGTTATTTAAAAAATATTGTGTATTTATTTTTCATTATATATTATTATATTAATATTTAATAATTTCTAATGTCAAATTAATATATAAATTTTCTATTACTACAATGTTTTTAGAATAAGTTTATATTGCTTACTCATTTTAAAAAAATTTGCAGTTAGAAAGAATGGCTATAAAAAATCATTACTGTGTTTGAAAAAGGAAACTATTTTTCTTAAAGAAATATTAATTTAAGAATTCATATTTTTCTTAAAGAATTATTAATTTGAAAATTCATACAAATAGCAAAGAATTGTTGTTTGCTATCTTTCCACATTAATTGCAGTGATTACCTACAAGTGAAGTCTGCATCGAATTCACAAGAGAAGGGTTAAAAAAATTATGAAGTAACTAAACTCATTATATTTAACACTCTAATTTCTAAATGTTAATCTTATTTTCGTTCAATATTTACTTTGATTTTTTTATAAAAGTATTGAAATTGCTACACTTTTTTAATTATAACATTAATTTATTAATAATAATTATAATCGCTAATATTTATAATTAATAATAAACATAATTAACATGAATATATCATACTTATATAATATTAATAAATTAAATATTGTTATAAAATTAATCATAAACATGTATTAACAAGTTATATATATATATATATATATATATATATATATATATATATTCTATTTATTGTTGATAATTATAAATTATTATATCTAAAAATATGTTTAAATTTATAAATTATTAATAAATGTAATTATTATGTTATGTTGTAGTATATAATCTCAATATTATAGTTATGAATATATAAAATCATATTCTATATTATATTAATAATTATTAATATTCAGTTTCTTTTTCTATTTATATTAATAATTATTAATATTTAGTTTCTTTTTCTATTTATGTTACTTTTTCTATTTATGTCATTATTTATGATATTTTTTTATAAATTTATTAATATATAAATTTTAATAAAATATAATATAGATTCACTCTTCATTTTAAACTTTTAGTGAGTGATAGAGTTTGATTAGCTTTCTTGTCCAAAGGTTTTTCTTTAATCATGATTTGGATCCATGTAAATGGATGTACAATCTCTATCATCATTTCTATATCCCTACCCTTTCTATCTATTCCTGTTTCTATCCCCACATCTTACTCTCTCTTCCTATCTCCTTATTATGTTGTAGGCGTTTCCATATGAGAAGGCCCAACCTATTTTCTCAAAACATCACCACCGTTCATCCTTTTTTTACTTTACACGTAGCTTGTTCTGCCAGTTTCTTTGTGTCCTTCAGATTTCTCAGGTAAAAAGCACAGCCAATCACCACTAATTTGACTTCTAGACAATACGATAAGCAAAGCAGTACGATTAACATTTTGAATGGTAATTATCCGCAGAAAAATCTTCCTTCCACTTTTAGTCTAACTTTCCTAGCATTTTCTGGAGGATGAAGTATAAATGCTAAAATTAGAAATACGAAGCGATTTTGAGACCAGTTGAACTAGTTGCTTGAAAAACAAAATGACAAAATATAGAAATTGATATGGATGGATTCCTCATGAACGAGTCTTACTCATTCTCTCTATTGAATTCATCGCCTTTGATCCCTGTAACATTCTCGGGGCATTCTTTCGACTGTTGAATGACTTGAATAGGATATTTTCCCGTCTCTTAGTGTTTTTGAAATGCTTCACCAAATCTTCCTTTTATATAGTAGATATATGCCCATGGGTGGTCCCACAATAGTGTGTCCCACTTTTTTGAACATCCTAATTTTTGCTGAAATTGCACATTTTTAAGAAAATATGTTGATTTAAGCCTTGAGAGGTCCCATTTGAAGGAGTAAATTCAAAATGGCTAGATAAAAGCCTCTTGGATCAAAATCACTTTGGTATAATCCCTCTATGCCTCACTCACACCTATAATCGAGTCTCCTTTTAACCCATCAAAATGCTGACAAAAAATCGCTTTGACATTAACTTTTTTTTGGATAAAATAAATTCATTTGAAAAAACCAAATATAGGATGATAGTACTCCGAGAAAGCTTTCCAATTATTATGAGTTATATATATATTGAGTTTATTAAGACTTTTATTTTTAAGTTTTACTAAACATAGGCTATCTGACCATTTAGTGACTTCTTTGTTCGACGCTTCTGGAAAAATAGTAAATTAGGGAAAAAAATTATGAAAAATATGTAGGAAATAGGTTTTTATGTTAGCTTTCTATCAAAAAAAGAATAAATTAATTTTGATATATAGAGATAGAGTTGGAGCGATCAAAGTGAACCTATGTCCAAATTATAATTAATGTCACTTCATAACTCAATAAACTATTAAATACTCAACCAAATTGAATGAAACCAAATGTATTCCCTATATATTTTTCTTACAAACCTAAATTCAAAATAATTACATTCTTATCATTTTTATTAAAAAAGTTATGTTAATCAAAGTGAGTGTCACTCCTGAAAAATCCTGATTTTTCACACAAATAATTTTTGAAGGAGAAGGAAAAATGGATACAAATAAATTCCATTTTAAAAAATATATATACATTTATAAACTAGAAGAAAAATGATAAAAGTCACTAGTTTACATCATCTTCAAATTCTTAATGGTTTAATGACAATTGATGTTCGAAAGTGAAGTTTTTTTTCAGAATGTTCATTTCAGTGTCAAAGTTGGCCAAAAAGTGGGACACAATTTTGTGGGATCACCCCCATCTCTTTGTGTTTTCAAAAAAAATTAATTAGAAAGATACCTTCAAAATAAATTGCATTAAAAATGATTTTGATCTGCACATCATCATATGAGACCATAAGAGTTCTTCCCCTAGATATTAACATCTTGTTGTTCCTAAATCTGATTTTCCAAATGTTTTCTCCTCTTGCTGAACACCGAATGTGGTCCAAGCGTATTTTTTTCTTCTTGGTACTGCTAAGATCAAGTAGCAACATATATTCAAAAAAATGCAGAAATATGTAGGCATGCATGCATAATGTGCTTCTTGTGACAATGCATGTAAGCCACTTAGGACATGCACATAGGCCACTTTTCACAATGTCACCTGCCTACAATCAAGGACACGTACACACTGGGAAGAAACTAAAGAAAAAATGTCAATTTAATAGGATAAGTAGAAGGTGTTATTTCTTTAGTCTATTTTGTCCTTAGAATTTGGCATGTATCCCTTAATTTTTTCACAGTGATTGTATAACTAGTAGTTTATTACATTTCAGAGGAGCTATTTGCAAGGTTGGTTTAGAAGTTTGTTCCCAGGCACTTGGGTCACTTGTACATTTGCAACTACTACCCCAAGACAAAAATGAAGGCAACATCTGAATATTATTTTGCCATCAAAATTCCACGATGGACAGTTACATAGATCTACTCAACATAGCTTAGCAGTCGCTTGCAAAAGTTAGGGATTGATGTGTTACTAGTAAAAAAAAATCATTATTTGTAACTTGAGTGGAAATCTGTCACTTAGCCAAACACAAAAAACTCATGGAAAAAGTGCACAACCTTGTGACTCCGCCTTTCTTTTTAAATCACAAGTATTTTTTTTAGGTTTTACTAATGCATGCTCTATTTTTCATTGTCTTGAAAAACAACATCGTAGCCTACAAAATGTGCCCCTAATTCCAAAATTATGCCTCTCAAAATTAATTGTGCCATGTAACTTGAATTTTTGGAAGGATATTTTCATTTTGTCGTAGTCCCAGAATAATCCCAATCAATTCAGAATTACCACAATCAATCAAGTCTTAATGTCCCATTGTCACGAAATTAAGAGCGATAACTTAAAAAAATGAACAACCTCTATTAATCTATTAGCATGGCTCAAAAGTTGAGAACATAATTTTTATCAAAGCCACCTACTTTCTTATATTTTACATTAGGCGGCACTTCAGCTATAGCACATCTCTTATTTGGTAAATAATTTATATAAACAATGTAAATATTTAATTACAACTGAAAATGGAAACCCAAGTAAAATATAGACGCAGCTCACCCAATTCCTATGCTACTGATTGATCCAAAGCAACACACTAGAAATATATGGCAAGCGAGTCCCAATTGGAGATACTCTACGTAGAATCCCCACAGCCTTTTCAAATTCACATGTTGTATGCTGCCAGTGGTGATTATTTATGCAAGGAATTGTTTTTTTGTCTACGTGGAAGTCTAATCTTTGAACCGCAACAGGTGCATTGTTTGGAAGAGTTCCCTTGTAAAGAATATAGAATCACTCTATATTATGGAAACACATAGGAAATGCTCTTTTCCAGCAATGAATAAAATCTAGAAACCCAAAATAGGGAAGACAATAAACATGAATAGAGATGGAGATATGCAAGCTTTCTTCTTGCTTCGATTAATCTGAAAATTACTTCTACAACTGAAATAAACTTACAACTATCTGGGGCTGCATACAAAATACTTTGAGTTTCTCAAATCTCTTACAAAATGTCTGGAGCAATCACTGCTCAAAAAGACAATAAAATTAGAACTATTGTTGTAAAACCAAGTCTCTGATAAAACAGAGCACTTACCAAAATAAACTAATTTTCTATTGCTGCAAATTAACTTCTTACATCTATGTTGAAGAATAAAGATATTCTTTTCTTTATAAAGTAATTGCTGTCCAAATAAAATATCAGAAGTCTAAAGAAGAAATCATATTTCCCCAAAATATGATTTGAACTCATCTCAAAAAAAAGTCCACACAAAATATGATATTCTTTGAGCAATTAAAACAGAGGAGATTTTCAACTTCTGGAAAGTCAAAGAAAGAGGCTCAAGCAATCAGATTTAATTATAAAAATCCAAAACTCCCCCATTGTCTTGAGCTAACAAAACACAATCATGCTTGATCCAAATGAGCTATGCCCAGATTTCTCCTTAGGCGCTCAAAACTTGCAATGCCCAATGGCTTGGTGAAAATGTCTGCTAACTGTTGCTCTGACCTGCAAAACTCCATTTTTATTTCACCATTCTCAACTAATTCTCTAATAAAATGATACCTGATTTCAATTTTCTTGCTTCTTCCATGAAATATTATATTCTTCGACAAAGCTATTGAGGAAATATTGTCACAAAATATTGTGGTTCCATCCTCTTATTCATCCTTCAATTCTGCCAAGATCCTTCTCAGCCAAATAGCTTGACATGCTGCCACACTTGCTACTATATATTCAGCCTCTGTTGTAGATTAAGCAACTATGGGTTTCTTCTTAGAAGCCCATGAGATTACACGTGAATCCATGTGAAAGACATATCTAGAAGTGCTATTCTGATCATCCAAACTTCTTGGCCAATCACTGTCTATGTAACCAATCAATCTAGAATCATTTGTTGTAGTATACAAAATACCATATCCTTTGGTGCCATTTACATACCTTAAGATTCTTTTTCCCGCTTGCTAATGGGAGTCCTTTGGAGTTTCCATAAATCTGGAAATCAAACTTACTACATGCATAATGTCTAGTCTAGTTGCTGTCAAATACATCAAACTTCCAACCAAGCTTTTAAACAAAGTCGGATTCACATTGCTGCTGCAATCATTCTTGCTTAGCTTTAGACCTACCATAGTTGGTGTTGGGGCAGCCTTGCTATTCTACATTTTAAATCTCTCCAAGATTTGATTTGCATGTATTTCTTGAGATATAAAAATCCCATCATGCATTTTTTTTACTTCTATGCCTAGAAAATATCTCAAGAGACCCAAGTCTGACATTTCAAACTCTCTTTTCATGGCATCTTTAAAATCAGCAATAAGGAAATCATTATCTCCAGTAAAGATTAAATCATCAACATACAAGACAACAATTAAAATATTACCATTTGCTGCCTTGATGTAAAGAGTGGGCTCACCATCACTTTTGAAAAAGCCATTATTTATCAAATATAAGTCAATTCTGCTATACCATGCTTGTGGAGCTTGTTTAAGCCCATAATGAGCATTTTCCAGCCTATACACTTTACCTTCATGAACTAGAACTTCATAACTAGGTGGCTGCTCCACATAAACCTCTTCTTTCAATACTCCATTCAAGAAGGCATATTTCACATCCATTTGATATACCTTCCATTTGTGTCGGGCTTCAATTACTATGACAGCATGCACGGTTTCTATTCTAGCAACAGGGGCATAGGTTTCATCATAGTCTCTACCAAACTATTGTTTATACCCCTTGACCACCAATTGAGCCTTATGCCTATCTATTTTTCCTTTAGCATTGCTCTTGGTCTTGTAGACCCACTTAACTCCAATAACTTTCTTGTTAGGAGGTAAATTAATGGGCTCCCAAGTTTCATTTCTTTGAATTGCATCTATTTCCTCATCCATGGCCTTACACCATTTTTCTTCTTTTTCAGCATCCACAAAATAAATTGGATCACTATGAGAAAATAATGCAAAATTTATGTTTTCATTAAATTCATTTTCATACCTTTCATCTTGGTAAATCTCCCTTAGACTCTTGGTCTTTCGTGGCACTAGGGAGGCAAGAGTGGGATCACTACTCTCAGTATTGCTATTGCTGGTCTCTATTGGGAAAATTTTCTGCCTTATGGAGCCTTCTATATTTGTTGTTATATCATCTTGTTGTTCATTAACATCATCATCTTCAGCAATAATTGGCACTTTACTTGAAGTGCTTGATGATGTGTACACCGAGCCATCCCATGACTCATTCTCAATGAACTCCACGTCTCTTGAAATGATGATCTTTTTGGTGACCAGGTTATACAATCTATATGCCTTTGAATCAAGACTGTATCCTACAAAGATTCACTTCACACCCTTTTCATCCAACTTTTTCCTTTTCTCCTTTGGCATGTGTGCATATGCTACACACCCAAACACTCTCAAGTGTTCAACTGTCCATCTATGCTTTGCCCATGCTTCCAATGGAATTTTGTCATGGATTGCCTTTGTAGGGCTTCTATTTATCAAATAGATTGTTGTTGCTATATCCTCTCCCCAATATTCAATTGGGAGTCCTTTTTCTTTCATTATACTTCTTGCCATCTCAACGGTGGTCCTATTCTTTCTTCTAGCCACTCCATTTTGCTACGGAGTATAACTGGCTGCCAGCTCCTTCTTTATGACATTCTTCTTGAAAAATTTCACAAAAATATTGGAGGTATATTCCCCCCCTCTATCTAACCTTAGGAATTTCAAATTGTGTCCACTTTCTTTTTCATCTTGGGCTTTAAATTCTAAAAACTTACCAAAAGCTTCGGATTTATTTTGCATAAAATACACCCATGTTCTACGACTGAAATCATCTATGAAGGCCATAAAATAAGTACTCCCCCAAATGGAAGTGATTTTCATAGGGCCAACTAAATCAGTATGCACCAATTCTAATGGTTCTCTTGCCCTTCTAGAGTTTCCAGAATTAAAGGGCAGCCTATGTTGCTTACCCAAAATGCAAGCCTCACACTTACTACTGAACTCTTTAATACATGGAAAATCATATACCATTCTTTTCTTGGAAAATAAACTTAAACCAGCAAAGCCAAGATGTCCATACCTTAATTGCCATAGCTTGGAGAGGTCTTCAATCATGCTCTTGAAGGCTGATTGTTGTACTGCTGTACATGCTTTCTTGGGAGATGCAGCTGCTGAAATTGAAGAGAAACACATTTCTATCTTCAATGGAAACATTCAATTCTTTGTCATTTTGACTACTGAAATTATTTTCTTACTCCCATCCTTATCATAAATGACACATTGGTCATTGTCCAATAGCACTTTATATCCATTTTGAATGAGCTGTCCAACACTCATCAAATTGTGCTTTATCCCTGGGGAAAAGTAAACATTCTGAATTTCTTGTTTCCCACCTTGCTTGGTGTGGATCATAATAGATCCTTTGCCCACAACTGGAACAATTCCATTGTTCCCCATTCTAATTTCTGATTTTATTGATTTATCAATGAAAGAAAAAAGAATTTCATTACCACTCATGTGGTTGCTGCAACCGCTATCCAAATACCAGACTTCGGGTCTGCCTTCTTCACCAATATTTCACATGATGAAGGTTGTGGGATTATTTTCATTACCCACTTTCACATCATAAATGTTTGCACTTTGCTTTGAATCATCACCTTGATTTTTCTAGTAATCACGTGCATAATGCCCAAATTTATGTCAATAATAGCACTCAACATTTCTCTTGTTTGAGTTACTATTCTTCTTGCCTCCTCTAGAATTATTCTGAGAGCTTCTAGCTCCCTCATTTGTGGCTTCTCCTTCTGAGCTTTCTCCTCTAGCATTTTTTTGTCCAGAGTTGCCATGACCTCTTCCTCTTGAGCCTCTTCTAGAGTTGTTTCTTCCTCTCCCCCTGCCTCTTGCATTGGATTGAGCTCTGAAAGCTTGCTCTAGAGAAGAATTTGCTGATCAATTAATTCGATGCTCATGGGTTTGGAAAGAACCCATTAACTCATCAATAGTCAATGTTGAAAGATCCTTTGCCTCTGTTAGGAACTTGTGTGTTCCTTCTGTTTATTTTGTTAGTGTAGTCTTGTTGGACACCTATGCTTTGTAAGTCATCCCGTGAGTATATTTTATTATCCCACATGCATAGGTAGTATTACTTTTCTAGATTGTACTTAGTATATAAGAGTAGGTTGAGGCCTTTGATGGGCACTGACAAATTTATTGTATTGAGCTTTCTCAAAGGAGGTTACCTCCTTGAAGTGGCCCATGATCAATAGATTCATTCTGAGTTTTGCTATTGCTCTATATTCTATTATTTCGTGCATTCTCACCATATTGTTGTAAGGAGGTTCCTCTCATCTGGTATCAGAGCACTTTCTTGGGCTCGCTGGGTGGAAATTATGTCAAATTTTTTTCCGTCGTGGCCTTCAGGTTCTTTTCAATTCCAATATTTCTTGTTATTGCAATACTTCTTTTCAGTTATTCCGTATTTGAGTGATTTTCCCTTAGTTGATTGCCAAATTTTTTTCTATTTTTTAGCCATAGCTTCCTTGCTTTCTTCCCATTTCCTCTCACAGTTCCTCAGAACCCCCAAAATACTGTTCCACATACTTCCTTCCTTGATGACCCTACCCCAAATTCTACATATCAAAGCCCTAAATCCCTCATTTATCTAATTTTAGGGTTTTCCCTATCTTTTTCACTTCTCATCCAATCACCACCAAACTGGGCCACAAGGTTCAATTTCTAATTCTACTCCCTTGTCCCTCTTGGACCGCTTGTCTCATTTCGCCTCCCCAACCCTGAAACCCTCATTTTTATTTTTCCCTTTTCATCAGAAAGGAGCCACTCATCAAACACCCATTTCCCATATGAGTTTTGCCCAAATCCAAGTTTGCCCTAACTGAAAAAGTTTATGTTTCTCATTTTCTACCAATTTCCAAAAAAAAACAAAAAAAATTTATGGTTGTTACACGTACAGGAGCAAAAATCATGGAGAAAGAACTTGCATCCCTCAAAACCAAACTTTAAGATCTGGATGACAAATTTCTTGGCGTCATCCTTTAGCATTCAGCCATGAACTGAAACCATTCTGGAGACGCGGGGTTCTCTTCTGGCAATTTTTGTGGACCGAAGCTTGATTTTTCTCGCTTCGATGGTACTTATCCGACTAGATGGATTTATAGGACAGAATAGTATTTCAGCTTGCATAATACTTTGGATAACAACAAAGTCGCACTTGCATCTTTTCATTTGGAACATGAAGCTCTTCAATGGTTCCGTTGGTACATCAAGGCTAATGTAGACCCAACATGGACAGAATTGTGCACACTCCTTTCGGAGCGCTTTGGCCCTAGTGCTTTGGATGACTTCACAGGAGCACTCACTAAACTATGCCAAACAGGCACTGTAAGAAAATACTAGACAGAATTTGAAAAATTAGCTAATCACACAGAGGGATTGTCTGATGAATTCTTCCGTAGTTGTTTTGTCAGTGGTCTGAAGGATGCACTTTGCTCTGAAGTAAAAAATTTCTGACCCACTACAATGATGGAAGCCCTTGGGTTGGCTAAGTTAGTGAAGGACAAGATTAGTGCTTTACAACGTTCTAGATCCAATTTTGTTCCATTCAAAAATACGGGTTCTCACAACCCTCAAGTCATGCCAGCTCCCAGAACTACTCCTATCAAGCACTTGTCTGAAACAAAGATGCGGGCTAGGTGAGAAAAAGGGCTTTGTTATAATTGTGATGAGAAATGGTCCTGGGGCCATAGATGTGTTCATAAAAATCTCTATCTCTTGGATGTGGATTCTCCACCTGAACTGGAAGAATATGTAGATGCTCACGAAATAGTGGACAATGAGGTTGAGCCTCAATAGCCTGAACCTTCTTTGCTAGAAGCTCAACCAGAGATATTTTTCCATGCTTTGGCAGGAGTCACTACTCCACAAACCATGCAGGACCAGGGTTTCTTCAAGAAGATCCCTCTTACTCTACTCATTGATTATGGTAGCACTCATAACTTCATTGACCCCCAAATAGCCAAACAGGCTGATTGCTTTGTCCATCCCTACTCTAGCTTTGAAGTCATGATTGCCAATGGGGGTACTTTACCTTCCAAAGGGAAATGTCACAATGTGCATCTCTCTATTGGATATTATAACCTGCGCTCTAACATGTTTTCCTTGCCCTTAGGTGGTTGTGATGTGGTTTTGGGCACCCAATGATTACGCACTCTTGGCCCCATTTTATGGGATTTTGCTAAACTTTGGATGCAGTTTTCAGCCAATGGGCAACAACATACTTTGAGAGGCTTACAGCCAGGGTCTCTCAACATCATCATTTCACATCATATGGAAAAAATTCTTAAGAAGAATTCACATGGTGTCATCACTCAGCTCCATTCCATTCAGATGCAGCCATCAGCGGTCTCTAGTACTCTTGTAGATCTCCAACAAATTTTGGATAAGTATTCAGGTGTATTTTCTAAACCTGTGGGATTACCCCCTTCTCACCCAGAGGACCACCATATTCAGCTCCTTCCTAGCAGTATTCCACCCAACATTAGGCCCTACCGCTACCCATTTCATCAGAAGACTGAAATTGAGGTGCTCGTTCGTGACTTACTGAAGCAAGGTATTATTCACCCTAGTACCAGTTCCTTTTCTTCTCCAGTTCTGCTTGTCCACAAAAAAGATGGGTCATGGTGACTCTGCATTGATTTTCAAGCACTTGATCATCTCACTATAAAGGATAAGTTTCCCATTCCAGTTGTTGATGAACTTCTTGATGAGCTTCATGGGGCTCATTTTTTCTCCAAGTTGGATCTCCGTTCAGGGTACCATCAAATTTGGGTTAATGAGGAGGATATACCTAAAACAGAATTTCGCACACATGATGGTCACTATGAATTTTTAGTCATGCCCTTTGGCCTTACTAATGCTCCTTCAACATTTCAGGCAGTGATGAATAAAATATTTCGGCGATACCTCCGAAAATTCATTCTGGTCTTCTTTGATGATATCCTAATATATAGAAAAACCTGAGCTAAGCATCTCCATCATCTAGAGCTTGTAATGCAACTTCTCTCTGATCATCAACTCTGTGCAAACTTGTCTAAATGCGTGTTTGGCTAGGAGGAAGTGGAGTATCTCGAGCATATTGTTGCACACCAAGGGGTTCAGGTGGATCCTACAAAATAGATGCCATGAAAAATTGGCCGCATCCTAAAACTCTCAAGAGCCTTCGGGGTTTTTTGTGGCTGACTGGCTATTACTGCAAGTTTGTTAAGAATTACAGGAAGATTGCAGCACCATTGAGAGCTATGTTAAAAAAGGATGCCTTTACCTAGACCCATGTTGCTGAAAATGCGTTTGAACAACTGAAACAAGCTATGTGCAGTACACCTGTTCTCGCTATGCCAGATTTTTCCAAGCCCTTCACTATTGAGAGTGATGCTTGCAGCAATGGAATGGGTGTTTTTCTCCTTCAAGATGACCATCCTATTGCATTCACTAGCAAAGCCCTTTCTGGTAAGAATCTAGCCCTCTCTACTTATGAAAAAGAAATGATGGCTATTTTTCATGTTGTACAGAAGTGGTGTCCATACCTCCTAGGGAGTCATTTTTGCATCAGGACCGATCACCAAAGTCTGAAATACTTCCTAGAACAACGGGTATCCTCCCCTACACAACAGAAATGGGTCAGAAAACTCACGGGGTATGATTATGAGATCAACTACAAGAAAGGTAAGGACAATATTGTGGCAGATGCTCTTTCTCGCACATTTGATGATCAAGCTTCCCTTTCAGCTATTTCTATGCCAATTCCCAATTGGTTAGCATCTGTTCAGTAGGGCTATGTCAGTGACTCTTCTTTATCTCAAATCTTTCACCAGCTGGCCAATAATCCTTCTGCTGTACCGCATTACTCTTGGGATTGTGCTTCTCTCTGATACAAGGGCTGTCTAGTGCTTCCTCAGAACCCATATTCGCAACAGGATATTTTTTATGAACTCCATGCTTCTCCTTCGGCAGGGCACTCGAGATTCCTCAAAACTTATGAGTGGGCAAGGCGAAACTTCTTTTGGAAAGGAATGAAACAAATGATTCAATAGATGGTGGCTGAATGTGATACCTGCTAATGCCACAAGGGTGAAACAACCCTCCAATCTGGCTTGCTAGAACCATTTCCCATCACTACATGGATTTGGACTGATATTTCTATGGATTTCATTGATGGGCTTCCTAAATCAGGCGGCAAGACAATGATCTTGGTTGTGGTTGATCATCTCTCTAAATATATTCATTTTTGTGCCCTCAGCCACCCCTATACTACCTCCTTAGTTGCACAAATCTTCATGGACCAGATCTTCCGTCTTCATGGCCTCCCTTCTTCCATTGTCTCATATTGTGATGCAACTTTTATAGTCATTTTTGGACTAAACTATTTCAACAAACTAACACCAAACTGAAGATGAGTTTGGGCTATCACCCACAAACCGATGGTCAGACCAAAATTGTCAACAAATGCTTGGAAACTTATCTTGGCTGCTTCACTTCCGAACATCAACATCAGTGGGCCAAGTGGCTTCCTTTAGCTGAATGGTGGTACAATACCTCTTAACACATTGCCTCTAAAATGACTCCATATGAAGCAGTCTATGGTCAGGAACCTCCAGTGCTCCTTCCCTACACTCCCAATAGCTCACCAGTCCAGGCAGTTGACATAGTTCTCCACACCAGGGATCAAATTCTTCGCACCTTACAGGATAATCTTCACATGGCCCGTAATTGAATGAAACAGCAGGCAGATCAACACCGTTCTGAGCACTCATTTTAAGTTGGGGATATGGTTTTTCTTCATCTACAGCCATACAAGCAATCCTCCCTGAAGCTTAAAGGGCGTCATAAGCTGGCCCCAAAATTTTATGGGCCTTATAAGGTTTTGCAGAAGATTGGTTCAGTTGCTTATAAACTAGAACTTCCTCCTTCTTCTCGCATTCATCCAGTATTTCACATTTCTTGTCTCAAGAAAGTTCTTGGTACCAACATCAGAGCACAAACTGCTCTCCCTGAAATGGATAAGGAAGGATCCATTATCCTGGAGCCTGAGGCAATCCTTGACCGGAGCACTCGTCAGCTTCGCTCTCACTCCATCTCTGAGGACTTGATTCAGTGGCACGGAATGCAACCAGAGGATGCTACATGGGAACCCCTTCTTCAGATTCAGCAACAATTTCCACACCTTAAGCTTTGAGGACAAAGCTTTTTTCTAAGAGAGAGGGGATGTTAGGAACCTGTGTATTCCTTCTATTTATCTTTTTAGTGTAGTGTTGTTGGACGCATATGCTTTGTAAGTGGTGCAGAGAACCCTAGGGTTTAGCTCAAAACCCTAGCCCCTGAAATTTTGAACAAGTTTTGATACAAGTCTTCCAATGAGCAAGTCATGTTTTGCATTATCGCTCAGTCGCAGAGCCAGCAGCGAGCAGAAAAGTAATGCATCACACACTCGCGAGCTAGTTAAAAGTTAAGTCTTATAGTGAGCGAGTGCATGATGAGAAGCTCATCGCGAGCTCGCACGTTAAGTGGCAGTCAGTGAAAACCCGGTGTGACAGCGCGACGAGCGCTCAATCGCTCAGTCGCCGAAGACAAATAGTTAAGTCATACTGTGCGAGTGAGTGACACCTTGTGCATCACGGGGTTGCCAATGACTGTCCAGCTCATTAGAAAGAGTTGCGAATGCATGACTATCGTGCATCGCAGACTCGCTAAGTAAGTAGCAGTTCGTGAAAAAGCAATGCGGGTGCGCGACATGAGCTCATCGCTCAGTCGAAGAGAAGAAGATAGATCGGGCAAAGACATTGCGGGAGTGCAACGAGTATGTCATCGCTCAGTCGCGGATCAAGACATAAAGAGTAAATATAGTTCGCGACTATGCGATGAACAGAAAAGACAGTTAAGAGAGTCAGCAGGCTGACATGTCAATTGGAGAAGACATTGAAAAGTCTTAACCGCCAAATAGAAAAGAGAATGACATGAAAGAAAAGATCCATGTACAGAGTGTCGACCATGCAAAGAAAGTGATGACAGGTTGCAGACAAAGATGGAGAACAGAGAACAGCTGGAAGGTTGAGATCGACAGGTAACCACCAGGGTTACAGAATCAAGGAGAAGCCAGAGATAAAACAGAGAAGAAGAATCTGTGAAAGGGATTAGATAGGAAAAAGAGTTCAGTTCAGTTGAAGAGTTAGTTAGTTGCAGAGAGTAGACTAGCAGAGCATATTGTAAGCTTTTGTATTATTAATAAAAAGGAGTTTGTCTGTACTTTGTTGGTTCTGAGTAGATTTCTGTAAAGTGTTGTTTTGTTTCTGTTAAGTAATATGGGTGCTTCTTGACTCTAATAATCTGTTCTATGGATTGTGACAGTCAAGAAGCATCCTCCTTGTACATTATGTTTGTTTCTATATTTGTGTTAGATGAGGAGCTAGTCGAGTTTGCAAACAAGTCCTAGGCGAGCCTATGGTCCGGCTAGAGAACTTGTAGGAAAGATAGATAAGTAAGAAGGTGCATTACTGTAATGAATTCAGTCATGAAGAGCAAGATTCAGTGAGGAGTAAAACATTTCGGTGGGTAGGGAACCTAGGAGAGAGGGAAGATAAGTCCTTCTGGTTAGGGTCTGAGAGTAGCCCTAAGAGACT
>MU228036.1:1739907-1781471 GCA_018584345.1 Thuja plicata
TATTATATCCACAAAGCCATTGACCATAAGTTCCCACAAATCATTTGCAACCATTACGGTCTTCATCTTCTTTGCCCAAATATCATAATTTTGTCCATTAAAGGACGGTGGCTGCTGCCAGCTCTTTCCTACATCTCCAGCCATGTCTCCTGTGCAAGATAAACAAATACCCATAAAAAACAAATGCCCAAACTCACAAGGATTGAGGGCCAATCAGCTCTGATACCATGTAAAGAATATAGAATCACTCTATATTCTGGAAACACATAGGAAATGCTCTGTTCCAGCAATGAATAAAATCTAGAAACCCAAAACAAGGCAGACAATAATGATGAATAGAGATGGAGATATGCAAGCTTTCTTCTTACTTCTATTAATCTGAAAATTACTTCTACAACTGAAATAAACTTACAGCTATCTGAGGCCGCATACAAAATACTTTGAGCTTCTCAAAGCTCTTACAAAATGTTTGGAGCAATCACTGCTCAACAAGACAATAAAATTACAACTGTTGTTGTAAAACCAAGTCTTTGATAAAATAGAGCACTTACCAAAATAAACTAATTTGCTACTGTTGCAAATTAACTTCTTACATCTTTGTTGAAGAATAAAGATATTCTTTTCTTTATAAAGTAATTGCTATCCAAATAAAATATCAGAAGTCTAAAGAAGAAATCAGATTTCCCCAAAATCTGATTTGAACTCATCTCAAAAAAAAGTCCACACAAAATCTGATATTCTTTGAGCAATTAAAACAGAGGAGATTTTCAACTTCTGGAAAGTCAAAGAAAGAGGCTCAAGCAATCAGATTTAATTATAAAAATCCAACACTTTGAACACAAAGCCGAAAGCTCTAATGCCTATCTTATGCTTGAAATTCCTCGTCACAATTTGCAACTCTTTGTAAGTGAACTTCTTGACAGACATTTGGCACTTCCTCTTCTATGTTTTGCTTTAGCCTGTTAAATAAATTTGTGGCGTGCATTCTCTGTTTTATCCGCCAGCATTGTGTTGATGATCTAGGTTCCTCCCTCTTCATTTATGGAATGGATGATACCTGGAAGGCATGCTCTGCATGCCTAACAATTTAGTTATGTGGCAACTTTTGGCTATAGAATCATAAAAAAAAAAATGTATGCTATTTTTCATAAATTTATATTGACTCGGCCACAGATCAATTATTTTATATTTGAAAAAAAACTTAATTTTACTTTTGAATTGTGATATATATTTGTTTTTTTTTATTATTCCCAAAAAATTTAAAGTAAATTTTTTGTTTTTTATTATATTTCAATATGTTAGATTCTTTGCATTTAAATTAAAAATTTATATTGAATTTTCATTTTAAATTGTAATGTAAAATTGTTGTTTTTTTTTAAATTCATAAATCCATTTGGACTATTTGTTTTCTTGGTAACTTCATAGTCGTTGCAAGATACAGATCACATGACGAATTCATTGGTATCATCTATAGTTTGAGTGTTGTGCCTAAATAAAGATTAGGAAATTCAATTTGGTTAAATGTTTTCTTTTAAATATTTGTGTGAGGGAATACTTAAATCTTCAACTAGAAACATGTAATTGTCCTTTCCAATATTCTTGACAATATATACTTCTAGAAGGGAGATTTTTTAATGTCTGATAATGTATATTCTTCAATGTCCAGCTTAATTGAAATGTACACTTTAAATTAATATTGTGTCTTCATTTTTAACACCCTACTTGTTGTTAAGTATTTTATAGCAAATAAATTTGAGGATGAAAGTTACAACAAAAATTAAAACAATTAAATTCTGCTTAAAAAATGTTTCAATTGTATTGATTGAATTTAAATGAAATTCATTAACCATAAAAAAAAAATACGACGTACCCATTGCACACAAAAGTGCGATTTCTAATTGCAAAAATAACATGAACATATTGATAATAGAACTTATTGCAAAGATTTCATTCCAAGCATGTGATCCGTGTAGTCAATAGATAATTGAATTACTACTTCATAATTGAAACACTACTTCATAATTGAATTGAAATCGACTTCATAATTGAATTAATTAGATTTAGAAAAAATACTCCAATTTATTCCCTAATTACCTTTCCACCTACCTTCCCTATACATATTGCCCACCAATTAGTTCCACTCCTTCACGTTCTCTCTCGTCGCATGGAAAGTAAAGGCTGGGATCAAGTCAAGCAAATAAAGAAGTATTCATTATTATCACCGTCAAGTGCACGGAAGTCAGTCCACCGAGCGTCTCATTTACGGTGTTAGCGACAAAAGCTGGTCATCACGCCAGTACAAAGATTTTCATGGTCCTCAATTTAGTTAAGTGTTAGTCATCACGCCAGTACAAAGATTTTCATGGTCCTCAATTTAATTTAGTTAAGTATTTTGTACAATTTGAGAAATACAATGGAAATGTTTCTGACTAATTTTATTTTTTGAGTTTTGTTGGCAATTTATATTTGTTGAGATATTTGTGAATTATGTTAGTGGTTTAATTCATAAATTTTTAAGAAAATAATATATTGGTGAAAGACAAGAACATTTGAATTTTCTGAATGAAAGATAGTACTAATGTTTTCAACAATTTGTCAAATATAGTTGAATAAAGCTTGTCAAACGACGAACAATGTATTTGTATGCAATTTCTAAAATTTAAAACAACAAAGGTAGTATCTTAACGAATGATAAGTTTTTGAAAAATCTTTGATTGAGTTGATTGAAATGCATTGTAAATTTGACACGTGTTGTAGTCGCCACTCTTCCAGAAATTGTGAGAGGTTGCACAGTAGACGATGAAATATAAAAATAACTCTGTAATTGAAGTGATTTCTTTTGATCTGTAAAAGAAGAAAAAATTCTTATCAAATGTGGATAAAGTTTGAGTGGTACAATATCAGAGTTAGTAATGACCAATTAACATAAAAAATATAGATATTAATTGTTGAATCAATTGTAGTGAAAGAAAAGAAAGATTGTTAAAGAGAAAACTTACAGATGGACGTAGCTGGCCAGATTTGTACATGCACATTCATTATAGAACCACTTTTGAAGCTTGAGAATTGAAATTTTTTGAAGTATGATATATTGTCTATCTGCAGTTTGTTGTCAAGAAGTAATCATTAAATTTGAAATAAAAATGTGATAATAACTTTGTTAATAAAAGTGGAGCAATAGAGCATAGTATGAAACAATGCAACATAGTTTGTGTGGTTACCTTTTAGTATGATGATGTCGTATGAGGATCTTTAAAGGGGTGACAGTTGTTGTAGGCATGCTGCTTCTTTTTTCTGGGCATTTGTGTAAATGTTGTTTCCCTCCTTGGTTGGAAGAAGTAGAGCTCATTTCCTTTGACATATTATCCTACAAAATATATGATGCATGAAAGTATATGTACAGAGTTAGTTACATCTAAATTCATTTGAATAAATATGTTCCATATGCATATATTAAATATATAATGAAAACTGAAAAATTAGGATAGATCCATTTTCTATTGAAAGTAAAACCTATATATCATATTAGTTATAAAATGTTGTCGAGTTACTAGATTCTGATTGTATGGTATTTATGGCAACCACACTTTTGTTGTGGTTACTATTTAGTAAATTAGCCAGAGAGAAGGAAGGTACTGTGAATGAGGATGACAAAACAATGATATGAAATTTGTGGAGGCCAAAGTTATATTATAGCATTGTGCAAGATAATAACTCAAATAAATGAGCATAGGTGATAGAAGGTTAGACCTTTGTCAGATCAGACATGATAAATATGTATGGGGCAGATTTAGATATTAAAAGTTTCTAATAATCACATTTTCTAATTGTTAAACAAATCTTTTGATAATAAATCCTAAAAATATATGAAAGTTTCTAATTGTGAACAGTTGTTTCTATTATACATTTTAAAAATCAACTTAAAATATATATTAATTTAATTACTAAAATGTATAGTTTTTAATTTCATGTTAAATGAAATTTTTAAAAAATGAAATATCCTTTCCATTTTAAAAATTGAAATGAAATCTTTAAAAATTGATCCTCTATTTCATCTATATAAAAAATGAAAATTAATGTGAAAATTTATTTCTATTATAAATTTAAAAAAATCATAAAAGAAAAATTCTATTATAAATTGCTTGAAACTTTTTATTGATTTATTTAATTTCATCTTAAATTAGTTTCTAATTACCACTCTTTCTAATTCTAAAATAAATTAAACTTTAATTTTTTCAATGTTGAAATTTGTTTCTATTATAAATTTAAAAATCAAATTTTTTTTTTTTAAAAACAACTTTAAAAATCTATAAAATTAATGATTTCTTTATTTATTTCTAATAATCACACTTTCTAATTGTTAGACAAATCTTTTGATTATAAATCTTAAAAATATACTAAAGTTTCTAATTGTGAACAATTGTTTCTATTATACATTTTTAAAATCAACTTAAAATATATATTAATTTAATTACTAAAATGTATATTTTTTAATTTCATGATAAGTGAATTTTTTTAAAAGTGAAATCTCCTTTTCATTTTAAAAATCGAAATGAAATCTTTAAAAATTAATCCTTTATTTCATCTATAAAAAGATTAAAAATAAATGTGAAAAGTTATTTCTATTATAAATTAAAAAAATCATAATAGAATAATTCTATTATAAATCGTTTGAAGCTTTTTATTGATTTATTTAATTTCATCTTAAATTAGTTTCTAATTACCACTCTTTCTAATTCTAAAATAAATTAAAATTTACTTTTTTCAATTTTGAAATTTGTTTCTATTATAAATTAAAAAATCAACTTTAAAAAAAAAAATCAACTTTAAAATTCTAAAAAATTAATAATTTATTTATTTATTTCTAATAACCACACTTTCTAATTGTTAAAAAATATTTTGATAATAAATCCTAAAAATATACTAAAGTTTGTAATTGTGAAAAGTTGTTTCTATTATACATTTTAAAAATCAACTTCAAATATATTAGTTTAATTACTAAAATGTATGTTTTTTAATTTCATGATAAGTGAAATTTTTCAAAAATGAAATCTCCTTTTCATTTTAAAAATTGAAATGAAATCTTTAAAAATTGATCCTTTATTTCATCTATAAAAAAATAAAAATTAATGTGAAAATTTATTTCTATTATAAATTAAAAAAATCATAAAAGAATAATTCTATTATAAATTGTTTGAAGCTTTTTATTGATTTATTTAATAATTTCTAATTACCACTCTTTCTAATTCTAAAATAAATTAAACTTTTAAATTAAAAAATCAACTTCAAAGTGGTATTCATAGTCAGAATACTAAAATAAACAGCAAAAATATTGACAATTATTCGGGAAGTTTTAGACATTTCCCGGAGCAAAGCTCCCACACAAAGCCTATCGGCTTAAATATATGTTTAACATGAAATAAAAAAATTAGTTAATTAATAATATAATTTATATCGATGCATAAAATAAAAATAGAAATTTTAAAGTATATTTTTTAAAACACTCAAATTAAATATTTAATAATAGTTATGGTTAGGATAAATATTTAATTAGAGTTAGGAATTAATCATAGTTAGGAATAGAGTTAGGATTAGGGTAATTTCTTAGTTACGGTCCAAATCTAATCCTAATAATTAACCTAAACCTAACCATGATGTAAACCCTAACTCTGATTCCCAACCTGACTATAATCTAACCCTAAACCTAATCATAACACAAATCCTTAAACTAACCCTAACCCTAATTGATAGACAAAATCTAACTATGATGTAAACCCTAACTATAATTCTTATTTTAACCCTAACACTAACCATAGTCCTAACCATATCTTAAACCATAACCCTAAACACAACCATGGTATAAACTCTAACTCTAACCTAATCCTAATGATAAATAAAAATGCTAATCCTAACCCTAATAGAAACCCTAACCATAATATTATACCCAACATGAACTCTTAGTTTATTTGAAATGATAACCTTATACCTAATCCTATTTATCAATCGATCTCCAACCATAATATTAAGTCTAATAGTAACCCAAACAATAATCTTATAACCAACTCTAACACTTATTCTATTTTAAATCATAACCCTATGTCTAACTATATTTCTATATCTAACCTTAATCATAACCCTAAAATTACCTCTAACACTAATATAATCCTAATAATAACCCTAACCATAATCTTAAAGACAACCCTAAATCTTATTCTAATTATAATCATAATTGCATGTCTGATCATCTTTCTATATCTAACCCTAGCACTAACCATTATATAAACCCTAAACCTTGAGCCTAACCCTAATGATAATACTAACCATGATGTAAACACTAATCGTAACTATAATCCTAATCCTAAACCCTATTGTTAATCATAACTTTAATCCTAACCCTAAGCCTTCATCCTAATCAAAATACTAATGCTAACCATAATACTAACCATGATGTACACCCTTACCATAAATATAATCTTAAATGCTAAACCAGGTAATCCTTATCCTAACCTAAACATTAAACTGTAATCCTAAACAAGATCATAAGCCAAATGCTAAGCCTAAACCTATCCCTAACCGTGGTCTAAACCTAAAGTCTTATCCAATCCTGGCCCTATTTAAAATCTTAACCCTAACTATAATTACAATCATGATATGAACCCTAAACCTTGATCATAACCCTAATAATAATACTAATTGTGATGTAAACACTAACCCTAACTATAATTCTAATCCTAAACCCTATTATTAATCATAAATTTAAACCTAAACATAAGCCTTGACCCTAATCAAAATACCAATGCTAATAATAGTACTAACGATGATGTACACCCTTACCCTAAATATAATCATAACCCTAAATGCTAAACCCTAATGCTTATCCTAACCCAAATATTAATCTACAATCCTAAACAAGATCATTAGCCAAATGCTATAGCTAAACCATATCCCTAACCATGGTGTAAACCTAAAATCTTCTCCAACCCTAACCTTATTTAAAATCTTAAACCTAACTATTATTAAAATCATGATATGAACCCTAAACCATAATCCTAATATGAAACCTTAAACCTAAAACTAAACCATGATCATAAAAATAACACTAACCAAGATTTAAATCCTAACCTTAACCATAATCCTAATTATAATTCTAATCCTAGACCCAAAACTATGTAATCCAAACTTTAATAAAAATCCTAACTCTAACCATTATAGTAACCATGATGTAAAGCCTAACCTTGACAAGAACCCTAAACCTATACCCATATACTTATCATAGCCCTGACCCTAATCAAAATCCTAACTCTATCCATAATACTAACCATGAAGTAAACCCTGACCCTAACGAAAATTATAATCTTAAATCATTAATCCTAATCCTAGCCCAAACATTATACCCATAATCCTAATGCTAGCCTAAAAGCTAAACTCTAACCATATCCATAATTCTAATCTAAAACATGAGCATAAACCTAACCCTAAATACAACCCTAACCCCAACCCTGAATACAAATCCTTATTGAAACCCTTATCCTACAATAATTATAACTATGATATAAACCCTAATCTTAACCATAATCCTAAATGTAATCTCTAAACCTTGACCTTAACCCTAACCCTAACCATGGCATAAACATAAACTATTATCTTAACTCTGATCCTAAATCCTAATCCTAATTGAAACCATAACTGTAGCCATAATTACAAACATAATATAAACCTTAAACCTAACCATAATTCTAATCTTAAATCTTGATCCTAACCCAAAATTCTAACCCAAATAATAACACTAACCATTTGATACTCCTATAACATAGTTTGTTGTCATAAGTTTTATCGAAGTCATAATAGTCAATGGACTTAATCGGTAAAAGGAAGAATACACTAATATAGACAGTCGGTATAGAAGAGTATCAAAAACACTGAGCACTGAATAGTAGCATGCACTTAGTTAAGTAGAGGACAGTTACCGAGAAGGATTTAGTCACTAAGTCACAAATCAGAGTTAGTCACCGAGCATACGTTATGTCACCAAGAAAGTTCATAGCACATTACCCAATACATCAGAGCCAACATAATAATTTAAATTTGAATACAATGAACCTGGACACCGAGCAAGAAATCTTTACATTTTTCAAGATAGAAGTTAGGTAGAATATTGGGATAGCAATAACATGATTACACATGATCACAAGGAAACTCAACCAATGAAATACAAGAATAATAAATGTGTTGGGAATGAAACCAACCTTTCACCGCTTCAACTCCACCACAGAAGAAGAAGGATCTAATTAGGTTAACTGTCGTAAGATCATACAAAAAGGAACAGAACATGAAAATGACAGAGTGATTTTGAATATTGTAGAGGTAGAAGAACTTGCAGTGACAAAGCTAAAGGAATTAGAATAAAAATATTCTAAGGAGAAGAATAGATAAGTTACCGAGTGTAGAATGAGTTACTGCACCTTACAAAGAATAAAGAGTCTAAACAATATTATGGTTGATGCATACTTGCAAATATTTTTGTAATATTTATAGAGAGTAGAAATCTCATTCAGTGGGTATGCCCTCACAGGTTCTATTTTGTAAATCCTCTAACCGGGTACATCTCTTAGATGATATATTGTAAAATCCTTTAACAAGGTAGACTCAATAAGTCTTTTGTACTTTTAACCAAGTATAATACTCCTAACATGGTAAGCTATCAAAAGTAGCTAAAATTATAGCTCTAAATGAGAAACCTTTAGGCTGTAGTAGTGAAGGATTGTGGGTTCCATCCCCACCAAAGTTTCTTCCTCTCACAAAGGATATCTGCGTGACCAAAACTCATGGAGTTATCTATCATGGTTTGCTTATTTATTTTACATGCTTTTCAATGTTTTTATGAATGATAATTAGTTCGGTGTTATAGTAAAGAATAATAGTTTAAAATTTTATAAGACATGATTCACCCCTCCCCTCCTAGCACTTATCTTTCCATAGAATAATCCAACAATTGGTATCAATTCTAGTCTCTTGAGATAAAGGTTTAACCACCTAAGAGAAAATATCATGACCATGGAAAGTTACAAGAAATCCAAGAAGATTGATAGTGTTGAGTTTGAGTTGGAGAATGCAAAAGAAGTGATTGAATATTGTAAAAGTAACTTAGAAAAGTACTTAAAAGTGAGAAAGAAGTTATGTAGTGAACTAAAATCTACACAAGAGCATGTTGATACTCTTGAGACAACATCTAAAGTTAGGCTGAATGGTGAAGCTTATTCGGCCATTGCAGAACTCATGGAAAAGAATAAGACACTCACAGAGAAAATGAACTTGGCAAGGATAGGTCAAGAAGTACAAGCATTGAGAATGAGTGAGATACTTGACTCTAAGGGATCAGTTGAAGATACACTGAGATGAGCTAAAGAAGACAAAAGATAGTTTTAGACAAGAATAGTTATGAAAGATAGTGAGATCACGAGGATAATAGAAGTACACTATAATATGAATGATCAAATAATGAGTGCTAATATAAATTCGGTCAAAAAAGAATTTGAGAATCAAGCACATAAGTATGAAGTTGAAATATTGGCCAGAGAATTGAAATCTGAAAAGTAAACTGATGAGATACTTAAGAGAAATGAAGAAACACTGAGACCATTAGATGCACAAATTAAAGGTTAGAGACAACCAAAAGACAAAACTGGACTTGGATTCAATGGTGAGAACACAACTCATAAAGGAGAGTCTTTTAATCAAGATGATAATCATGACACTTTTATTCCACAAAAGTCAAACTAGCCTAGTTTCTACCACTGTGGGAAACCTAGATATACTACAAATGTATGCAGAAGTGGAAGGGGTAAGTCACTGAGTTCACCCAAGTTCAATGGATATTTCTATAACTGTAATAAGTATGGGTACCGAGAACTTGAATGCAGATCAAAGACTTTAAACAACACAAGAAATCCAAAGTTTGATGGCTACTGCAATAATTGTAACAAGTATTGTCACAAATCTGAAGAATGTAGATCACAAAAGAGAATATGCCAAGAAATCAACAGGGTACATCTATACCATAGGACTATAACACAAGGATTTCATGTTTAGTCTATGGAGGATATGGACATATTGATGTAAACTACATGTTGCTACATGGAAGGAACAACAAAAGATCTTGGAGAAACCCTGGCATGGCATACTTCCATTGTCAAAAGCTAGGTCACCTTGGAAAAGACTGCAGGTGCTAAGGAAAAGCTCCTACCAAGGAAGAAACATATGAGAAACCTAAAGTTAATGTTGAAGAAATGAGAGATCAAATGAATAAGACATGGAGAAGAAAGACCATGGATGATGGAACATCATTCAGAAAAGTTGAAGGCACTTTTTCCTTTGGATCATGTGCAATTGACTCTGCCTAATCAAGTATGAGGTATGATTAGGAATTTCAAGTTAAATTTAAAATATTAAATCAGTTCTTAGTATATGAGAAATGATCCATATGAGCATACTTCCATGCATTTGGATACATAGTGTTGAATTTATGTTTCATATTTATTTGATAAAAGGAAAGTAAAGTTAGGTAATTGGTAAAGTAAGTCGACAGAGCATTAATTACTAGTTCTATAACTATTGGAAACCCTAAACATAGAAAAATATATTAATAGACCTCATTGTCTATTATAGTTTCTTACTATTTTCTAGAGTATTGTGAACAAAGTTTAAGGATTGAGTCTTCAAGCATATTCGAGCGATTGTTCAAAGGTATTTCTAAACTATTTTTAGCTCATTTCAATCTACTTAAGGTATCTGTGGTTTTTACCTAGGTGTGTTAGTACAACCGAATCATAGTCAGAAACCATAGTTTGAAAGATTTGTGTTTGAAAAGAAGATATAGCCCCAAAAGCTCAAAACCCAATTGTAGTTGATAGTGTTGAGCCCATGAATCTGAAGTATAAACTATTACCTGCTAAGGCAGGTGAACTAGATATTATGGGAGCACTTTCGTCCATTCTAGAAAGAGTTTTATTGGTCGAAGATGTGTGCATGTTCATCCATTGTAAAGTTGAAGAGATCTGTGAAGAGGAAATTGATTCATGTTACCAGGATTTATGTGTAGATGGGAAACTAAAGAGTGATCATGTTCATATGGAGTCAAAATGTATAACACATGATGTGCATATCTTGAGGGTATTCAAAACTGATTGGATAAGGATATTCCTTAGCAGAGTACATGACTAGTTAATGTGCCTAGATCAACATATGAAAATCATAAAGGATGTGTTACACATTGTGATAGGTTATCTGATTGGAGACAAGCCTAAACATATCAGAGAGATTTAGAATAACAAGGTGAGTGAGTTAACCAAAGCCAAATGGGATGGGAGAGGTCTAAATATTTCTACTGTTGAAGACCCTGAGTTGAAATTTGCATGTAACATCTTGTCCTATCGAGTATTCCAATAATCCCGAGTGGACAACATACCTTTTGGAGATATTGATTTGGCATACAAGATTGTAAAGAAAGATATGTAGATTGACCTATGGGAGGAATTATTAAAAAAATTTGAATAAAACATGAACACCATAAGGAATGCAAAGACAAATACATTGAATTTTGGCTCACTACTAGTATGCATATACTTTTATTTTGAGAACTTCTTTCCATCTATTGGAAATGTGACATGGAATGTTGATAAGCCTCTCATTTATCAAATCAACGAGTATATTCAGAATCTAGGAGAGAATATTGAAATTTTTATGAATGATTAATTCTCTAAATTCCAGAGAAAAATGCATCAGAAATTTATAGCTCCATCTCAATTAGTTGAGAAATATCATGATTCTATTTGTTTTGAGGTAGACATCGACTCATGTATTATCAAGGAAGTTGAGCCTAGAGGTATGTGGATATAGCCTATGGGATATGAGATGGACATAGACATTGCATCTCAACAAATTGACATTATGTTAGCTAAGCCTATTGATAAAAGAGCCAAGATATATGAAACATCTGAAGAAGTTAAGTATAAGATAAAGCAAGGTATCTTAGTACCTAAAATTCAAAGAAAATCTAGCAAGATGATTCTTAATTTGTCTAAGAATTTTTGAATTGATAATGGAGAAGATGAGGTGGGACCCTATAATGTGGAAGGAAAGAAACTACTTGTGTTGAAGCCTTCAACAAGCCCCAAATCTGCTAGATCATTAATAAGGTCTACAACCTCACCGAAAGCAAACAAGACTTTTGTTGAAACGAAAGGGCAGACATATGTAAGAAGAAAGAAGGAAAACACTAGACCGAGGAGAATATTGAAGCTAACACTAGAAAGTTACACATAGACTGAAGATTTAATAAAATTAAAATTTGTGAAGAACAAGCCTCCACCACCAGGAATTCTAGATGAAATGTTAAACACTATGAAGAATTATAGAAAATTTGTAGGAATGAAGAAAGCAAGGTACAACACTAAAAGAAAAGAGAACAAGGTAAAAAATGAAGATGGAATTATTTACTCTTTACACAAATTTAGATATACACCACTTGAAGTTATTAGGTTTTTTCTTACTGAGTTATACAACAACATAGATGCAAGATGGAAATATGATATGAATTCTGAAAAAAAAAATAAAAAAAATTAGAGAAACATCTCTTGGGCTAACTGTAGAAAATCTATCTGAATAAGAAATTGAAGAGACTTTGAAACAATACTCTAAGTGATTCCTTGTGAAAGGAAGATCTTTAAGAATTATGATAGGATAATTAGAGAAAGAACAGTTAGATAATGATGCAAAATACAGAGAGATATTCAACACCAAAGAGATTGAATCTCAAGCCGAGCAAGGAAAGGATAACATAACTGATGAACTTGTAAAAAATGATCAAGGTAAGAATAATCCTATTGACTTGAGATTTGAAACCGATGAAGTTATCATTGAAGATATTATTGATGAAGATCTAGGAGATGATATATCACAAGATGAAGATATTATGGAAAACAAGGACACTGATACAAAACCAATTAATGTAAGTGATAAGGCTACTACTAATCCATTCATGCATCCTATATTGGAACAAGTACTAGATTATCACACAACTAAAGGTGATAATGATATAGTATCTATGGATACATAAGAGGTAGTCATAGAATCTATGAAGGAAATAGAGAAAGAGAAGGAACAAGAAGAAGAGAATGAAAAGGAAGTTGAAGAAGTGAAAGATAGATAGTCAGATATGGCTACTGAGAAACCAGCAGCACTAAACACTGAATCGGTTCCCCCAACTGAGTCTATTGCACAACAACAAGATCCTAACAAAGATGAACCAAAGGATCAAAATGAACTAAAGAAAGCTGAGAAACAACAAGATGAGAAGAAAGAGGAAACAATACAAGAGAACAAAGTTTAAGAGAAACAAGAGGAGAAGAAGGAAGTAAACAAGAACAAGGAGCACAAAGATGAAACTATTCCCACCCAGGAAACATCTGATGCACTAAAGGAATCATGTTCCCCACAGACTTCACCAAGTGGAAGTATGGTAGAAAAGAAGAAGAAATAAAAGAAGAGGAAACATGTAGATATGACTCATTCAATCATTTTACCAAATTTTAAGTTATCTACTATGAGCCTTGATGAAATGACTGAGTATGCAGAACTAGTAAGACTTAAGGAAATGTAGAAGATATTACTTCAAAAGAGGAAGAACACCGATGTATTGGAAAGTGTCAAGGATGTATTACAGGACATTATCCCAGATGCCACTAGTGATGAAACAAAAGATATCATTATTCAAGTAGAAGGAGTAGTGGAACAAGTCCAAAATCCAAATCAAGTCACTACCAACTACATGATGAAAGTTCATTCGAGGAAGATGAAACTATAAATGTTTGAATCAATCCTAGACAACATTGCAGTGGATAAGGTATCAATTTCTAAGGCCTCTATAGATACTGAGATAAAATTGTCTTATATTCTTTCAATATTTCAGAAAGAATGTTCTATTTTGAACTTTATCAAGGATATCAAGAAGAAAGATGAGTATGTTGAGACTGAGCTGACCAAGCACCTGAAAAAATGTTACTACCGAGCCTCGTTCTTTACAAGTCTATTACTCAAGGTTGAAAAACTTGGTGGGGGTGCAACAAGAACTAAGACAAGAAGAGAACAAGAGAATAATGGAACTTCTAGAGTTGCAAGCACTGTTGATTCCCCACATGGGTGCCAGCAAGAAGTTGAGTCCACTTTTTGGCCAAAAAGTGGAACTATTTTTCCTATTTTTTCAAATTCATCCTGTTTGAGATGAATATTTGAAGTGCTTAGAGATTGAATCTTAAAACAATTCATTAATAGAAGTTGTAGTAATCAAAGTATACTTCCCAAATATGTAATTTATTTTTATACCCATATGATAAAATGTCATTTCCTATAGGAATTACAAAAACCCACATTTTAAAAGTCACTGTTTTAGGACCATACTATGCCTGTGTACGGCAAGCAAAATTTGACCTAAATGAAACTATTTCTCTAAATACTTTTGGGATATGGTATATAACACAGCTAAGATTGATGACAATATTTTTTTGTATTTTTTTGTTGAATATATATTTTTTTATTTGGCATAATTGTTCTTTCTAAAATATCTCGTGTACAACAAGCATAATTGGACCAAAACATGTGATTTTTTTTTTAAAATTTTTTTTAAAGTGTGTAGAATTGTCTCTAGTTTGATGTCATATAATTTTTTTTGCTATAAAATTTCAAATAAAAGAGTTATTAAAATAACAAAATATCATATTATCTTTAGTTTGTGGACCTATTTCAGTAGAAATTCAATGAAAAATAGACATTTTAATCAAATTTAAAAACAAATTACATATTTTGAATCTGCACAGTCTGATCTATAATGGGTTTTTTTTTGTCAAAATATTCCTCTGAAAAAGTCTTCAGATATATGTCTAAAGTCCTTATTTTTTATGGACACTAGCAGAGCCTTCAAGTTGCAGGTTAAACTAGGTCCAAGGCTATGGTTCGGCTACCCAAGCCTCTTTCCAAACAAAAAGCCAATAGTAAAAGCGGGCTTGAAATTCAAATTTTTTAGAAACGGGATATCGTTTAGTAAAAGTTACCCTATTTACCTTTTTTGAAATTAAAAACGTATAAATGAATCGATGGAAGGTTTGTTTAAAAAAATAATATTTTTTCAAAATGGGATCTCATTTTGAAACGGGGTCCCGTTTCATTTTTCAAAATGAGACCCCGTTTTGAAATGAGATCCCATTTTGTTTTTTGAAACGGGATCCCATTTTGAAACGGGACCCCATTTCTAAAATTTTAGGCTCGGGACCCTGAAGCTAAACGAGACTCTGTTCATTCTAAATGGGAACCTATTTTGTTAAGTGTGATTTCATGAATTTGGCTAAGTATGAAAGTTCCTAGTCAAGTGGACTCATCTTCTTGCTTCAACCCACATTGAATCAATGTGAAGGCATTTGAAGAAGGCCATGGATTTGGTCAACACCCCGATGGTAGTTCACTGGACACCATCATTGGAATGACACTTGATGTTGCTACTCATATTGTCATACTTGAAACACTAAAAGATGCATGGGAGTCATGCCTAGCCAATGTACAGAAGGAATACACTCACATTTTTGATAAGGTATAAGTTTATACTATCGATCATTAAGCAATTTTTGTTTTGGCATATTTGTCAAAAAAGGGGGATAATATAATATGTATAGATAAGGGAGAGATAAGTATGTGTATAAGGGGAGTTACATGATATTTTTGAAAATTTTAACTGAGCTATGATATGTTTATAAGAATTATTATCTAAGGAGGAGTTGTACAAGACTTTTACAAATTTTCATGACTTTTAAGTTTTTGTCAAAATGCTAACAAATGCCAAAGGGGGAGATTGATACCCCTATAAGATAATTTTTCGTCATTAGTTTTTATCAAAGTCATAATAGTCAATGGAGTTAATTGGTAAATGGAAGAATACACTAAGACAAAGAGTTGGTATAGTGAAGTATCAAAGACATCGAGCACCAAATAGTAGCATGCACCAAGATAAGTAGAGGAAAATTACCACTAAGGAGTTAGTCACCAAGTCACAAAGCAAATTTAGTCACCAAGAAGACGTTATGTCACTGAGAAAGATCAAAGCACATTACCTAATACACAAGAGCTGACATAAAAATTCAAATTTGAATACACCGAACATGGACACTGAGTAGGAACACTTTTATAGTTTTCAAGATAGAAGTTAGGTAGACCATTGAGATTTCAATAGTTCATGATTACACATTATCACAAGGAAATTCAACCAATAAAAGACAAGCATAATAAATGCATTGGAAATGAAACCAACCTTGCACCGCTTCAACTCCACTATAAAAGAAGAAGGATCTAATTAGGTTAACCACCTGAAGATCATAAAAAAGGAAAAGAACATGAAAATGACAAAATGATGATGAATATTGTAGAGATAGAAGCAGTTACAATGATAGATTTAAAGGAGTTAGAATGCAGATATTCTAAGGTGTAGAATAGATAAGTTACAGACTGCAGAATAAGGTATTGTACTTAGAAAGCATAAAGAGTCTGAACTACATTATGATTGATGCATACTTGCAGACATTTTTGTAATATTTTTTGTAATAGTTACGAGAGTACAAATCTCATTATGTGGGTAGGCCCTAACAGATCTTATTTTGTAAATCCTCTAACCAGGTACATCTCTTAGATGATAAATTGTAAAATCATCTAGCAAGGTAGACTGAATAAGTCTTTTGTACTTTTAACCGAGTATAATACTCCTAACATGGTAATCTATCAGAAGTAGCAATAATTGTAGCTCTAACCGAGCAACCTTTATACTACAGTAGTGAATGATTGTGGGTGTCATCCCCACCATAGTTTTTTCCTCTTACAAAGGATTTCTGTGTGACCAATAATCATAGAGTTATTTTTCATGGTTTTCTTATTTATTTTACATTCTATTCAATATTTTTATGAATGATATTCAGTTCAGTGAAGATTAAAGAATAATAGTTAAAATTTTTATAAGAGATGATTCACCCCTCCCCTCAAACAATTATCTTTCCATAGAATAATACAACACCATGATGTCAACTCTAATCTAAAATAATCCTAAATATATAATCCCAATCTTAAACCATAAATTATAATCATAGTCTAACCATGATCCTAATCCTATCACTAATTACAATCCTAATCATAGTCTAACCCTAAGCCTAATACTAACCCTAACCCTAACCCTAAATGTAACACTAACTATGATAATAATCCTAACTCTAAACCCCACATCCTAAATCCTAACCATATTATAAATTGTAATCCTAACCATTCTTTGAATAATATTAATGCTAAGCCTAATCTTGGACTTAAACCTAACATAACTATTATTCTATCATAATAGTAATCATAATAATAATCCTAGTCCTAAAAATTCTCTCACCCTAATCATATTTCTAACCTTAATCCCTACCCTAACCCTAACTTTGATGTAAACCCTAAACATAACCCTAACCATAGAACAAAATTCTAACCCCAACAATAAACATAACCCTAACATTAATCCTAACTATAACTATAACCCTTACCATAAGCCTAAACCCTAACTCTAAGAATAATCATACTCAGGGGTGAACCCACAATAGTGGGTTGCACATTTTTGCCTGAACAAACATTGAAGCCTACATTTTGAAAAAACCCTTTCAGATTCAGATACATATTGTCATTAAACCATTTGAAATCATAAGATGAAGTAAACTAGAGTCTTTTAGTATTTTCTGTCTAGAGTTTAATTTTTTTTTTTGTTTTTGAACTGATTTGAATGGTTATTTTTTTCCCACAAAAACTGTTATGTTGTTGAAAATGTCATTTTCCAAGAGTTATATTGACTTCATAGAGCATAAATGTTTTTCTAAAATAGATATCAATGTGCTTCTTTCAAACTTAGTTTTGTAACTTCCATACGGAAGGCATGCAATTGGTTTTACGATATTATCCTGATTATTGCATATTTTATGAACATTTGAAGTTGATTAAACTATAATTTTGGCATACCTTTACTACATAGCTTATAATTTGTATATTTATCAAAATTCAATTTTTTTTTATGCAAAGTAGACTTGAAGATGGAGGGAACTATTATTTTTCAAAAAATTAACTTAAATCTTTACTACTAGTTTTGATTGAATGTTAAACTCGGAGGTTTATATTTGATAAAAAAACCTACATTCGACGCACATCAAAAAACATAGGCCTAATTAATTCAAAAATTGTCAAAACTATATTCGTTAGAAAGATGGTTTGGATTACTTGTGCTATGAAAAAGGATGTCTCCTTATTCTTCCATTTGAGCCCTACATTTGAACCCCAAAGCCATGAAAACTTCATACTTTTGTAAAACTCTGCAAATGGCCTCTAATCAAAGACATTCAATAGAAAGTAATTTCGATCGAAAGTAATTTATATCATAATTACTTGCTTGGTTTAATGTAATTTTACCTATTTTCAAAACTAGTTTCGATAGAAAGTCATCTGTTTTGATATAAATTTATAGATGACTTTTGATAGAAACCTATGTCAGCCTATTTTGTGCCATTTCTAGTTCAGAATGATTACATATAAATAAATGTATGTTTTTCTCAGATGGTTTTTTCTTTGCTATGGTTTAGAGTTGCATCTCTATTCTAAGCCCTCCTGTCCTTTCAGACCGCATTTGCTACAGGAATTCTTTTTTTGTATTTATTTCCTCAGCCAGTACTAGCCCAACAGTTGATGCTAGTTTTGTTTTGGTGACGGATAATGGAACCTCCAAGAAAGAGACCTTGCAAGTTTGTGCCCAAAGTGTTTCACAAGGTATGTCTGAGCCTAATATTATTTTTCCCATTCATGAGCTTAATGATGCTTGTTCTTGGCTTGAACTGCATACTCTTATTGGCTACTTTTTGGGTCGTAACCCTCCTGAAAATGTGATTAAGGATTGGGTTGTAAAAGCCTCGACTCCTCATGGAATCCGTTTGAATGGCATTCTGAGTCTCACCAAAGGATTTTTTGTTTTTATTTTCCAATCCCACTCATGTGGATTCCATTTTTTCCAAAGGACCCTAGAATATTAGGGCTTCCCTTTTAGTTTTCCAACGCTGGTCTCGAGACTTCTCTGTCTCTAACAAAAAGAAACTAAAAGTTTGTGTGTGGGTTGAGTTCCCTAGTCTCCCTCTACCTTGTTGGCCTTTCATGCATGTCATTTCACAAACACTAGGTAGGGTTATTTGTAGTGAGTGTGATCATTTTCTCAATCCTCATCCTCAAAAGAGGCTTTGTATTGAGGTCAACCTTTAGAGAGACCTTAAGGAGTCTGTTGAGATTCAGGTTGGTGAAACCATCTTCTCTCAGAAGGTGCTTTACCTTAACCTTCCCAACACTTTTAATCACTTTTAATACATAGAGCACAAGATCAAGGAATGCCCTTTGGCAGTTCCTCATCCCAAAATTCCATCCAAGGATTCTGGTTTACAGCTTGCTGAGCCAGACAAAAAGAGGACATCAAGAAATATGACTAGGTAATAGTCAGCCGCAAGAACAAGTAGGCCAAACGTGTCACTTCGGCTTCCACTTCACAGCCACCACCTCCTCCTAGAGTGGCTCAAGTTTCTTCTCCTACAGAGACTAATGCTCCCATTTAAAACCCTGGCCAATAGGGGAAGGATCAATTTGATTCTGGTACCAAGCCTCCTTGGGTTTGCACACCTCAGGAAGCTTCTGTAATTTCTGCACCTCCCATTTTTTTCCTCTCACGCTGCCCTTATGGGCGTGTTGTGGTTGCGCTGGAGGGCATTTCAAAAAAATGCAGGAATATTTCTATAAATCCTCTTGGGCATGATTTCTCTCTAGCTTATTTCTCAAATAGTTTTGCTTCCCTTGGGGATGGTGATGGTATGGATGACATTATTTTCTTATGATGTACATCTCATAGAATGTTAGGAGTCTGACAGACCTACCCAGAAAGTATTTTTTCAGGGATGTGCATCATTGTATTTGTCATCTATATGTGTTATGCCTCCAGGAAGTTAAAATTAATAGTTTTTTTATTAATGCTACTTGCAGTTCATTTGACCTAAAATCCTTTCCCTTTGTTCTCAGCATGAAGCTGGTCGAGGTGGAGTTGTTAATCTCCTTTCTCCTCGATGTCATTATTTTTTAATCAATCATGGTTCTAATCCCATGCAAAGATTTGTGTGGGCCCCTTTCATTATTGAGAATCATTCTTTTGGAATAGTTAATGTTTATGCTCCCAATTATGTTGTTGAGAGATCTCATCTTTGGCGTTGGCTTGTTGATTCTTTTCCACCTACAACTTGGATTTTTTGTGGTGACTTTAATATGGTTGAAGCACGGCTTCTGACAAAGATGGCATTTTCCCTTTTCATTGGATGGCTGCTGAATGGGAAGCCTAGTACTACATGCATAATAAATTGTGCCTTTTTTATCCCAATGGGAAATGTGATGGAGTTTGGCACACCTGGTCTAATTTTAGAGCCTCTTCTAACATAATTCATAAACGGCTTGATCATACCATGATTTGGGATCAATATTTTTCTCTTTTTTTCTGAAAAACAAGCCTTGCTGGTTACTCCTCTTGCTGATGTGACCTTTTCAGATCATTTCCCCATTCAATTTAATATTATTTGGAAGATAGCTAAGTCTCGACCTCATACCACTCAGTTCTTTTTTAATACTTCTGTCCTTAGCCATACTTCCATGGTGGCCCACATTCATTGGGTTTGGAACCTTGAGCCTCAACCATCACAATCATTTGGCTGGATTCAATGGTGGAATGATGTCATCTAAAGTATGAGACACTTTTTGCGCATTTATGGTAGATAGATTTCCATCTATCACCGTAGATCCTATGATGTCAACACCAAATCTCTTTGTCCTGCCACAGAGGCCTTAGTCCTTGATCCTTTCAATCAAGGCTTGCAACTTCACCTTGCCCAGCTCTATCAACAGAAGCAAGTTGCAAACAATTATGTTACCCGAGTTGCTCAGTTACACTGGTTAAAGGTTGGAGATCAAGCCTACAAAGAATTTTTTTCTGCTCTTTGCACCCGTCACACCAATGTGAGCATAACTAGGATTAAAGAAGATGAATCCCTTCTCACACAGCTCCCTGATATTTTTCAGGCATTTTTTTGTCATTACGAACAAGTTATTTCCACTCAGGCATCTTCTCCAGCTAGAAAACAAGCTCTTGATTATTGCATTTTTGTTGTGCCTCAATGTGTTTCTCATAATCAGTGAGCTTTCTGTGATCAGCTCCTTACCTTGCAGGATCTTTGTGAAGCAGTCTTCACTATGGCTAATGATAAAGCCCCAAGTTGTGATGGATTTCCTTGTTAATTTTATAAAACACTCTCAAATGCCATTGGTCCTGATTTACATTAGGTGTACCTTGAAGATTATCACTCCAACTCTCTGGGGGAAATTATCAACAAAGGCAACATTAAATTCATTCCCAAGTCTAGGGACCCTGGGGAGATTTGCAACTAGTGGCCTATTACCTTGATCAATGTCTCATATAAGATCATTGCCAAGGCTTTGGCTCTCAAGATCCAACACATCCTACCTCAAATTGTTCTGCCAGATCAAACTGGCTTTATAAAATCAAGATTTATCCTTGGTAATATCATAGCAGTTTGGGAAGATATGGAATGGGCTCGTAAGTCTCAACAGAAAACCCTTTTTCTTAAAATTTATTTTACTAAAGCTTATGACCGTATTGAATGGATTTTTATTATTTTTATGCTTCATGCTCTTGTTTTTGGCCCAAGATTTCTTCAATCTATGTAGATGCTTTTTCAGGATGCCTCTACTTGCATCACCATTAATGGTAGACAATCTTCTACCTTTGGGCTCTTCAAATCCATTCAGAAAGGTTTTCCTTTAGCTCCTTCCTTATATGTTCTAGCAGCCGAAGGCTTTGGCTATTTGCTTTCTCATTTCATTTCTCTGGGTCATGTTCATGGGATTGCTTTGCGTGATTCTACCTGAAAATTGGTCAATGGCTATTTTTCTGATGATTCCTTTCTCACTCTTGCAAAGGATTCAAAGACAACATCAAGGTAGTCTTGCAGTGTTTGCCTAGCCTTTGGTTCATCCATCTAGTGGCATAAAACCTTATGTTACAGACAGTCTTCCCTTCCCTATCTACCCTAGTTTTCTCAGTTTGGATGGTCCAAGATTCAACATGGGGAAATCTTTCATTTCCTTGGCATTCCCTTTAGCTTTCAATCCTATTCTATGGAATTATGGAATGTTGTGTTAGCTAAAATTGAAAAAAAACTTACCTATTGGATTATCAAGCCGCTCTCTCTCACTGGGAAGTTTCAAATCTGCTCCAAGGTCTTGGCTGCTACGCATGTTTACTACTCTTCTTGTTGGGCTTATTCAAAATCCTCTTACAAGAAGCTCAAGATATTGCTGAGGGATTTTCTTTGGGCCTCTAGTGCTGATCACCATGGCTTTTCATAGAATTTCCTGGGATTTTTGTTGTCTTCCAAAGGCCTCTGGTGGACTTGGCTTACTAGACACCCAGAAACAAGGCTTAGCCCTCTATGAAAATCGGGTTGTGTGGTGTCTCACAGGAAATGAAGCCTAGAAAATTATTCTGGGTACCCACTTCATAAGCTAGCTTGGAAGGGGATTGGGTTTCAAACCCTTCTGGTTATGAAGCACCCTGTTCAAATCCAAATTACTTTTGTTGCAAAAATTATTTGGAGAGCCTGGGAAGCTGTGAAACCTTGGTTTTGTTGGATTGGAAATGGCTTTTGTGATGGGATTTCTTTCAATCAGTAGAACATTTGGTGGTCCCCTCTTTTTTCTCAACAAGGGCTTCCTCTGGCCAAAATCCATCAGATTAGTGCACTTAGTTTTCACAAACGCGGCATTACTACACCTAGAATTGCTCATTTTTCTTGGGGTTTTCTTTATTAGGGTTTTTCTTTGGGAGCTCAGCTCTAACACCTCGGTGTGCTAGATCCCAAATGCCCATTTTTTGGGCACTCTAAAACCATTGTGCATATTTTTTGGTTCTATCGAAGGGCCTAGATTTATTGGAAATGGATTCATAGGATTTTTATTCCTTTTCAGCTTGATCCCTTCTCTTGGCATATGGATCTCCTTCGTGATTCTCCTTAAATGCCTTCCCAGTATACCCATATTTGGCATGCTTTCAGGCTGGATATTTTATTTTCTCTATGGAAAGATTGTAATGCTATTATTGTTACTCACAGCTTTCTAGATATCAATGTTTCTCTTTGTTCTCAGGCATCTTTATGTAATAATGTCATGATGCAGATTCAAGTACAAGATAACAAGGTGGCCCTTGAGGTCATCCAATTGCAGGAGATACTTCAACATTGGGGTAATTCCCCATGTATGGTAGCTTGGGTGCCACCGGATTCCCTTTCACCTAACCGCATGCCATCCCAGGGATGACATCATAGCTGGAGTTCCTCAGCTAGGAATTCAGAATGTCGCACTCTTCGCACCGCCACTCAGCCCCTCCTCTTGGTAGGAGGACCTTGGCTGATGGTTGGCCTCCTCTTCTTGTTTCTACTACTGCTTGTTAGATGGCCAATGTTCCTATGTGGCCTCCTGTCACTTCTGACAAAATCCCCCACTTGGCTTTGGCTATCTCTCCCAAGTGGGAAGAAGGAGAGATAGAGAATGAAGAAAAAGATATAGATGATGGGTGTTTGCTTCCCGACCATACCCCTAGGCCCTATGTTTGTTGTGATCCCAATGATAAAGATCTGCCTCCCTCTTCTTCTACTTCTCTTGCAGCTTGAGGGCTTCCTTTATATGCTTTTTTGATGAATATTTGTTTGATTATGGCATGATGTCGTGTGACTCTTCACGGGGTGATTTTATATCATTCGGTCATTTTTGTGAATATTGTACTCTTTTTTTTATATTATTAGAAAAGGCCTCTATTCATTAAAAGTTCCAAAATAAATCACATTTTGGAGAAGGAAGACTTTTGAAATAGAATTTTTTCAAATTTTGTCAAAATTTAGTGGAACAATTTTGCAACTTGTGATGGGAAATAAAAAGAGAATGCTAAATAAGAGTACATGACATTATTTAGAAGAGACTGAACAAAGACTATGTGAAGAAGCATGGGAAAGATGTTATCATAGAAAAAGGTCTCTCTCTCTCTCTCTCTCTCTCTCTCTCTCTCTCTCTCTCTCTCTCTCTCTCTCTCTCTGTGGATATTTTAAGTTGATGGTTATGACTTGTCTTAATGAAATATGTAAGCATGATATTGCAATACCTAATTAGACCTAATGTGATAAAGAAGACCTGATTAGACTTAATTAGACATATTAGGACATACTTAGACCTATTAGGACCTAATTAGACCTATTTGGAAATAATTAGACCTAAGACCTAATTAGACCTAATATAGACCTACTAGGACCTAATTAGACCTAAGACCTAATTAGACCTATTAGGACCTAATAAAACCTAATATGACTAATAGTCCTGAACTAATAGGAACTAAATTATGACGTAATTTGTTATTTAGTAATAAGACGTAAGATTACCCCTTCAGACCTAATACTTGACTAATTAGTGCATAAATAATTTAAGACCTAATTAGACCTTTAATAAGACTAATTAACACCTAAGATGAGTAATAGACCTACTAGTTCCTAATATGAGCAATAAGACCCCTTTTAGGTATAATTAGATCTAATTAGACCCTTTAGGACCTAATTAGATACAATTAGACCTATTAGGACCTAATTAGATTCAATTAGACCCTTTAGGGCCTAATTAGAGACAATTAGACCTATTAGGACCGAATTAGACCTAATTATAACTATCGGGACCTATGATTGGTTATATGACCCCTTAAGACCCCATTAGACCCACTATGAGTAATACGATGCCTTAGGACCTAATTAAATACCCAATTAAACCTATTATGATCTAATTAGATCCAATTAGACCTACTAGCACCTAATTAGATCCAATTAGACCCCTTAGGACCTAATTATACATAATTAGACCTATTGGTACCCAATTAGATACAATTACACCCCATTAGACCCACTATGAGTAATATGACCCCTTACACCTATTAGCACCTAATTATATACCCAGTTAGACATAAATTAGGACCTAATTAGACACAATTAGACCTATTAGGACTTAATTAGATCTAATTAGACCATTTATGACTTGATTAGACACAATTAGACCTATTAGGATCTAATAAGACCTAATTATACCTATTAGGACCTATGATAGGTTATATGACCCCTTAAGACCCTATTAGACCCACTCTGTGTAATATGACCCCTTAGGACTTAACTAAATACGTAATTGTTGATGGGGTTTTGCTGACCGGGTCTGCCAACAGTCATAAGTTATCACCAGGTACCAGGGGTACCGGCCAACTCCACCTACAAAGGTTATCTGGGGAAGTTGGATTGCCCAGGCCTTCAAGCACCTGGGTGTCGGGTCACGATGACGCGGGGCTCAGTTGGGAGAAGTGACTATTTTCGAGGGGGATAGTTGGTTTCTTCAACTCGTTCTCTCCGGAGATTCAATGAGGTGAGGCTTCTCCTAGCATTCTACACTTAGAAAATAAAATGAAAAAAGGATCCTGCAGGGTTAGAAGTACTTCATCTAACTATAGTTATGTTTAAACATTCAAGACATCAATAATACTCTGATATACTACACTAAATACCGAAGAAATACACAACCATCAGCTAGTATTTTATCAGTAGCGAGGGAAAAGAGGTCGTTAATCTATTTGACATATCAGAGCAGAAGACATAAAGAACATGAAACATAAAATACCATTAACTAAGAAGCAGGAATTTCAACAACATCATTGCAAAGAATTCTCCCTTCTTCATTAATGTCTCTTCCAGCAAGCACTGGTGTGTGATACAATGGTGGCTCCAGGGGAGCATCTTACTATTGAAAATGGGACAATGGAGTATTGAGCTCTGCAACTAAAATGAAAAGATCGCCTTTCTATTACTGTGGATAGAAAAATCATCAATTTTTCCGACCCTTGGAAATGGGCCGGTATTACTATTTATACACATTCTCTTATAACCCTAACCCTAACCGTATTTTACATCATGTTTTAATAAAATACAATATCTCGGGGCCAGTACTACTTGCGCCACCCTACAAAAGACCTTGAGATGGAATAGGCCTGACATGCCAGAAGAATGAGATAAGAATATACGGTAGAAGAATCAACCTCGAGAAGAGAGCTAGGAAGGAGAAGGAAGAAATTAGATTCCCAGGGATCGAGGCTACATGCCTCATAAATGGGAAATGTGGCGCCCTATCTCCAATGTGCCACGTGTACCTCTAAACGGTGCCTCAAGAAGACCATCTTGTCGAAAAATCAACCGTTGAGTCGACACCCCCTTGATGTAGCCAACCACCTTCTGATAGATTTATTAACCGCTCCTGAAAGTGACCGGTCGGCCTCGGGGACCGAGACACAGATCACTCAAAAGAATACAAAATTTGGGATCTGAGACTTTGGAATCCAAGAACTTACATTCCCAAAAGAATAAAGAATACCAAATATTTGGGTTTTCTCCGGCCTCCAGAGAAAACTTATGGTTTTTTGTTATCATTGAAAGCTTGGAGGAGGCAGGAGATGTCATCTTCATCAATATCCTTCAGGCTGGCCCTTCGGTACTTAGCCACCTTAATTTGTTCCCCTAGGTCTGGAACATTCTCCTTAAATTCATCGGCCATTTTTTCTGCGTCGTGGCCACTAAGCACCATACGAGTTAATCTTGTAATTTGAGCACCATCTATTCCCTCCAGGGACTGATATCGAGACTTCATCATTTCATCAAAACTATCCAAAATTGAATCCTCTAGCGTGCACATATCTGTACTGAGGGGGTCAGCCCCGGAAGTCTTTGCTACAAAAGACTTGTATAAATTGAAAAAATATTTTACTGCATTGACCTTCTCGTGGAGTCCCCACCAATTTCTTAGTTACCTCCAATGTGAGGTCAAGCCTAGAGTGTTGGGTCCTCACAAAATCAAATAATTCATCCCCCAGAATCCCAGATTCAGAAACCATTTCCTCTCCCAGGCCGAGGAGCTCCTCAAGCTCTACCTTCCATGCTTGATAATTTTCAATATCACCCTCCCATAGGTCAATGAGAGTCTCTTCCTGGTGCAAAACATGTCGGGCCACATATAAGTTTGGGAGGGTGGATACCAGGAAACACTGGGTGTTTCCTATTTGCAGGGTGACCCACTCGTCAACTGCCTGAGCCTTCTTCTTCATTGTTCGCAGGGAGTCTATGTCGCTCTGCGGTAGATCTTCTGATGTGGAAGATTTCGGAGGAGTGGCATTGATAGGTCAAGCTAGCTCAGTAAGCAACCCCATGAGGTTGGGATTTTGAGCCTTTTCTATTTTGAGCCTTTGGGCCTCTTTTTCATGACGGGCCTCCACTGCCCTACCTGCCTCCTTCAGCAAGTCCACCTCGCCATGTTTCCCCCTCTTCCCTAGAAATACCTCTGCAACATTGTAATCTCCGGGCTCTATGATTGCTTCATCGGTGCCTGGGGGAGGTGTCGCCACAATGGCAATTGTTTCTCTGCCCAGCTTGGTTCAAAGAGTATGAACCATCCGGGCTTTCTTGGCCTTTGGTGGGGCCTGGACCTGAGCCATCATTTCGGCCAGGGAGAGAGGAGTTCTGGGAGTAGACGGAGCCTTTCTTTTCCTGCTCTCTACTAACCACTAAGGTGGTAGGGGTGGCTTATTTGCCAAAGTCTATTCTTTCAGCTCTTCTCTGATGCCCTGCGACTGCTCTTCCTCAGTGGTGTGGGTCTCATCCATCCCTTTTCCTGTGTCTTCTCCTTTATCGGTAATATCTTCCCCAGCAACATCCATCTCCTCAGCCTTGTCCTCTATTTCTATTGCTTTGTTTGGACTTCTGTTGGCTTCTTCGGGGATTTCCTCTTTGTGTTTCTCTTCTTGTTGCTCGACATCTACCGCCGGTGCTTCTTTTTCTGTAGGAACATCCTTGGAAATAGTGGCGGTATTGGGCCAAGATTTAAAGTTTGGGCTGCGGTGATTACTTGCCCAAAGGTCACTCTCAGGAGTAACACTTGGGACATGGCAGCTGGGGTTATAGTTATTCCTGCAGGTCTTGTTCCCCCAGCAGAGGCTATTTATTCATTCTTCCTTTGTTGATCCACCCCCAAATTTTGTATCTTTGGAGCCTCGAAGGTGATCTCTGGCTCCGCTTCCCTTTCCTCTATCTGTTCCTCCTGCTCCTGTGTAGGCTCTTGTTCTGCAGCTTCCTGTTCTGAAGCTGGGACTTCTACCTCTTTTTGTCTGATGTCCCCCTACAGGTTCCCAAACTTGTCAGTTGTAAAGACATCATCAAATTCCTCCCGTGAGGGAGGACTGGCTGGGACCTCGACAGACTCTATTTCTCTTTCCGTCTCCAGGGAACTGGAAGAGAGGATCTCTACTTGTGAGGTCTGGGACGTACCCAACCCTAGCTCTACCTTAGGATTTTGGTTAAGCCTCTTCTTTCTTTGGGTAACTAAGGGTGGCCCCGCATCCCTTAGTGCTTCTTGTTCTATTGAATCCACCTCCATCACCTTTACCATCAAGGCTACTAATGATGGGGAGGAAGGGGGACGAATTGGCCCGGCCATGAGTACTGGAGTGGCCAGCCGTGTGATTAACTTCTCCCTCATTTGTTGGGAGGCTGCCACTAACTAACTTATTTATTCTTTTATGGGGACTTCTTACACAGGAGGGGTTTTATCTATTCCTTTTCCTTTATCCACTTCCTGCGAAGAAGTCCCGGCCCCCGGAGTCAATCTTGGTACTGGCTGGGCTGCTTGGTAGGTACTTCTGGGGTACGCCTTCTTAAAGTATGCGCGACTTCACTCGACCACCTCTCGGGTGAAGTCCTCAACTATTGGCCCTTCCTGGGCATCCAAATTTACCGGTGGGAGGGTCATTGTATCAATCCCCTTTGCTTTGTACTCGGGATCGATCGTGGGGCCGGCGTCTAAGAAGTCCTCCGGGAACCTCCGAAGCTTCAACCTTTCCATTATGCCTGCCATCATTCTGACGTAGTGCCAACTCCGCACTTCCATGTCATCCTGGCAATCTTTCTATAAATCCTCCATATGGTAGTGATGAGGCTCTGAAGCCCGGGGAAGTGTTGGTGCAATCTTGCCGTGCGGATCAAAATTTTTTCGTGCCAAGTAGAATTCTTTTAGGTTGTATCTTTTAAGCTTGTTATTTGCCTCTTTTGCGGTGGCCAGGCTGCATGAGTAGTTCCCATAGGTGATTTGGAATGGAATATTGGTTACCTTCTTTAAGGCAAATAGTGCATGCAACTCCATTATCTGCCTGGAGTATTCCAAGAGAACAATCTTGTCCCCACAGTGTTTGGGCAACAAGTAGGGTTTCCCGGAGAAGTTGGTGACCCTAATATAAGTGTGCTGTTGGAATTGGATGTAATAATGTCCATAGCTCTGGACCAAATTCATCACCTCTGTGGACAGGCGGTATCCTGCGTCCCGGGTGTGTGTGAGCAAGTGATAGTAAATGAATGCATCGTTTACTTGGCAAAAAATTGGGAAGCTGGCCTCCCATTGAACCTGCGAGAAATGGTCCCACGGTGCCTTTTTTCCCAGGCCAATCCTGAGCACACCATCTATAAGTAGCCCATGGGCGTGGGGCCTCTACTACACTAGGGCCCAGAAAACATAAGAAGTCATGTAAAATTTCCTTTTCCTGGCCAGTTGGAGGAACTGGGAGTCAATGTGGTTTGAGATTATAGCTACCTAGTTGAAGTATCCTCCCTTGGTGGAGATACCAAGGAGGAAGTAATACATCCATTTAGCAAATTCCTGGGCAGAGGGCTGCCCAAAGACCCGAGCCAATGCTATCATTCCCATCTGAATGCTCTCTTTGAACTCAGACCTGAGAATTTCTATCTTCATCCTCTTAGGGTCCCTCTTCAGGACCTTGAGCCATTGAACGTTCATGTATATCCAGGCGGCCTCCTCCAACTGTGTGAATTGGGCCAAGGCATCTGCCCTCGTAACCACAGAAGGCTTGTCAAATTGAGGGATCCCCAGACCCGCCTAGAATGTGTTAGGGTCGAGGGATACCAGAGGAGTAGGGTACCCGGTGGGTTCTGCGGCTGCGAGCATAATAGCCCAAATAGAAGAGTTGTAATTGGCGGCAATTGCTAGGATAAGCTCTGAAGACTGTATAGAGCACAGGAAACAAGCCACCTTAAGGATTCTGGAGTCCCCAACATTGATGGCTAGCTGATATCCAGCTTGTCGCTAGATGTACATCATTTTCACTAAGGCCTGCATTTCTGGCCATGTCCCGACGCTGGTGTCGGTAATGAGTTTAACCTTGGACTCGATCTTTGAGCCAATGATAACACTATCTTGCAAAAAACTTCATGGTTAGGGCCAACTTCTCCAGGGCCCTTTCCATTTTGGATTTAACAGCAGCTCTGGTAGCCATCGTGGAGGGTAGCTCTGGACTTCCGGGTGGAGAGGATGCAGATGCTTTAGACATGTTTGGAAGCATACTCTAGAAACTTGCAAGGCAAAGCAACCGTCATAATGTATTAACAAATAAATACTCTGGGGTCCAGAGATCTTACCACCGTGATGCCTACTTTTCCTAAAAAGTTAGTTTCATTCAAAAAAAAATTGAAAAGCACACGCATTACATGAACTTAAGATTGACTGAACATCCGGGTCTGGGAATTTTATCACATTTGGTAAGGACACAAGATGGATGATGGTAGGAGACCCAAAGCCCGAAGAAGTAACTGTTGGTGAGGATGTCCAAAAAGGCAAACCGTCAGGCCCACGTGGGCGCCACGTGTATAGGTAATAAATAAGAGTTATGGCGATGATGGCGGAGCCAACTGTCTGAATGCACAAAAATTGAAGGCCACTTGGACAGATATAAATGCGTGCATGGGACATAAATGAGGGCCTGGCTGGTTTTATGGAGGAGAGAGAAAACTACCTATTTGAAACTGACCGAGAGCCAAGTTTCAAACAAGTTGTATTCTGCTCTAAAATGAACTTACGAGAAAAAACTAATGACACAGGCAACTCAACCATCTTGCTAAGTTGTCTGGAAGGATATACATAAGATATACATAGGAGCTAAGGGATATATACATGGGTAACAGAAGGATATATGACAAATATACATGAGAATTTACACATATACACTGCGAAATGGCATCCGTGAGAAACCAGGCCAAGCATGAAATATACATAGCTTTCTACATTATTTACAAGCCAACCACACCTGTGTAGAGGGCGAACAACCCTCTGGTAGAGCTGACCCACCAACGGGCAGCAAAACTAGAAAGAGAAAATGAACAAAACTGAAAGATAACAAAAATGGAGAGGGAACACACTAGACAAACAAAACTGGCAGGAAAAGAGACACCAATCTAAGAATGCTGAAAGGAGGAGGAAAGAAGTCACCACAGAAGCTTTGCAATAGCTACAGCTGCCAAACGATCACAACCCGCCACTATGAATCACTCACAATTTCCTGAAAAGGATGGAAGTATTTATCACTGATTATCGTTAACTCTCTGCAAATCACTCTGAGTGCCTAAGTATTTTAATCACGGTAAATGTGAAAATGATAGATAACTTCTATTTATACCTGTGGTAAAAAGGCAATCCACCTCCTTCCAGAAACCTCCGGATAGACAAACCTCCAGACCCTGAGCCCGGGGGTTCCCGCAATGATCACCTTAAGAAGATCATGGCGAGGAATCCCAGAGTCCGGAGTTTGGCTCCCAACAAAGAACAACCTCTGGCACCAAGGTCCCAAAGATGAGAAACTGACCAAACAAAACATGACAATGGGGAAGAAAACCCTAGAGAAAGAAAACAAAAGGAGAAAGACAAGGCAAGAACTGCAAACAAAAACAACAACAAAACAAAAAAAGGGGGGATCCAACATTTTGCACACAAAATATAGGGATGGGGATGCAGGAAATAACAAATGGCGACTATTTGGGACAAATGCCTTAGTGCATTTGAGAACTACAAAATCTCTGGTTAGCAAAACTAGAACAAGCCATTTCTTGAAGCATCTGACAAGCAAAGAGCAACATATCTGAGAGAATCTAACCACATGGGATCTAGTCCATAGCCCTTCATCAATGGTGTCGTGTGTGCTTTGGAAGGAGCTCGAGCCGATGACCTCTGGGAGGAGTAGAGAAAAGGCACTAATTATATTGAACCAGTCATCAATTTGCTCATTTCTCCCAGAGACCAGAGTTTTGTCCCACTTTCATTTTCTTATTATTTTGTTTGTTTCTAGGTGGGAAGGTGGTACTTCTTTCACCATTAAACTTAAGCTTAGAAAATTTTAATGGCGATACTTCTTTCACATGTCCACCTATACTTAGATGTTTGGAGAGGGGATAAAAATCTAGACTTGAAAAGAATTCCTTAAAGTTTCAGACCTAGGTCAATCAACTAGTACAACTGATCTACCCTTGGCATGTCCGATTACTTTTTCCTTATATGTATTTTTGTGTTCACTGATTGCCAGACCCTTAGAGATAACACCCGATGGAGATTGCTCAAAATGTGCCACAACCTGTGAAACAACCCTGGAGACCGAGCCGGCTCCACTATGCTAAAGATAGATTCTAAAGTTCACCATACCGCAGACATCATACCGGAGACCAGAGTTTATGTGAAGCATTCCAATTCTTACAAGATAGAACAAAATGTTGGGACCCTGAAAGAAAACTAGAAATGAAAATAAAAACCACCAAAAGAGGACTGCCCTAGAGGGTAGCTGACAAGGCTATTTACAAGACACGGTACCTCACAGTGAGGCACCTAAAATAAATATTTACAAGTGGAAGGCTTTACATAAAATACAATTTTGGACAAACTTACCCTATTCAAAGTAGTGTTTGAGAAACTGTCCATTGACGGGCAATGAGATAGGTTCCCCAGTCATGGTGTTAAGGCGGTAAGTATTTGCCCCACAGATTTTTGAGATTAGATATGGTCTGAGCTAGAGCCGTTGGAACTTGGTATGCTTTCCCTTCTTTTTCTGGGCCTTGTCCCACAACAGGACCAGACCCAAAATCTGAAAAGCCTTATATTGGGCCCTATAGTCAAACCATCATTTTACCACTACTTGATGATGCGCAAAATGTTCAAGGGCTGCGTCTTGCTGTTCTTCTATTCGCACCATATTTAAGAGCCGAACCTCCACGATGTCTTCCCTGTTGCTAAATTCCTGAATAAACTGTAGAACTGGGATCTATAAGTTAACTGGAAATACAGGGTTCTGGCCATAAACCAGATGGAATAGGGATGTTCCCAAGGTGGCCTTAACATGAATGCAATCCGCCCAGAGGGTGAACTTCAACTTTTGATGCCGATCCTGGGGATTCTATTCTAGCAGGTGTTTGATCACTTCAAGTAGGTTCTTATTCATTGATTCAGCAACGTCGTTCCCCTAGGGATAATAGTTGCTGGAAAACTTCAAAGTGATCCTTCAATTGTAGGTCCATTCGAGTAACTATGCCAAAGAAAACACCAGACCATTGTCACATACCAAAGCAAAGGGCATTCCAAACCTTGTGATGATATTTTCTTCCAAGAATTTGATAACTACATCTGTCGTGTTATTCTTGCACGATATAGCCTTGGACCACCGAGTGCAGTAATCAATAGCAGTGAGGATGTATCAGTGGTTGGAAGATGATATGGGGTTGATTTTCTTGATGAAGTCAAATGCCCATTGGGCGAAGGGCCTAGCCTCGAAGACTGGTTGCAAAGGCATAGCCAGGTTATGCTCACGATGTGCTGCGGTTTGGCAAGTGTGACATTTTCTAACATGAGTGTAAACATCTTTGAATATACAGGGCCAATAGTATCCAACCTGAAGGATCTGATGGGTAGTTGCATCAGCTAAGCCATGCCCGGTTCTAAACTGTCTATGAAATTCATCAATCACCTTTACAGTCTGGTCTCTGTCGATGCACCGGAGGTACACCCCTTCATAGTTTCTGTGGTAGAGCACGGAGTTTTTGATCATGAAGTGGGTACTTTTCATCTGTAGGGCATGACATTTATTGGGAGGTAACCCCTCCGGGCATTTGTTATTTAGTAGCAAATATACCAACTCAATATACCACGGGTCTCAGGTGATGGACTCCACTGTGCAAGTTTGACATTCTATGTGGGGAGTCTCTTCTGCCATTGCTCGACTCAGTCCTTGCCCCTGGACTATCTTCATAGGCTTCATTTCTAATTCATATTCCTGGAGGATGGCCATCCAATTCCCCCATATTTCTCCCAACTCACTCTGCATCAGCAGAGACTTGACAGCCTGGTCTAAAATGATAGCATGTACCTTGCTCCAGAGAATATAATGCTAAAATTTCTTCACGGCATGAACTAGAGAGAAGGCCTATTTTTCTAGTGATGAATATCAGACTTTGGCATTCTTGAAGGGGGAGCTCATGAAAGCTATTGGTTGTTCTTCCCCTTCAACCTTTTGAGTCAACACTGCTGCGGCAGAGTGCAGCGAAGCAAAGGAGTAAATGTAAAATGAAAGGGAATAATCTGGACTAGCCAAGACAGGTGCTTCCGTTATTATATGTTTGATTTGGGAAAATGCCTGCTTTTCTTCAGGACTCCACTCAATCTTGGTATCCTTATTCATCATCTCATTGAGTGGTTTGACTATTTCTATGAATCCAGTGATGAATCACTGGACGAAGCTGATCTTTTCGAAGAAGGATCACATCTCTTTCTTACTGCTGGGCATTTGTAAGTTTATCAATACTTTGACTCTCTTAGGGTTGATGGATATGCCCTTCTCAGAGATGATATGCCTGAGCAACTTCCCTTCGGTGACCCCGAATATGCACTTCTTGGGGTTGAGAGATATTCCATACCGGTGACATCTCTCACAAATCTGAGTGAGATGGGCGGAATGGTCACGCCTGTCCTAGGAAAAGATGGTCAAATCATCTATGTAGATGATTATGCACCGATTCACAAGGCCCTTGAATGCAATGTCCATGGCCTTTTGAAATGTGGCCCCTACATTAATCAAACCAAAGGGCATTCTCCTGTATGCAAACATTCCCCACTTGGTGGTAAACGTTATTTTCTCCCTGTCTTCATACTTAACCATGACCTAGTTATATCTAGAGTACCCATCCAAGAATGACATCATCTGGGATCCATTCACTATCTGTAACACCTCATCCAATGAAGGGAGAGGGTGATTATCTTTCTTGGAGGCCTTATTCAAGTTTCAAAAATCCACGCAAAGGTGGATCTCACCGTTATTCTTTCTCACAGGGACTAGATTGGCAACCCATCTAGTGTGCCAGATTGGGAAGATTATCTGGGCTGACAGCAATTTCTCTACCTCTTGACAAATCAGAGGCTCGATCACAGGGTTGACCGGTCTTTGCTTTTGCCAAAAGGGCTTAGCATCAGGTTTCTGGGGAATACTATGAGTCATAATAGATGTGTCATACATTTTCAAATCTTTGTAACCCCATGCAATTACATCGATGTATTCTCAGAGAACCGTAAGAATATTCTCCTTCTCCTCAGGGGAATAGGAGGTACCAATGTGGATCACCTTTTCTTCATCGGGCTGGCCGATGTTTACTTTTTCAAACTTTCCACCCTCGAAGGAAGATGACACCTTCTCCCGGGCCTGAGGGTTCGAGTCAAAGATTCATTCCAGTGCAACCATCCCCTTCAGGATGGTGTTAGTAGGTAGATCCATGATTCCATCATCCTTGTCACCCTGCCCAGTATCATCATGGTATCATTCTTCAACTATCTGGTTTTCAAAGATGCCAACATTCACCATGAAGGCTAGGATATGCTAATTGTCCTCAAAAACCTGAAAGTGGGTGACATTATCTGGAATGGATGGGGTGGGGACCATCTCAACTGAAAAATCTCTAGAGTCGCAAGCCGGCCATTGGCTCAAGTGTGTTGGAAAAAACAGTGAGGGCATCCGGGACATAGTTCCATCACTGGGGAATGAGGTCAATGCCAAAGGCATTAAAATATTCAATAAGGCTCTAAGCCCTATTACAGTACGCAGCCAGTCTTTTATCGTGGCATGTGTATTGACTCCGGACTTGTTAGACAATCAACTCTGAATCACCCAGAGCCCGGAGGTGGGTGACACCTTTCCTTAACATAAATAAGATTCCAAGGACCAAAGACTCGTACTCTATAACATTGTTTGTATAGTTGAACTGTAGTCTATAGGATGTGAGGAAGGACTTCCCTCGCGGGTTGATTAATTCCAACCCAGCCCTGCAGCCTTGTTTGGATCGGGACCCATCAAACTTGAGGGTCCGTAAATCATTATTTGTAATCTGGGGCTGGGGAGTGAGAGTAGCCTTTGGATTGCTATTGGGAGACTTAGGAGGAGCTCCCTCCCGAACTACTGGCATGAAGGTAGATTTTACCTCTGAAGGTGTTTGGATTTGGGATTCCTTGAGAGATGGCACCAAAGGACTGCATCCCGTAGGAACACTAGGCTCTGGGGAATCAGCTATATGTTCTTTATTCTAGAAGGCATCAATGTGCCAGTTAGTGACTGAAAGGCAGGGCCCACACTCAAGCTCTGAATGTTTCTGATAGTGTACTCGGCACCAAGTGCCAGATAGGAGTGTAGCAAGGGCCACTATGGCACCTTGAGAGTTAGTCTTGACTCTCATCTTTTCTTCTAGATCCTAGGTTCTCTGCAGCACTACGAGATCCTCTCCGGGGATGAAATCAAATGTTAAGATTTCAAAGGGTCGGTACACCCCTGAGGAAGTCTCAGAGAAGAAGACCTCACTGACCCTCCCGACCTTGGTAAGGGCCTGTTTCATCCGAGGTTCCGTTCGACCTAGATCTTATTTGATTCTCCTTCCCAGGGGAGCCATAAATGGGTGAAGTCAGTTGAAAAGTATCCATTCAAGGATTTAGACCAATTCTGACATAATAACATCCCATAAGTCTCTGGGATGTGCACCACTTAAACATCGATTATGCTAGCTATTCTGGGGTCCTAGATAAGCTATATCTGGACATTCTTCAATTCCCCCACCATTTTTACAGCAGTCTTATCCAGCTGGATCACTGCACCATTAGATGGGGTGGGATGGAATCTAAACTTTTGACAAATGGATAAGGGCATGATGTTACTCGAAGCTCTAGATTCTACTAAGCAATTGTGTATATTTTTTCCTTGAATATTTAGGCCTAGTAGGAAGGGAGGATCCTCATTGTTCCCCTGGAAGATGGCCACGTTAGCATCTTCAAACAAGACAGTCTTGGGTGGGCGGCTGACGAATTTCAGGTTCCCCAAGAGCTTTAGAAGAGACTTCTTCTATTTGGGACAATTTAGCAAGACTTCCATCAAGGTCATGGAGGTGGTGGTCTATTCTAACACCTTTGTAATGTCAAATCTTCCTCCCAGGAATTAGTGATTTCCCTTGGCTAGGTATTTTTCTTGGTTAGAGCTAGAACCTTTTGGAGGAGCAGGTCGGTCAGTCATGTTATTCCAAGGAGGAGAGGTGTCTTTGATAGGAGGCGTGGTCATGTAAGCTAGAACTTTACCAACCTGACTTCGAGTATTGTATGGAGTCCATGGGTTGGTGAAGGCATTGGCCTCGAAGGGTGAGATAGATTCATCAAAGAATCCTTGCAATTTGGATTCCTCTTCATCTTCCCTGGAAGTTCTAAAAAGGATGGTCTCACAGGTGAAGGCACTATGGGTTGGCTCTTGAACAAGGGGCTCTGGAGGGGTGGCATCATGCGACTACTATTTGTCTAGCTGGGAGATCATGATGACCTTTTCAACGTGGCACAATTTATCTCATTGTGTGAACCGGTGTCATGCAATCTACACCAATTAGTCATGGGCTAAAAGTCTGTGATTGGTGTGAAATGTGATGGTCCAGCACTGTTTTGGTTGGCATTTTGGTTCAGAGGTGGGCCTCCGGTGTTCATGTTATTGTTCCATTGCTATTGTTTGGGCCTAGGCCCGTTATTGAAGTTTCTCCCCCCGACATTATTATTTCGTTGGCCAGAGAAAATATTTCCCCTCTAGGAATTTGAATTCTGGGGTGCATAGGACCCCACCTTTAGTTGACCCATGTCTACAGTCAAGGTAGATAACATTCGCTGGAGGGATTCAACCTCAGTGGTCAAATGAGTGTTGGCATCATAATGTGATGGTTGTTGTTGTTGGTTTCCTAGGAAGGCAGCAGTATTAGCCAGAGTCGAGGGCAGCAATCATCCAGTCGCAGACGACTGAAAGAAGGGCACTCCGAACGGTTGTGCCTGAGACTGTTGTGCCTGCTGTGGCTGATTCCAAGGGAAAGCTTCCAGACCTAGTACCACCTGGGTCTATGTTGGATAAATATACCGGGCCTACTAGTCTATCAGGGGTGGTGGAGGATTCATTGCCATAGAGGGAGCACCCATTGCCAGATTGGGGTTATACCCCCCATCATACGCTATTCTACCAGGGATCATGTTGAAGGGCGTACTCTGCCCAATCCCACCCGAGGATTTGTTGAGACCCCAGGATAATTCTAAAGCTAGGTTGTAAACCTTCACCAAAGTGGCCCAGTCACCCGCGATGATTATTCTCCAAAGGAGAGTGACAATGAAGGGGTCCGTCACGTTAAGCTAAGTCTGTATGGTTACTTTTGGGGATGGAATAAAAGGGCCCGTGCACCGCTTCAAGGTGTGCTAGAAACGATGGTTGAATGCTGCAAGAGGTTCATTGGGTTCCTTCCTGATGAAGATGAATTGGCTATGGGACCAAGATGGGTCCACATGTATGTGAAAGGCAGTCAGAAAGGCGTCCTCCATGTCCTACCAATTGTTTATGGAGTCGGTAGGAAGGTTAAGGTACCAGTTCAACTCACCTTGCCCCAAGGATAAGGGAAACATTCAGGTCACAACATCTTCATGCTAGATCTGGTGTCAGTTCATGGCATCCTTATATGCTTGTAAATATTATTTTGCGGTTTGTAAGCCTAAGTGCTCATATAATGGGCAGATCTTCTCCAGGTGGGAGGGTAAGTCATTGATTGCGCCTGAAAAAGTTTCCATTGGGGACCCGGTGTTTCTAAAATACGCGGCCATTGGGGGAACTAGATTTTGGGTAGTTTGAGGGCTGGTTCCCAGGATTGCCTGAGAAGTTTGGGTATTCTAAGGTATGCCAAACCCCCAGATAATAGTGGCTAGTGTGATTGTCAGGGAATGTTTCTTTCGAGTAGGGGGCTTGAGATTGATAAACCTTCTGGGATTCAGGTCAGACCTAAGGATTCTTTCAAATTTCACTGGGGAGAAAGACCCAATCCCGCTGAAAGCTTGACTCTTAAAACTGCAACTTAGGGAACCCTCAGGAGGTGTAAAATTGGGATCTTGAGAGGGGGACGAGTTCATGCCCTCCTTCTAGTGCCATTTTTTGTTGACAGGGTTTTGCTGACTAGGTCTGCCAATAGTCATAAGTTGTCACCGGGTACCAGGGGTACCGGCCAACTCCACCTACAAAGGTCATCCGATGACATTAGATTCCCCGGGCCTTCAAGCACCTGGGTGTCGGGTCACGACGACGCAGGGCTCGGTTGGGAGAAGTGACTATTTTTGAGGGGGATAGCTAGTTTCTTCAACTCGTTCTCTCTGGAGATTCAATGAGGTGAGGCTTCTCCTAGCATTCTACACTTAGAAAATAAAATGAAAAAAGGATCTTGCAGGGTTAGAAGTAATTCATCTAACTATAGTTATGTTTAAATGTTTAAGACATCAATAATACTCTGATATACTACACTAAATACCAAAGAAATACACAACCATTAGCTAGTATTTTATCAGTAGCGAGGGAAAAGAAGTCATTAATCTATTTGACATATCAGAGAAGAAGACATAAAGAACATGAAACATAAAATACCATTAACTCAGAAGCAGGAATGTCAACAACATCATTGCAAAGAATTATCCCTTCTTCATTAATGTCTCTTCTAGCAAGCACTGGTGCGTGATACAATGGTGGCTCCAGGGGAGCGTCTTACTATTGAAAATGGGACAATGGAGTATTGAACTCTGCAACTAAAATAAAAAGATCACCTTTCTATTACTGTGGACAGCAAAATCATCAATTTTGGTGACCCTTGGAAATGGGCCGGTCTTACTATTTATACACATTCTCTTCTGACCCTAACCCTAACCCTATTTTACATCTTTCTTTAATAAGATACAATATCTAGGGGTCAGTACTACCTACACCACCCTACAAAAGACCTTGAAATAGAATATATGGTAGAAGAATCAGCCTCGAGAAGAGAGCTAGGAAGGAGAAAGAAGAAATTAGATCCCCGGGGATCGAGGTTACATGCCTCATAAATGGGAAATGTGGTGCCCTGTCTCTAATGCACCAGGTGTATAGCTTTATTAACCACTCTTGAAAGTGACCGGTCGGCCTCGGGGACCGGGACACGGATCACTTGAAAGAATACAAAATTTGGGATCTGAGACTCCGGGATCCAGGACCTTACATTCCCAAAAGATTAAAGAATACCAAATGTTTAGGTTTTCTCTAGCCTCCAGAGAAAACTTATGGTTGTTTGTTATCATTGAAAGCCTGGAGGAGGCGGGAGATGCCGTCTTCATCGATATCCTTCAGGTCGGCCCTTCGGTACTTAGCCACCTCAATTTGTTCCCCTAGGTCCGGAACATTCTCCTTAAATTCATCAGCCATTTTTGCCACGTCGTGGCCACTAAGCACCATATGAGTTAATCTCATCATTTGAGCACCATCTATTCCCTCTAGGGACTGATATCAGGACTTCATCATTTCATCAAAACTCTCCAAAACTGAATCCTCTGGCCTGCACGTATCTATACTGAGGGGGTCAGCCCTAGAAGTCTTTGCTACAAAAGACTTATATAAATTGAAAGAATATTTTACTGCATTGACCTTCTCATGTAGAGTCCCCACCAATTGCTTGGTTACCTCTAATGTGAGGTCAAGCCTAGAGTGTTGGGTCCTCACGAAATCAAATGATTCGTCCATCAGAATTCTGGATTCAGAAACCATTTCCTCTCCCAGGTCGAGGAGCTCATCAAGCTCTACCTTCCATGCTTGATAATTTTGAATATCACCCTCCCATAGGTCAATGAGAGTCTCTGCCTGGTGCAAAACATGCCAGGCCGCATATAAGTCTGGGAGGGTGGATACTAGGAAACGCTGGGTGTTTCCTATTTGCAGGGTGACCCACTCGTTGACTACCTGAGCCTTCTTTGGTGTAGAGCCCTCACTACCAACATATCACTGATTCAAGACTATTTCAGTCAGGGCATTACATGAACATGGCACTATATTCATACTCATCTCAACTTAATGAATCATGATGGGGATCATCATCATTTAGGTT
>MU228036.1:1781571-1801388 GCA_018584345.1 Thuja plicata
AGAGGTTGACAGATGTAAACATTTTCATTCGAAATCAATAAAAATCCCTATTTTTTCCTTAAAAATCACTATTTTTCTGATTTTGCGTGGGCTGTACAGATTGGCAGCAACATTTTAATGATTGGAGAAGGTGATAGATTGAACTAGCTTTCCAATTCATTTGGTTAGACATAATTTGGGGGTCTGTAGATAAAGATATCACATTTTTACTCCTACTATCCAGGAAAACCTAGTTTCCAGCAGGGTTTTGGGCAAATGGAGTTATAGAGCACGACTATATCATCCATTTTGCACAAAACCCAATGGAAATGGAAGCCATAGGAGTTTATTTTAGGATTCTAGAAGAAGGAATTTGGAGGTTAAAGGGGATGATTGATACTTGCAAGTTTCAGACCAAATATTAGGATGTATTTGGTCCAGCATTATAGGAATTTGAGTAGCCCGTGTTTGATATGCACAAATTGAGTAATCCAAAGGTGGATTAGGTGTTCTCAGACCACATTAAACAGATCCAAAGCCTAACTTTTCATCTATGTACCCATTTCATTGGTCTTCCTTTGTAAACCAAGCCTATTAGGGCCCTATTAGGTCTGTGTACCTTGGAGGATTCTTGGAGTGCTGGAGTAGATGAGGAGTTGGTCTTGTGGGACAGTGTTTGGATTGTTAAACACCTTCAAAATACATCATTAGATTGGGTGTTGTGTGTGGGGTTGAGTTAGAAATTCCAATTTTGTCAAATTTGGCCTTGTAGCCCTGTTTTGGGGAGTGACTAGGAAACTTAGTGAAAAGTTGAAAGAAGTGTGTTTTGAGTCTTGTAATTGTTCTTAAGGGTTATTGGAGGGGTATGAAAGTCAGAGAATGGATTTAGATCCTTCATGAAGTCTGAATTGAAACCCTTAGTAATTTGGAGCAATTTGACCTTCAAGGTCTCAATAGATCAAACCTTCCACTGTTGCACTCTGCATCATTCTTCTTCATTGTTCGCAGGGAGTCTATGTCGCTCTTTGGTAGATCTTCAGATGTGGAAGCTTCCAGAGGAGTAGCATTGATAGGTCAAGCTAGCTCAGTAAGCAACCCCATGAGGTTGGCATTTTTCACCTTTTCTGAGCCTTTGGGCCTCTTTTTCATAACGGGCCTCCATTGCCCTAGCTGCCTCCTTCACCAAGTCCACCTCGCCCTATTTACCCCTCTTCCCCAGTGATACCTCTACAACATTGTAATCTCTAGGCTCTATGGTTTCTTCATCGGCACCTGGGGGAGGTGTCGCCATAATGGCAACTTTTTCTCCGCTCGACCCAGTTCGAAGAGTATGAACCGTCTGGGCTTTCTTGGCCTTTGGTGGGGCCTTGACCTGAGCCATGATTTTGGCCAGGGAGAGAGGAGTTCTAGGAGTTGATGGAGCCTTTCTTTTCCTACTCTCTACTAACCACTGAGGTGGTAGGTGTCGCTTATTTTCCAAAGTCTATTCTTTCAGCTCTTCTCCGGTGCCCTGTGGCTGCTCTTCCTCAGTGGTGTGGGTCTCATCCATCCCTTTGCCCGTTTCTTCTCCTTTATCGATAATATCTTCCCCAAAAAAATCCATCTCCTCAACCTTGTCCTCTTTTTCTATTGCTTTGTCTAAACTTCTGTTGGCTTCTTCAGGGATTTTTTCTTCGTTTTGCTCTTCTTGTTTCTCGGCATCTACCGTTGGGGCTTCATTTTTTGTAGGCACATCCTTTGGCAATAGTGGCGGTATTGGGCCAAGATTTAAAGTTTGGGCCACGGTGATTACTTTCCCAAAGGTCTCTCTTGATAGTGGTGCTTGGGATGTGGCGGCTGGGGTTATGATTATTCCCATAGTTTTGGTTCCCCTAGCAGAGGCCATTTGTTCATTCTGCCTTTGTTGATCCACCCCCAGATTTTGTATCTCCAGAGCCTCGGAGGTGATCTCTGGCTCCTCTCCCTTTTCCTCTATCTGTTCCTCCTACTCCTATGTAGGCTCTTGTTCCACAGGTAGGACTTCTACCTCTATTTGTCTGATGTCCCCCTCCAGGTTCCCAAACTCATCGGTTGCAAAGATATCATCAAATTCCTCCCACGAGGGAGGACTGGCTGGGACCTCGGCAGGCTCTGTTTCTCTTTCCAGCTATAGGGAACTAGAAGAGAGGATCTCTACTTGTGGGGTCTGGGATGTACCTAACCCCGACTCTACCTTAGGCTTTTGGATAAGCCTCTTCTTTCTTCAGGTAACTAAGGGTGGCCCCGCATCCCTTAGTTTTTCTTTTTCTATTGGATCCACCCCCATTGCCTTTACCATTAAGGCTGCTAATGATGGGGAGGAAAGGGGACAAATTGGCCTGGCCATGAGTACTGGAGTGGCCAGCCGTGTGATTAACTTCTCCCTCATTTTTTGGGAGGCTGCCACTGACTGCTTTATTTTTTTTTTATGGAGACTTCTTGCACAGGAGGGGTTGTATCTATTCCTTTTCCTTTATCCACTCCCTGCGAAGAAGTCCCGGCCCCCGGAGTCAATCTTGGTACTGACTGGGCTGCTTGGTGGGTACTTCTAGGGCACACCTTCTTGAATTATGCATGACTTTTCTCGACCACCTCTTAGGTGAAGTCCTCAACTGTTGGCCCTTCCTGGGCATCCCAATTTACCGGTGGGAGGGTCATTGTATTGATCCCCTTTTCTTTGTACTGGGGATCGATCGTGGGGCCGACATTTGAGAAGTCATTCGGGAACCTCTAGAGCTTCAACCTTTTCATCATGCCTACCAGCATCCTAACCTAGTGCTAGCTCTGCACTTCCACTTTGTCCTGGCAATCTTCCCAGAAATCCTCCATATGGTAGTGATGAGGCTTTGAAGCCCGGGGAAGTGTCGCTGCAATCTTGCCGTGCGGATCAAAATTTTTCTGCGCCAAGTAGAATTCTTCTAGGTTGTAGCTTTTATGCTTGTTATCTGCCTCTTTTACGGTGGACAGGCTGCATGAGTAGTTCCCACAGGTGATTGAGAATGGAATATTGGTTACCTTTTTTAAGGAAAATAGTGCATGCAACTCCATTATTTGTCTACAGTATTCCAAGAGAATGATCTTGTCCCCACAGTGTTTGAGCAACAAGTAGGGTTTCCTAGAGAAGTCGGTGACCCTAATATAAGTGTGCTATTGGAATTTGATGTAATAATGTCCATAGCTCTGGACCAAATTCATCGCCTCTATGGACAGGTGATATCCTGCATCTCAGGTGGGTTTGAGCAAGTGATAGTAAATGAAAGGATCATTTACTTGTCAGAAACTTGGGAAGCTGGCCTCCCATTCAACCTGTGGGAAATGGTCCCATGGTGCCTTTTGTCCCAGGCCAATCCTGAGCACGCCATCTATAATTATCCCATGGGCATGGGGCCTCTACTACGCCAAGGCCCAAAAACCATAAGAAGTCATGTAAAATTTCTTTTTCCTGGCCAGTTGGAGGAACTGGGAGTCGACGTGGTTCGAGATTATAGCTGCCCAGTCGAAGTATCCTCCCTTGGTGGAGATACTAAGGAGGAAGTAAGACATCCATTTAGCAAATTCCTGGGCAGAGGGCTACCCAAAGACCTAGGCCAACGCTATCATTCCCATCTGAATGCTCTCTTTGAACTCAGACCTGGGAATTTCTATCTTCATCCTCTTAGGGTCCCTCTTCGGGACCTTGAGCTAGTGAACGTTCATGTATATTCGGGCGGCCTCCTCCAACTGCGTGAATTGGGTGAAGCCATCTGCCCTCATAACCATAGAAGGCTTGTCAAATTGAGGGATCCCCAGACCCGCTTGGAATGTGTCAGGGTCGAGGGATACCAGAGGAGTAGGGTACCCGATGGGTTCTGCGGCTGCGAGCATAACAGCCCGAACAGAAGAGTTGTAATTGGTGGCCATTGTCAGGATAAGCTCTGGAGATTGTATAGAGCACGAGAAACAAGCCACCTTAAGGATCCTGGAGTCCCCAACATTAATGGCCAGCTGATCTCCAGTTGTCGCTAGATGTACATCATTTTCACTAAGGCCTGCATTTCTGGCCATGTCCCGATGCTGGTGTTGGTAATGAGTTTAACCTTGGACTCGATCTTTGAGCCCATGATAACACTATCCTAGACAAACTTCATGGTTAGGGGAAACTTCTCCAGGGCCCTTTCCATTTTGGATTTAACAGCAGCTCTGGTAGCCATCGTGGAAGGTAGCTCTGGACTTCCGGGTGGAGAGGATGCAGATGCTTCAGACATGTTTGGAAGTGTACTCTAGAAAACTGCAAGGAAAAGCAACCATCAGAACGTATTAACAAATAAATACTCCAGGGTCTGGAGATCTTACCACTGTGATGTCTATTTTTCCTGAAAAGTTAGTTTCATTAAAAAAAAACCAAAAAGCACATGCATTACATGAACTTAAGATTGACTGAACATCCAGGTCTGAGAATTTTATGGCATTTGGTAAGGACATGGGATGGATGATGGTAGGAGACATGGAGCTCGAAAAAGTAATCATTGGTGAGGATATGCAAAAAGGCAAACCATCAGGCCCACTTGGGCGCCACGTGTATAGGTAATAAATAGGAGTTATGGCGATGACAGCGGAGCCAACTGTCCGAACATGAAAAAAGTGAAGGCCACTTGGATAGATATAAATGCATGCATGGGACATAAATGAGGGCCTAGCTGGTTTTACAAAGGAGAGAGAAAACCACCTGTTTGAAACTGGCCGAGAGTCGAGTTTCAAACAAGTGGTATTCTACTCTGAAACAAACTTATGGGTGAAAATTAGTGACACAGGCAACTCGACCATCTTGCTAAGCTATCTAGAAGGATATATATAAGATATACATAGGAACCAAGGGATATATACATGGGGAACAAAAGGATATACAACAAATATACATGAGCATTTACACATATACACCGCAGAATGACATCCGCAGGAAACCAGGCCAAGCATGAAATATACACAGCTTTCTACATTATTTACAAGCCAACCACACCTATGCAGAGGGTGGACAACCCTCTAGTAGAGCTGACCCACCAACGGGTGGTTAAACCAAAAAGAGAAAATGAACATAATCGAAAGATAACAAAAACAGAGAGGGAACACACCAGACAAATGAAACCTGCGGGAAAAGAGACACCAACCTGATAATGCTGAAAGGAGGAGGAAAGAAGTCACTATGGAAGCTCTGCAATAGTTACAGCTACCAGACAATCAAAACCCACCACTATGAAGCACTCATAATTTCCTAAAAGGGATGGAAGTATTTAGCACTGATTATCGTTAACTCTCTGCAAATCGCTCTGAAATCGCTCTGAGTGTGTGAGTGTTTTAATCATGGTAAATGTGAAAATGACAGATAACTTCTATTTATACCCATGGTAAAAAGGCAATCCACCTCCTTCTGGCATCCTCCAGACAGACAAACCTCTGGACCCCAAGCCCAAGGATTCCCGCGATGATCACCTTAAGAACATCGTGGCGAGGAATCCCGGAGTCTAGAGTCTGGCTCCCAACAAAGCACAACCTCCGAGACCGGGGTCCCAGAGATGAGAAACTGACCAAACAAAACATGATAGTAGGGAAGAAAACCCTGGAGAAAGAAAACAAAAGGAGAAAGACAAGGCAAGAACCGCAAGAAAAAATAACAACAAAAAAAAAAACGGGGGGACCCAACATTTTGCACACAAAATGTAGGGACGGGGATGCAGGGCTTAATAGTAATTAAACATATTATGACCTAATTATATCCAATTAGACCTATTAGCACCTAATTAGATCCAATTAGACCCCCTACGACCTAATTAGACAAAATTAAATATATTGGCACCTAATTAGATACAATTAGGCCCCATTAGACCCACTATGAGTAATATGACCGCTTAAGACCTACTAGCACCTAATTATATACCTAGTTAGACATAGATTAGGACCTAATTAGATCCAATTAGACCATTTATGACCTAATTAGACACAATTAGACCTATTAGGTCCTTATTAGACCTAATTATACCAATCGGTACCTATCATAGGTTATATGACCCCTGAAGAGCCCATTAGACCCACTATGCATAATATGACCCCTTAGGACCTAACTAAATATGTAATTAAACATATTCTGACCTAATTATATCTAATTAGACCTATTAGCACCTAATTAGATCCAATTTGACTCCCTAGGACCTAATTAGACACAATTAGACCTATTGACACCTAATTAGATACAATTAGGCCCCATTAGACCCACAGTGAGTAATATGACCCTTTAAGACCTACTAGCACCTAATTATATACCCAATTAGACATTGATTAGGACCTAATTATATCCAATTAGACCTATTAGCACCTACTTACATATACTTATACCCTTTAGAACCTAATTAGACATAATTAGACCTATTAGGACCTAATTAGACCTAATTATATACCTATTGGGACCTATGATAGGTTATATGACCCCTTAAGACCCCATTAGACCCACTATGAGTAATATGGCCCCTTAGGACCTAATTAAATACCTAATTAGACAAAATTAGACCTATTGGCAACAAATTAGATACAATTAGACCCCATTAGACCCATTGTGATTAATATGACCCCTTAAGACCTATTAAAACCTAATTATTTATCAAGTTAGACATAGATTAGGACCTAATTATATCCAATTAGACCTCTTAAGATCTAACTAGATACAATTATACCATTTAGGACCTAATTAGACATATTAGGACCTAATTAGACATAATTATATACCTATCAGAACCTATGATAGGTTATATGACCCCTTAAGACCCCCATTAGGCCCACTATGAATAATTAGACCTAGTTATACAGGTTTTAGGAGTGAATTAGACCTAATTATACCTATTTAGACCTAATTAGACCCAATTATGCCTATTAGGACCTAATATTAGTAATAGACCCAATTAGACCTATTAGGACCTATGATAGGTTATACACATGACCTATTGGGAGTTATCTTATGATTAATAGGACTTTATACATAGAATATTTCATTCAAACTTTTATTTAAAATGATATTATCTTTATATGTACGAAATTATCAAGAAGCACAATCTTCTGAAGTTGGAGAATGGTCATCACAAAGTCAACAAGCCCAACCTTTAGAAGTTAGAGAAGTGTCATCCCAAGCCAATTCAGAATCCCAAACAAGTACACATCTCTCTTTCTCTCTCTGACTCTCCCTCACTATCTCAATTTAGTCTCTTTGTGGTTAATATCCATTTTGGGTCTTTCCCCTTAAGACTATTATTTTTGTTGTGTACATAGCCTTTGTTGAAGAAAATGTTGGACAATGGGCATCCCAAGTTGAAGTAATGGAATTTTGAGAAGGTTCATCGTAGGTTCAAATAAGTATGTGTCTCTAGATAATTAGTTTATTAATTATTCCTTTTGACATGACTTATTTCATCAAGCTCCCCTTAAGATGAGCTATTAAGAGAAATTTTTAATTTTTTTTTCAGCCCAAGTACAAGCAAAAGATGATAATGTTATTCTAGCCCAACAGTTGAAGAGAATAATCAATCATAAAAGAATTGATCATTTAACAAAAATGGACATGGAAAAATAGAGAGATTATGCTAAACAACCCATAAATACTATGAAGAGTGTATTGAATAAAAATTTTAAGCAAATAACATCACAATTTGAGAATCTTCATAGACTTTAAAAAACACAACTATTATCAATTACACTTCTTAAAGATGAGTTAAAAAAGCCATTAAATTTTTTGGGTGTAGATGCAAACTTGAAAAAGACATAAGCGTCTAACGTAGAAAAAATAATTGTTGAAAGTGTTAAGGAAGGTTTGCATTCCATTGGGAAAACAACTAGATGTGCAGATAAGTCCATTTCAAAAAGATTGATACGGACATCTATGTTAAATAAAAACATGTCCCAAAAAAGAAAAATTTCTTCACTTTCATCTCATATCGGGTACAGTAGGAAGACAAGAACACATTATTTGAAAATGAGAATCAATTTGGATGATACTACATTGGAGGGTAGTTGAGCACTAATGTGTAGATATTTTCACTCTAATAGGATTAAGGAAACAGTTAGGAACTTGGTTACTATATTTTGGACCGATCATACTCGTCCTTCACCAAATTCAAGATATGTTATCAATGAGAGGACTGGGGCTAAGGAATATTTACTTCACACAAAACATTGGTTGGACAAAACACAAGATGAATTGTATCTCTCATTTTGTACTTCAAATCCTGACATTAAGATTGGACAAACAATGTTTGAAAGATTAAAGCCATATTTTGTAAAGATAAAGATAAATCTTTTGAAACTTGTTGTTTTCAATGTCATATTGAATTTGATATCTACTATCAAGGGATTAGAAAGATGATAGAATAAAGTGGTGGTTCTCAAAATTCTTTTCCTAAATGTCCAAGCCAATTCATAACATCAATCTTATGTAACAAATTAATTGATCATGAAAGACCTAAAATAGATTTCATAAGAGGAACTTGTCAAACATGCGGGGATTTGGCTAAATTTCCTTTGAGACTTGAATATACTGACATGATGAGGATGGTAAAATATAAGAGTTACAAGTACATAAAGTCTGAAATGAAAGTTGGGAAAGAATCAACAAGGTTTGAATATGTAGAGGAGGAGATACTTATTCGAACATTTATTGAGATTTTTTCGTAAATTGATACAATAATATATATGTCATGTTGTTTTGCTAAATGGAAAGAAAAATAGTTCCAACTACTAAGAGAAACTTTTCCAGTTGGAACAATTTTATCTTTTGTTGACTTTGCAGAGAATTACTCTTTTGTTTCTCAAAAACAACTTCAAGGAGAATCCTACTATATAGAGAAGGTCACTATCATGGTACATGTATCTTATCGACATGCACAATTAGATTTGGATGGTGTTAAAATTACATATCAAGAACGGATCATAAAGAAAGAATATCACTATTACATTAGTGATGATAAAGAGTTTGACATACATTTTTTGAGCATTTCTTTAAGACATTTTTTGGATATTTGGAAAACAAAGGCCTCAAAATTGAAATAAATTTGTTTGGTCAGATGGATGTGCAGGACAATTTAAATTAGAACATCTATTTTATGCACTATGTAGATATCATAGATACCAAAAGATACCACATATTTGGAGTTTCTTTGAGAGTGGACATGGAAAGGGAGAGCATGATGGTGCAGGAGCCTGTATCAAATGTTGTTTAAGAAAGTATCAATTGGATTATGAGGAATATTATATAAATAATGCTCATGATGTAGTTGAGTGGTGTAATACACATTTTTTGGTTCCAAGTCAGGATAACACAACATCACGATTGGATTGATTCATACTGTTCAGAGTATTTTGCCCGATATATCAAGTATAAATGTAAAATCACTTGTTTTGAAGTTTAAATTTTTGTATGTAGTTTAAATTTATTGATCATTGAAGAACACACACACACACACACACGCACACACACACACACACACACACATATATATATATATAATTTTATGTTGTCTCAAGTTTTTACATGTGTCTTGTTTAGGTTTTTATATAAGATCAATCAATGGATACAAGAGGGTAGAAAAAATAAGATCTTGCATTCTGTTATGACTATAGAGAGTAATGTATTGCCATTGTACACTAGAGATTACTCATGCTTTTGTTATGACTACATTTCTTAAAACTATGGTGAATGTATCAACCAAAAATTTTGATATGTTAGTGAATGGAATTTGGTTCCACTAGATTTTACTAATACAATTGATAAAGTTGAGGATGAAAGCTTTGATGACATTCCATTGATTTCAACTGATTATGACCATATTTTAGGTTTGATCAAAATTGGTACATGTCCATAAATAGTGAGCATGTACACATGTTCTTATTTACTATTAAATTTAGATCCACTCTAAGACATATATCTAGTAAAATATACTAGTCTATTTAATTTATATTTACAGGTAAAATTGAAAACATATTTTGTGGGACATATTTTTGCAATAATAGCAGAGCCTGGAAATGTGGAATGTGTTAGTTACTATTTATTACATTGCACCAAGGGGGGATTGTTGGAAATGAGATGAGTAACTAAGAGGGGAGGGGTGAATCAATTACTACAAAAACAAATCCAAGTCCCTTAGATGTCTTAAACAATATATCAGTGTCACTTGGTCAATTAAGATATTTTGTTGTAACTCAGAGAACTAATCAATCTTAAGATATATAAAGTAATTATCCTTTTAGAGATTATGTGTAGGAACATAGACATAAAGTACATATCATGAAAATAGATGACACCAAGATTTAATGTGGAAACCCAATATGGGAAAAACCACCAATTGCAACTAGTTACAGTTTTTTACTCTTCTGAAGTGAGCCTTGTTAGGAGCCAACCATGTTAAAGGTTACAATAACACACTATTAGGTATGACTCTATAAGAGGATTTAATCACCCTATAAGGAGTGGCCTTGTTAGAGGTCTTCAAACACTTCAATACAGAAATGTCACCTTGTGAGAGGATTTACAAAAGATGGTTAAGTCTACTATGTTAAGAGATTTGACTCACTGCTACAATTGTTAGAAAGTAACAATGGATTGACCTGATTGTACATGCAACTTTATTTTCTGATTCAGATTTTTCTCTGGTTGTAAACTAGACCCTCACTGATAAAATGTTCTATTGCAGCTCTGTCTGGATGATCTATCTTTAATCAGAATCCCATCTGATTTTGCATCCGCTCTTCATATCATGTTCATTCACTAATTCAATTACTTCTCTTCCTTCCACATTTCAATCCAAACTTGACCTTGTGAAGTCACCCTCTATAACCTTCCAACTGAATAATAAAACTCAAATCTGTCAGCCTCTTATGCCCAATTAAATAGAAATGTAACCATATGTTAGTCGGCTGACACTATATGTTTAACTTGGACAACAAAGAAACTCTTCAATGCCCGACCAACACTGTAATGCCCAAGTGAACTAGGTAAGAAAATAATTTCTTCAATACTCGACTGAGCTAAGAGAATAGTGAGATTCACATGGCATACACTAACTATACTCGGTTTGTATGTAAATATTTGTGTAACATCACTACATAAGTGCATATACATGTGTAACATCAATGACAATACATAATTGAATAATTGTCATCAACAATCTCCCTCTTTGGCATTGATGGCAACACAACATGTCATAATACAAAAAAATATATTATAGAGAAATAGTAAGATGAATAAAATTTTATTAATGTCCTTAGCTTCATTTTGGTTCACATCCATAAAACTCCTTTTGTCAACAATAACTGAATTACCAAATTCTCCCTCTTACATTTGTCTATGTCTTTTATAAAATTCTCCATATGTCATCAGTCTCTCCATCAGTAATCTCTTCTTCTGTAATGTTTATTACATCAGTAATCTCTCCCTCTTTTACAACCAATGCCAAAGACACCAACTGACATATCAATTAAGTTGTAATGTACCTAGATGTACTGATTCATATGCAATGAGTTCTCACAGTCTACATTAACATGTTTGATCTATTCTGTAGCATGGTTGATGCATCACTAAATTTTTCTTTAGTGAGCCTCAATTAGTGGAATCACCCCTAGCTTTCCTTAGAGATAGAGGAATGCATCCTTAGGTAAAGGCTTGGTGAATATGTCTACAACTTGTTCTTTAGTATTCACATATTCCAACCTTACTTCTTTGTTATGAACCAATTCTCTCAATAAATGATACTTTATTGCAATATGTTTGGTCTTGGTATGCATTACTGGGTTCTTTGAAATATTAATAGCACTAGTGTTGTCATAGTAAATAATGACTTGTTCTTTGATTTCTTCCTTCATACCTGACAATAGTTGTTTGCACCATATGATGTTTGAACTATTGACTGCTGTAGCAACATACTGTGCTTCTGTTATAGACTGAGAAATGTAGTTATATGTCTTACTAGTCTAGGAGACTAACCTCTTTCTAAGAAAGAATGCTCCACCACTCGTGCTCTTCCTGTCATCAATGCTTCCTTTCCAATCAGCATTAGTAAAAGTCCTCAAGTCAAAGTTTCCTCCTTTCTTATACCATAATCCATAATCTTCAATACCTTTAAGGTATCTCATAATCCTTTTGATAGCCATCAAATGATTTTCCCTAGGATTAGCTGAAAACCTTGCAACAATACCAACTGCTAATGCAATATCAGGTCTAGTGTGAACAACATATTGTAGTTTCCTTGTCATGGACCTATAGGTAGTCTAATTTACCTCCTTTCAATCATCGTCCTTATATAACTTATGTCCACTAGACATAGGTGTCCCAACCTGTCTAGAATATTCCATTCCAAATTTCTTCAAAATCTGTTTGATGTATTTTGACTGAGTAATGTAGATACCATCCTTCATTTGATGAAATTGTAAACCAAAAAGGAATTTGATTTCACCAAACATAGACAACTCAAATTCCTTACTCATAGCTATAGAGAATTCTTTTCATAAATAATCATATCCAATGAATAATATATAATCAAAAAATATCTCTACTAATAGTATCTTGTCTTTAGGGCCTTTTTTGATGTACAAGCTACTATTATCATTAGTTCTCTAAAATCCAATACTTACTAGATAACCATGTAATCTTTCATACCAGGATCTTGGGGTTTTTTTCAGTCTATACAAGGCTTTGTGCAATTTGCAGACCATATTCCTCTTGTTAGGATCTACAAAGCCTTTAGGTTGCTCAATATAGACTCCTTCTAGGATTCCATTCAAGAGTGCAGACTTTACATCTATTTTATATACCTTGTATCCTTTGTGTGCAGCATATGCTAGAAGAGTTCTTACTCCTTCAAGTCTTGCAACAGGAGAAATTTTTTCTCCATAATCAATACCCTCTTCTTGAGCATATCCTTTACATACTAATCTGGCTTTATTTCTAGAAACTTCACCTTTTTCATTCATCTTGTTTCTAAAAACCCACTTCGTACCAATTACATTCTTGTCTTTTGGTCTAGGTACAAGATTCCAAGTCTTTTTCTTTTCTATCTCCTCAATTTCTTCATTCATTGCTTCTATCCAAATTTCATCATTCAATGCATCATTGATAGATATAGGTTCAATTTCACTAAGAAAACGTGTACCTTTAATTTTGTTCCTCATCATTATACCTTCAGTCCAATCTCCAATTATTTGCTCAGGTGCATGATGCCTTGTGACATATTTGGCAAGTACAGGATCCTTCCTTCTTATTTATGGGCTTTCTCCACTATGTTCACCATGCTCAAATATTTTTTCATGTTCTTTTGTCTGATGCTCGGGTTGCACTATCTGAGACTCAGGTGTCATTATCTATGACTCGGGTTCTGTTGTCTGAGACTCGATTCCCTCTTTTTGTGATTTAGTTTTCTTTGCTAGCATCTTGAGTTGCACAGTTTGTACTGGTGAATTCAATGGCTGACAAGATTGTTGTCCAATTAACATTGCTTGCATCTTAGGTATAGTATCAAGTTCATAGTATACAAAGTTTATGTAGTCCTCAGGATCTTTATTGCTTTGTTCTTCACATCTTTCTACAAACTCATCAATCTTTACATGTACACTCTCTATGAATTTATGAGTGGTAACATTCAAACATTTATATGCTTTTCTTTTACAGGAGTATTCTAAAAATATGCCTTCATCTCCTTTTACATCAAAATTTCCATTTCTTGCTTCTTTTAAAATGTAATATATACTTCCAAATACTTTTAAATAATGAACATTAGGTTTATATCTATACCATAATTCAAAAGGTATCTTCTCAGTACCTTTCTTCAGTTGAACTCTATTCAAGGTGTGAATTGCAGTGCTGATGGCTTCCTTCCAGTATTTGGTAGAAATATTCTTTTCAATCATCAAAGTTCTTGCACAATCCATGATGGATTTGTTTCTTCTTTGTGCTATTCCATTTTTCTGTGGTGTACCGAGGGTAGATACTTGTCTCTTGATTCCTCTTTCATTGCAAAATTCATTTAATTCATTAGAAATGAATTCTCCTCCTCTATCAGATCTTAGGGACTTTAGTTTCTTTCCTATTCCCTTTTCAACTCTGGCAAGGTACCATTTGAATTTTTGAAAAGCTTCTTATTTTTCTCTGAGAAACATAACAGTCATCATTGTGGAATGATCATTAACAAATAGAATGAAATACTTCTCTCCAATGTAACTTTTTGTCCCAATTGGTCCACATAGATCAGTATGTACCAAGTCCAAGACTTCTTCAATATTATAGTTCTTGCTCTTGAAACTAGATTTGCTCATTTTCCCAATTTGACATTGTTTGCATGTTGCCAATTCAGGTTTCTTTAAAATAGGAATACATCTTACTCTTATGTTTTTGCTTATGTTAACCAGGTTGTCAAAGTTCACATGACATGGCCTTTTATGCCATAACCATCTTTCTTCTACTTGTAAAATAAAACATGAACTTTCATTGAGATCAAGATAAAATAGATTACCTTTTATCTGCTTGCCATTTCTGACTAGGTTTCCTTTACCATCCAGGAGCTTGGTCTTACCATTCATGAATTCTACCTTGATACCAATGTTATTTAGTTGTGCTACACTTATTAGATTTCTCCTTAGTCCTTCAACCCAATAAGAATTATCACATTTAATTCCTTCAGTTAGAGAAATACAACCTTTACCCTTCACATAGCAAGGTTCATTATTTACAAAACTAACACGCACACCATCATAGTGCTCAAGAGTTTCAAATCTTGTTTTATCGCCAGTCATGTGGTGAGAAAAACCACTATTAATTATCCATGTGTCATTTTTTTCTAATATGAGAGAATAGTGTAGTATTTTTATCATCTTCACTATTTGACTCATCCTTAATGCCAATGTAAACCATTTCATCTTCATCTTCATCACTATCATAATATTTAGCAATATCAAAAGATTTCTTACTTTTTTCCTTGTAGTTTTTGTAATAGTTGAAATATTTCTTGCCTTTATATTTTTTGAACTTTCTCTCATCTCTGTCATCTTTGTTAGGACACTTAGCAGCAATGTGACCAACCTCATTACATGAAAAGAAAATCAATGGTATTCTTCCTTTGTATTTACCTTTTCCTTTGCCAGCTTTCTTGGCATGTATTGCTTACATGATTTCCATATCTTTTTCATCAGATTCATCATTAGTGTCACTGTCAATCTATTTAATTTTAGAGTATCTATCCTTCTTTCCAAGAATTAGTTTAGCTTTGAATGAAAACTCAATATTTCTAGTGTTAGGAGAATAATTGCCAAAATTCTCTAACTCAAATGATGATAGCCTTCCAATCAGTGCATCTAGAGATATATCATTACTGCACCTCATCTCTTGAATAGTTGAAACTCTAATTGCATAGATAGGAAGTAAATTTCTCAATACCTTACTAACCACTGTAGTATCTTCAATTGTTCCTCTTGCGGCTCTGATGGCACTTACACTTTTCTTGATTCTTTCAATGTATTTTGTAATGTTTTCTCCTTCTTTCATTTTCATCATATCAAACTGACCTCTGTGACTTTCTACTTTGGTTCTCTTTACATTTGCATCTCCTTCATGGATGTCATGCAATTTGTTCCACATATCAAAGGATGTAGGGAAGTCATTGAATTCATCAAATTCTAAGTAGCTAAGTGAGGTAGCTATATCAATCATCATTATATTATGATTCTTCTTGTCCACCATCTATTCCACAGTCAAAGGTACCGGTGGTTCCACATATTTTTTATCCACGAATTGTAAACCACTATCACCAATAGTAGATAAATGTAGTTTCATCAGCTCCTCCCATGTCTGAAAGTTTTCTTTATTAAGCTTGGGGATCTCCCTTCTGTAAGACATTTCTGATCTTTAGCTTAGGCCTTTAAACCTTCCCTGCAAGAACTTAGAGCTCTGATACCAATTGTTGGAAATGAGATGAGTAACTGAGAGGGGAGGGGTGAATCAATTACTAAAAAAACAAATCCAAGTCCCTTAGATGTCTTAAACAATATATAACTATCACTCGGTCAATTAAGATATTCTCTTGTAACTAAAAGAACCAATCAATCTTAAGATATATAAAGTAATTATCCTTTTAGAGATTATGTGTGGGAATATAAACATAAATAAAATAGCATGAACACATATGACACTAAGATTTAACGTGGAAACCCAATATGGAAAAAACCACCAATTGCAACTAGTTACTATTTTTCACTCTTCTGAAGTGAGTCCTATTAGGAGCCAACCCTATTCAAGGTTACAATAACACACTTTTAGGTGTGACCCTATTAGAGGATTTAATCAACCTATAAGGATTCACCTTGTTAAAGGTCTTCAAACACTTCAATATAGAAATGTCACCTTGTGAGAGGATTTACAAAAGACTCTTAAGTCTACTTTGTTAAGATATTTGAATCACTACTACAATTGTTAGAAAGTAACAATAGATTGACCAATTAGATCTTTCTAGATCCTCACTGATTAAATGTTCTATTACAGCTCTGTTCGGATGATCTGTCTTTAATCAAAACCTCATTTGATTTTGCCTCAGCTCTTCATATCATGTTCATTCACTAATTCAATTACTTCTCTTCCTTCCACATTTCAATCCAAACTTAACCTTATATATATAATATACCTTCTCAAGTCAAGATCTATAACCTTTCACCTAAATAATAAAACTCAAATATTTTGGTCTCTTATGCCCAATTAAACATAAATTTAATCCTCTGTTAGTCGGCTAGCACTAACTGTTTAACTCGGTCAACACAGAAACTCTTCAACGCCTGACCAGCACTGTAATTCCGAAGCGAACTTGGTAAGAACTAAATTTATTCAATACCTTAATGAGCTTGGAGAAACTGAGATTTGGTTTTTATGTAGACATTTGTGTAACATCACTACATAAGTGCATATACATGTGTAACATCAATGACAATACACAATTGAATAACTATCATCAACAAGGATGAAGCTTAAAAAGAATGAAACAAGTGATGAAATTATGTTTCCCATAGGCTAGTAGTGTACATTTATGTTTAATTTATTATAATTGAGGTTCAACTTGTGATGGAATTATGTGTGTTTATGGTTAATTTCACATGTAGATATATATTATTAAACTTGTCCGTGCAGGTTGAGTTGTTGTACAATGAACGTATTTGAAGAAAATCAAAATAATCAAACATGGGATTCATTTTATTGATTATCAACCTAACTACAAGGTTTATCATTATAGCCATCTTGTAATTTCTACTACCCTATCTCATCATCCAGTGACATGATGTGGGGTTTATAACTGGAGACTTGATACTAATGACCATGAGAGAATATTAAATGTTACAGAAGAGCAAGCCAAACCACTTGACATGGACAAAAACACACATGAAATATGATCTGTACTAAATTTTTCATGAGCGAGACTAGAGGTTTTCTTAGCTCCATTCTTTCCTCTCTATGCTCCTAGTGAATGGAGGAATTTTTTAAAATTTATAAAATCTCAAAAATGTCTTAAGAATATTTATCATGCATGTTGCAATACTTTATTTTTATCTATTTGATTAATTAGGTCACGTGGATACTTATTTAGTTGGAATATGAATGTGTAGATCATGTATGTTGCAATACTTAATTAGGATAATTTAATTTTATAGAACTGTTCATAAATTTTATGTTGCATTTACTTAATTAGGATAATTCATAGAATAAACTAAAAAAATTAACTTGGATTGTTCAAACATGTACAAACATATAAATTAAACATGTAGAAAGAATTAACTTGGATTGATCAAACATGTATAAAGAATTAACATGGATTGATCAAACATGTACACATATATTAAACACATATATCAAACATGTATAAGCATGAAATACATCATCAAATAATCAGTCAAGTATTTAATCATCAAATATCTAGGTCCTTAGTATAACACAATGTCTCAAACATCAATCACTAGATCAAGTATATAATACATGTACATGTTAAGACCAATGAATCATAGATTGAAAGTACATGTAAACATGATACGCATGTATAGAGTGCAAGTATATAACACATGTGTGAAACATCAATCATAGATTAGGTATTTAAAGATTAATCATAGATCACGCATGTAAACATAAAACATAGAGATCAAATACTATAAGCCTGAAACATGTGTCAATCATGTCAAACATAAATCAAAAGTCTACAAATAAAAAATATCAAAGTACAATGTATGTCAATCATCTATAGTCTAGATAGGAAATATAACAAATCAAATAAATATTCATAACATGTATAAATCAAATATGAAAGTGCCTAGGAATCATCATCATGAATCCTGACTAAGAGGTCCCCAAAGTGAGTATCTTCTATGAGGGATGTCCAAAGCCCTACAAAGAAAGCATCATATAAATTTTAATATATATGTGAACATCAACTTTTAAGAACTCACATACATAAATTAAATACATTAAATAAATTAAATGCATACATATATATTGATAAATTTAAAACTAACCTGTCCACTACTGATGTCATCATCGAGTGAGTCTCATTGAGGTACGCAATCAGTTCTCAAAGAAGGAGTAACAAGAGGCATCTCCTGCTAGAGAAATCAAAAATATAAAAAATAAAAACAAAAAAGGAAATTTACATGCCATGAAATATTGCAATTTTAACTTAAATTGTAGCATTAAAAATAATATTTATACATGTGTACATGGTGGCACATGATGGTACTCAGACTCCCTAGCCTCAATCATATTAACCAAGATATCAAGATTTTGCTACGTCTGGTCCAAGCTCAACTTTGTATCTACAACATGAGCAGCCGTCACCCATCCCTCTAGTGACGAATGCAATAGAATGACCAAATGAGATGGAATAGAAGTCATATCATCACATTTCAAAAAATCTAGGTAACCCATAGTGGCCATGCTGAAGTTGACATCCTCAAAATCAACATCAAAGAACTAGCGCCCTGCACTCACTGACGGTTCTATACGGTTTGCCTCTCCCTCTTCAACAATAGAGTGGTCAGTAGGTGTTTCCTGAAGCACCTGCCACTATGGCCATAGTCTTGGTCATGAGAAGTATGTGGCTAAGAATATTTGACACTACCCATAGGATCTCTAACATGTGATATAGGGATATCATGCTTTGCTTCTATAAATGCATGTGCATCTAGAAGATCCTCAGCCAAACTAGTCAATGTGACCCGTGCAATCTGTCCTGTAAGTCCCTTTATGTTGGAAAGTGAAGGGATGCCCACTACACCATACATTTCATCTGAGGTCCTATTAGAGGATGGTCCACCTAATGAAATAGAGTGTCATTGAGATATCAAATACTGGGTATATGCACCAAGATGGGGGACCAAAAAGGTGCCAAACTTTTTTTTAGTCCCTAAAAAGCCATAGGGCGTACACCCTATAGGGTGCACACCCTATGTCTTTGATTTCCTGAGCCTAAGGCTTGGGAAATCAAAACCAATAGGGTGTGCACCCTATGTAACATTATGAAAAATTCTTAAGGGAGGGAGGAAGAAAGCCCAATAGGCCCTGCCAGACAAATTTCACCACTAGGCCAATACATAAAATGTAACATTTAAGTATAAGTTACATACTCTTCCTTTCTTATACTTAAGTTACATTTTAAGTATATACTTCCACGATGTTTGAGAGTGGTTTCAACTTCATAGGAGTTAAGATAAAGATTCTAGATTTTGAGGGTTTTTAGGAAATTTCAGACTTAGCCAAATTTCAGGAATCAACACATTGTTTTGAACATGATTCTCAG
>MU228036.1:1810078-1823661 GCA_018584345.1 Thuja plicata
CTAATGAGTCAAAAGGGGTCATGGGGACTTCCTAGGTGTCCTAACGCATGATAAGGCATACTAGGACCCCTAGGAAGTCCCCATGACCCCTTTTGACAGATTAGAAAACTCAAGTGTGTCCTCAAAGGCCCTACGAGCCCTTGGGACACACTTGAGTGTTTTAATGTATCAAAAGGGGTCATGGGGACTTCCTAGGGGTCCTAACACATGATAAGGTGTACTAGGACCCCTAGGAAGTCTCCATGACCCCTTTAGGAAGTCTCCATGACCCCTTTTGACACATTAGAACACTCAAGTGTGACCTCAGGGGTCCTATGACCTTTTAGGACACACTTGAGTGTTTAAATGTGTCAAAAGGGGTCATGGGGATTTCCTAGGGGTCCTAATGCATGAGAAGGTGTACTAGGACACCTAGGAAGTCCCCATGACCCCTTTTGACACATTAGAACAATTAAGTGTGTCCTTAGGGGTCCTACAACCTCTTAGGACACACTTGAGTGTTTAAATGTAAGATATCATAAGACGTCTTAAAGTGTTCTAGGACATATTAAGGTGTTCTAGGACACATTATTGTGTCCTAGAGCTCCTTATGACGCCTTAGGACACTTTAAGATCCCTAAGATATATGATAAGAGGTTGTATGTTGTCCTAAGGGTACATAAGGAGTTGTACGACATATTAATGTTTCCTAGGACCACTGATCACCCCTTACGACCCATGAAGACCCCTCTCTGTACACCTTAGGGGTTGTAAGGGTTGTTAAGGGGTCCTAAGACACATTATTGTGCCCTATGACTTCTTATACCCCTTATCACCCCTTAGGACCCCTTACCATACACTAATGAATGACAAGGGGTCCTAATATAGATTAATGTGTCCTAGGACCCCTTCTGAACATTTAGGACCCCTGCATACCCCTCTCTCTACATCTTGAGGGTCATAATGGTTGTTAAGGTTTTTTATGACACATTAATCTATCCTAGGACCCATTAGGCCACTTATAACCCCTTAATAAGGTCTGTTAGAGAGAGAGAGAGAGAGAGAGAGAGAGAGAGAGAGAGAGAGATGATTGATTGGAGATAGTTACTTAAGATAAGAAACAAAAATAGTAACAATGATAATCGAAAGGTCTTCATTAATGCACAGAATTGAACACATCCAAGTCACGAACCACGAACAGGACCTTGAAAGGTTTTTGCCATGAAACCATGTGAAATTGGTGAAGTTCCACCCCTTATGCCAGGGTATAGATCCAAGATACTCACAAGGCCCTAACAATTCTAAAGTTTCACAAACCCTCACCTTAAAATAAATACAAAAAATTACAAGATATCACATTACTAATCACAAGGGTTAGGTTTATAGCATACCCTCTAGGTGAGTGTCATCACATATCTGGTATTTTGGGATCCTCCCTGGCAACCATGTAACCTCGGTACCCCCTTTCTAAATAGGGATCCTCCCTGGATGTTACCCATGGTCCCATTACTCCAATAGGACTATGTGGCCATTAATATATTTTGTTTCATTATCTTTTGTTTCCCCCTTTCCCAGATTCATTATTAGGCTATAGATTTTTACCAACCCACCCATAGGATCACCTGGCAACCACTTTAGGGTTCCAACACCTATGGTGAGCCACTCACCTAGGGTACCTAGTCCCCTACCCAAACACACAAGCCATGAAAACATCAAGTACTTTCAAAAAATCCATCTCACAGATCTAGGGAACCCTTCGGTGCACTCAGGCCATCCAAACAAGTCCTAGCCTTCTATTATGGATTTTATCATAAGACAACTAGTAAAATCACATGAGTAACATCTTATAATGCCAAAAAAACTATGTATAAAAATTCATAAGGTACAACATATAACTTTCCACATGCATTAACACAATGTTCCATAACTTTTTCATAAATATAGGGAACCCTCATGTGCTTGAAATTTAGCTAAGTCCTTTTTTTTTTTAAAATCCCCAAAATCTAAAATCTGCATCTTAACTCCTATGAATCTAAAACCTATCTCAAACATCCTGGAAGGTATTTATACAAATATAACTTAAATTATAAATCCTGGACTCTCTCTCTCTCTCTCTCTCTCTGCTATTTTGTGTCTAATATAGGGTGCACGCCTTATAGTGAGTATAGGGTGTGCACCATATAGGGTGTGTGCCCTTTTAATGAAATTGATATTTACCAAGCCTAAGGCTTGGATTTTCCTTGGAGTTCCAACCCAAAGGCTTGGAGTATTCAAACAGGCCTGAGATGTGTTTTCCAACAAACCTACTAAAAAATAACATTTTTTCTTGTGTGCTCCCCGTCAGGTTTGCACATGGTTCAATAATGATAAAATCAGATGGCATGATATTGTTGATCTGTTTGATAGCTATCTAACCATGTAATTTATTTTGAATTCTCATTATGTTAAGCATTTCATCTCTAATTTCTTTTATAAGTATGTTTGATTTTTGTCAAAAACCAACGTGTATTCATTTGGGGTTAGATTTTGGCTCGTTCATCAAATTTTGAAAAAAATTACATTTTCAGAAATTAGACTCCATTTTACACACTTTAAAAAAAATAAGTTTTTATTTTAAATTAGTTTTCAATGATTACTAGGGGGAGCACACATAAATTTCATGTTTCCAGGATGTGTCCACTTCAGAAAATGGCAAAAAATCACACTTTCATCAAAAAATTAGCAGAAAAATCTGGGATAAACTAGGCGGTGTTAGCTAATTTCTCACTGGAGTGATTAAATTTTTTTTTAAAAAAAATTAAAATTTTAGGGGGAGCACACCAGACGCTATGTTATGTTTTTTCACAAAAAAGGACCACTTTTTGTGCTCCCCCTTTTTGAGGGCCTGAATCTCCACCATTTCCAAAAAAAATTAGTAGTTTAGAAACTAGATTCAGAGTAGAATAACTCTTGTTTTTTGTCACATTTTAAGATTTTGAGTGTAAGTATCTGCAATTTCTTGTTGAAGTTCAGAGTTGGCTGATTTTAGAAAAAAAAGTGGCATCTTATACCCCCTTTTTGGTCCCCCATCTTTGTGCACTTACCCTACTGGCCAATCTGATAACTAGATATGGATGTGGCACCTGCTACAATGTCCCCCACACTATTAATTTCACCTCAAAGCTGGGTTTTATGAATAACATCATCTGTCATAGGACCCAATCAGGGAGCTATAGCAGATTCCCTCTGACCAACAATTTCCCTATGTACTGGTCTCTGGCAAGCAACTTAGTGAAAATCATCTCTATTAGCAAGCCTGCCGTGCCCATGTCCTAGTTGTATTGTAAAATCAATGTAATTAACAACCCTCCTTACATGAACCTTGACAAAATTCTATTGTGTAAAATACAATGGAATTTGGTCATTATTTGGATAACGACCATGGGCAGCTAGAAACTGTGGGTATATTAAACTTGATATAGCGGGATCCTGACACCTGGTAACCTGATATCCCTTCACATACTGTAAGTTTGCATATGATGGGAAAAATTCCCTTTTCAGGGTCGCTTTAGGTACTAAAGCCTGTACATCATTAAGAGAAAGACCAGAGCTAACCTTTCATCTCTTCCTCTTAAGTATGACCTTTATAATGTTAGGACCATAGGGAGTGCTACTGTGAATGTCATCTCTAATACTAATCAAACTAGAAAGTATGGACTAACATGTGATCTTATTGACAATAGAGCTAGTTGAACTATTAAGGGAATCTTGCAGTCGTTCAATTTCCCTATTAGCTCATGAAAATAGTTCCTGAGGGGGAATAGGTACATTTTGCATGATGTTTAATAATATATATAGATGTGTGTGTGTGTGTGTGTGTGTGTGTGTGTTTAGAGTCAAATGAAGTCTACATATATGTTTTCCTAATTTAATTGAAAATAATAAGTCATGCACAAGTTATTGTTCAAATAATTATCTTCAAATGAAGTCTACAGATATGTTTTCCTAATTTAAATGAAGTGTACACATGTACACATATGTATAGTAGTGTAGGAGCACACCTAGCTCAAACCCTTAGCTCTTTATTTCTGGCATGTACTTACTCTAGCCAAGTTAGGAGAGTCTGTGTGGACCTTAGAAGGTCATTTGTTTTCCATAAGATGGATATGACTAGGTCAATCCATGTCTAGCTAGGTCTCTTAGTTGGTTTACTAATTTTCGGTTAACACTGTCGGTTAACACTATGTTAGTTAACACTGTCGGTTAACACTATGTTGGTTAACACTATGTCAGTTAACACTATCGATTAACACTATCATTTAACACTGCCAGTTAACACTGTTGGTTAACACTATCAGCTAATTTAGACTGGTGGTCAGTTTTACATTACTGGTGCTCAGTAAAGTCAGTCATAACTGCCCGTGAAAAGTGGATCTTGTATTTTATGGACAGTATGGGTAGTTGTAACTGATCCTGAAAAGATGCTTGCAAATATGTGGGAAGTTAGGGTCATTACAATGAGAGGATGGTGTTAGCTCTTTTTCTTGCAACACTTACCTAATGATGGCAGTATACCTTGTATACTCAGTTGCAACCTCATTTTGGCAAGAGAAAGACTAATTTCTAAGGATTGGATAAGATCCTTCTTCATTTTTGAGCTCCACAGACTCAGGCAGGTTTTACCTTTTAAAGATTACTGATATCTCAGTCTCTGTATTTGGTGGATTGTTTCATTCACTGGGTATGAACCAAAAACCTCACTATAACAACTCATAGAACAATTTAGAGATTGCAATGACTAGTTTGAAACAGAGTACTATAAGCCAGGCTATGGTTTTGAGAACATACACCAATGAGTTAAGGATTTGAATCCTTCTTTCTTTTGTCTTTAGGAGGGATAACCTAATGATTCACTCTCTAAAGAATCAATAAAGTGGACACTGTCCTGCTGACATAGGTCCTTAATGAGTTCAGCTCATATATTTTAGTGACAAGTATGTTTTGAATAATTTTGAATGTCTTAAAAACTTAGATGATGATAGATTATCAGACCCAGGTCTAGATCAATGCTTATCATTTGGGTTACAGAGTCAAAAGCTTGAAGTTTCACATAAACAAAACACTGTAAGCTGCCTCACAACCTACATGCAATTAGGATAAGTTGTCTGACAAATTATCTGATTACCTCTAAAATAATGTATCAAATCTTAAATACTGATATGCTTCCTGAAACTACTCACAAAACTTAGTTCTTTACATGAAAGAAACTTGCAAGTAATTAGATAGTCACCTTGTAACCAAAATGCTTCAGACTGCCTTACAATATTAATCATAAAAAAACATACATAGGAAATAAAGAGACAACAATAAAGAAGAAAAAAATTGCACCGTATTTTATTGATGTAATCCTTCTTTCATACATCAGAAAAGCTTTGAAGCTTGAAAGAACATAGGCACAGATTTAGAAAGACTGATTCTTTACATTAATTTTCATCCTCCTTTTGAAAAATACAACTCTCTTATGTATATATAGGTCTTCAACCATCTTGGAATCCTTTTCAAAAGGATGCTACAAGCTTCAGATGGTCTCAGAAAACCTAACCCTAAAACTTAAAAAGAGACAAAAAGAAAGAGAGAGAAGAAGCAGTAGAATGACCAAGTCAAAAAGATAGAAACATATATTCTTTGTTCTTCTCCCAATCTAGCAACTTGATCTGATAGTGTACATAGTAGATGGTAGCAGTTATGTCGAGTCTGGATGATCGTGCTTTCAGATTTACCTACATTCTCCTTTTGCAATCACTGTCCTCTTTATCTTCAATGGTGAGGTACCAAGTAGTCATCCCTACTCATCGTCCAAAATTTCTTCTTCTACTGCTGGCTTCTTCCTCTTAAGTGTAGTCATCACCTCCCATGCTTTCACTTCATCATCTAATGGCCACTTGAAGTCCTGAGTACTCTGTATTTGGACCTTTTGCCTATCCCATCTCGCATCAGTGATATTTTTGATGTCTACTAGAAACTTATTGATGTCAGTTTCTTCCTTGACAGCTTTGTCCAATATCTTATTGAACCCTTCTACATCAATATCAGTTCCTGAAATAAATGCCTCACTACTAGGCATTTTGCTGTCAAATTCACCCCTCCAAGCATCTAAGGCCTTCACTTGATCATCATCTCCTCTTAAGGAAGGTATGAATCTATTAAAATCATCAGAAAAGAGGCTTAACTTTACCTCATTTTGGTTCAATTTTCCCTTAAAGAATGAGAGAGAAATATTAACCCTTTTGATCTCATCTTCAACTTCAGTCACTATCTCTGGCAAATCTGATCTCAGGGATTGCAATGATGCTAGCTTCTCAAATAACTGCACCCTAGTAGACCACTTAGTAAAATAGGGGTTGAGGATAGCCAAATACCCCATTACCTTGGTGTGCAAAGCTGGCAATTTGTTATAAGTATTGAATATAACATCGGCTTTATCTTTTAAGATGTCAATTCTATGTTGTAGCACACCTTTCAATGCTCTCAAAGAAACCTCATTTCCTTTCTCTTCCTCGGCCTTTTCCTTAGCTACCCCTTCAGATTTTTCTTTGTCTTCAATTTGCAGGGGCTATGGTACATACATTACTTTAGGCTTTGTTTCCAACTCTTCCATCAATTTCTTTATCATTTGATCCCTCTGATAAAGTTGCACTCGACACATTTCTCTATCTTTTGCCAATGCACTAGTCTCTTCCAACAATGTGCTGCACCTTTTAGATAATTGCTTAGTTTTGTCTTCATTCAAGTGAGCCCAATGTGTCATGATTTGGGATATCTCCAAATCCCCTGTATTTTTCATTTTCCAGACCATTTGATTGCCTACCATATTCTCCTGAATGTTCACCACTTGGGGTTTTTGGTCTTTTGGACACAAGCTCCACATTGTAAAGGCTTGAGACTTTGGGCTATACCCAAATCCTTTTATCACATCACCTATCTGCACTTCACTAGCCATCTTGAGGTCTGGTTGTTTTCTTATTTGATCAATAATGAGGGCGGATGCTAAATCCCAACCCTCAGCCAATAGTATTCCACTTCCCTATACTAGTTTCCTGGCATCCTCTGGTGAAATATCCTCATTTTCAGGATCATAATTCTGTAAAGCCATTAATGCCTCATTAGTTATGGTCTCTTGATCATCAACTATTAGCTCTACTCTAATTTGTTCTTTCTTGTACCATCTCAGGAAGTCCTTAAACTCCTCAGTTTTCACAAAATTATCATCAATTAAAAACTCTTGTTGATAAATCAATCTCTCATCAATACATGCCTTAAGGGGCATCTCAACCTCATCATCTAGATTAGGCTCCTGTTTCTTACATTCTCTAATTGCCTTTCTTAGGTTATGATCATATAACCTATTGCCAGGTACTAAGGCCTTAGCCTTATCTTTCTTCTTATTCTGACCTTTAGTTGAAGGCTGAACTACTTCTAATTTCTGCCTCTTTGCAGGAGGTTCTTCTATATCATCTGGTTGGGTAGCAGCTGTCAAATCTATAATGTGACCCTCTGCTCCTTGCAACTGTGGTATTTCAACAACATCTTGTTGTGGTGGAGGATACATAGTAGGACGTGCATAATCACTATCACTACTACTATTGTATTTAGATTCTGAATGATCAGGTGTCTGAGCACCTTTCTTGTCAAGAACTATATCCAATTGCTCTATAAGCACATAATAGTTGTCTATCATGGCTTTAATTCTATCAAAATATGGGAGATTAGGGTAAAAACTCCCAAAAGCCAACCCATTTCTATTTATTTGCTTCTCAATTTTTAACAATTCTTGAATGCTCAGTCTTCTTGTATGAATATCATCTTCATCCAAGAGATTCCTTGTTGCATCTTCTTAATTGCATTCACAGTGGACATTTGTATTAGGGATTGTAGGAGTATATGATCTCCTTACCCCTACCATAAAACCTTCTGGGTCAATGTATCTATAAGGGGCCGCCCCCATTCTATATCTTTCCAACCATTGACCTACTGCATCAATGGCACCCTTTCCAATTGTGAAATTAGAAATCTTAAACTGCCTAGGGGTCAAAGTCCCCTTCTTATGTGGTGCAAAATGCTCATTTTCTGTCAATAATAGCTGCCATATAAATTCCATTGTCGCCACCCTTGCTGGTACATAATATGGTAATAGATGAGGTGGGTGAATACACCCATATACCCTGATGACTGTGTAATTTTCTTCTAAAAAGAAGTCACCCCAATTATGCTTTCCACCCCAGCTATCTGTATACTCACAAGGTTTAAGCAGTTGTATAACTTTTAATGGGATTCTTGTTCTGTTGGTCCCCAAACTTTGTACTATTGGATACACAATCCAATTTTGAAAGGCACAATAGTCACACTCCCTAGAAGTGTAATTCCAAACCCTCACCCAAAATTGGATAGGATTTGGTCCTGCTTGGTCGAATCTCTGAGGGGTTAAATTATTAACATCCATAATTACAAAATTGAAATGCAAAAGGAGGTGCATAAGAACTGAGTAATGTAAAAACTTGGGCTCCTTCTCCTTTGGGTTCTTCATTCTCTTCTGGGTTGCAATGAAACCCTCATGCATTTCATCTATGATGTGCTGAATATAATCATAACTAGTATTGGAGTGGACCTCTTGTAGGTTCAACACCATCATCAAAATCCCTGCATCAATCTTTTCTGCATCACCATCTATCCCCAGCACTCTACACAGGGCATAGGCAACATATTTGATATAGAAGTGTAGATCCTTGTAATAATATGGGCTGTCCCCAGACATAGGATCTAAATATTTTTTCACTTCTTTTAACATGTGTTTTAGCAATTGGCTCCTAGCAATCCTAGGCTTCATAGTATACCTCTATTTTTGTTTTGTCATGTCAATTCTGGTAGACATGGCGCTGTATAAGCCAAAGACTTGCATGAATGAATTTCTATTCAATATAAATAAGGTAGTGACATCATCCCTCCTGATGGTCTTTGATAAAACATCATAGTGATTAGCTAGGTCTAAGAACAAGTCTACATCTAGGAAGACATCAGGAACAATCAACCTGGCTAAACCATAGGTCCAAGGGTTTGACACTGGGATGGCCTTGTCAGAATTTTTTTAAAAATAGTTGAAGAGAGAAAAACCTATTGTTCCTAGAGTCACAGTATCTCGAATGTCTTTATATTCATCAATGAGCACATTTGCATTAACCTTTTTATTTTGAGTCGAACCAGGAAGGAGACGGAGGAATTCATCTGAATAATTCACTTTTCCCTTTGCCTCGTCCTCCACCCTCTCACTTTCTCCACTGGTCAAAGCTACACTCATAGCTCTACTCATCTTTATAGTGCTTGAATCTCCTCTTCATTACTGGTATTGAAACAAATCTATCACAGAGACTTCACAGACTATTCCATGCATGATTCTAGAAACAATGAATGTATAAATCACATAAAACTTTGCAAACCTTTGAATTTTACTCTATTTTGGAAACTGAACTCTTTAATTTTAGCAACTCTGAAAGCAAGGTGAATGTACATGAACAAGCAATCATCTCCTTATAGTAACCGTTTAAGGTACATAGCTCATGATTTTCAGAACATCAATTCTGTCTTAAATTCCACATTTTATGAACATAATTGAAAACCTAGCCGTAGTTTCCTGAGTGTGACAGGAAAATCAAATTTGTAAAACTAAATCCTTGGTTAAACCTTATAAAATTCAAATGAGCTGACATGTCACCCTAGGATTGGCCCTCTATCATACATCTCAGCTACCCTTTTTCTACATAGTAATCAAAATCTGGGAATCTGATTGGCCGCCGAATAATTCATACTGACATATTTAATACTGGTGCCTTTTCACAAAAATTAACATTTAGCGACAAGGTGAATGCACTTATTTTATCTATTGCTGATCCCAATCCTTAACCCGTGATTTATCTGGAGACATAGAGACTATGCAACTTCCCTACCTTTACTAACCAGAGTCAACATTTGGCGATGACGTGACACAAAGAAAATCTAAGTCGCCAGTGGTTATCACTAACCCACGTTCTTTTCTTAGACTATGTGACTAATAGTTAGTGTTATCTTTTGCAGTTATTTCTTAGTCGCCAAGTGTTAACTCTCTTCTGCCAGACTGTGCAACAACCCTTAGTCGCCTGATCGCCAAATGAAAATGTTGAGAGCCAAAAAAATTTTGAGACATCGCGACAAAGAATCCTGCCCTTAAAATAATCTTGCGATCTTGTGAGATACCCTTAACCGCTGAGTCACAAGGAATTTTATCTTTAGGGTCTTTTATCCTCAGACTTGGTGACTACCATAGGATCTTTTCATAATTTCATCTGACGGCTGTCACTTAATCGCCAAGTAACTTATCATACCTTTAAAAGATCACGAGACCCTGCGACTAGCAGTTACCCTTAAGTAGTCTCGTAGTCGCTGAATACACTTATACCTTTAAGTGATCATTCTAAAATCCATTCATCTTCTGACAGATGTCTTCTTTTGATTTGCAAACTGAGTTATCTGGCGACAACTCGACTGTGCTTTATCCCAAACCATAAAAGGTTAGTCACCAACTCTCGGTAGTTTCAACTTAACTGGCCTCTTTTCTGGAGACTGTGTGACTAAAGTCTTTGCATTACACATTACATTAAACTCATTTAGTGATTATGTGACAAAAGGTAATCGCAAAGTCTTGTGATAAACTCTTAACTGTGGAAAACATCTTGCGATCACTTGACCTGTCTGTGGGCCCACTGATATATTACTACTCCGTTCAAAATGATTCCGTGATTATGCGACACAAAGTGAATCGCAAAGTCTGGGAAAGAATAGGGAATATTCAGTTATTACATGAGACAACGCGACAAAGGAAAATTGCAAAATCAGGGATAAAAAGGAATATGCTATTTTAAGTTGTGCGACTAAGTGATTGGAAAAGAACTCATGACTTAAGTGAGGCAAAAAGTAACTAAGAAACATAATATAATCGATGCCTTAGGGTTTTTCTTCAAATTTGAACATTGAACGAGAGCTAGGGTTTAAGACTTTTGAATATTTTCATAGGTTTTGTGCTTTTAGACATGAAAAAATGAAAATCTGGAGAGGGAAGAACATAGAACCAAGGAAAAAGAAGGCAGAACCTAGAATACAACCAACAGTGGCTCTGATGAGGATTGGCTAAACAAGGTTTATGACAAAGAACCACAGAATCACTGGTTGCAGACCACCACAAAAAGGAGTAGAACACCAAAGGCAGGAGAGAAAAATTTACAAAACTTACAAACAGGGAAAAGACTGAACATATAATACATATTTACTTGTGCACTGCAATGATTTTCACTTAAAGAAAGATTTCAAAAATTGCCCATGCACAGGCAAATCAAAACCTACTCCCTCCATATCTTTCAACAAATATGAGTCTTTTCCATAATATTCTGAGATTATATAAGGCCCTAACCATAAAGACTCAAATTTCTTATGCTTACCTTTGTCTTCTGCCCTTGTATTCCATTGGAGAACTAAGTCACCAGCCTGAAACTTTCTACTAGTAGCCTTCTTATCAAACAAATATTTCATTTTCTTCTGTAACCCTATGTTCTCCCTCTGAATTTCTCTTCTGGTTTCATCCAACTCTATCAGTTGCATCATTCTATCTTGCATTGGGTTAGAGATATTTAAATGTTCTTCTTGTTTAAACTGGTAAATAGGTAATAAATTATTCACTGGCAACCTTGCTGGCAAACCATATACCAAATCAAATGGGGATTTACCAGTTGCCTTCTTGATTGTGATCCTATCAGCCCAAAGGGCTAATCTCAACTTTATATGCCATGTTTTCTTATTTTGTTCCAGAGTCCTCTTTAGTATCTTCAATATGATTTTATTGCTAGACTCATCTTGTCCATTAGCTTGTGGGTGGTATGGGGATGAGTATGATATTGTGATCCCATACCTTTCACAGAAACCTGTCATTTCTTTCGATCTGAAACTCATAGCATTATCCATTACTAATTTACTAGGCACACCAAACCTGGTTAAAATGTTATCCATGATAAACTCAGTAACCACTTTTCTTGTTGCTTTCCTGGTAGGGATAGCCTCAATCCATTTAGTAAAATAATCAGTTGCCACCAGCATCCAACTATGTCCTGCACTAGATTTCTCTTGAAATTCACTGATAAATTCAATCTCCCACATAGCAAAAGTGGCCTCAATACTCACTGGATTCAGCAATAGAGCACCTGCAAATTTTAATTTGTTGGAAAACCTATGACATGGTTGACATTTTCTAACATGAATATATGTGTCTTTGAACAAAGTAGGCCAATAATATCCTAACCTAAAAATCTTATGGGCGGTGGTCCTAGCAGAAAAAATGACCTCCACATTCCCCTTCATGCATCTCAACTAAAACCCTCTCAGCCTGGAAATTGTCAAGGCACAACAATAACATACCATTCTTATCTTTCCAAAACAAATCCCCTTGGATCAGAATATACCTTTGTGTTTGTAACTTCAGACTTCTCTTTTGATTTTCAGATAAATGATCAAGGCACCTAGCATGTTTGAGAAAGAAAACAATATCAACATAATATGGCTGCCTTTCTATACTAGTAATTTCTTGATAATGTGTCTCTGTCTGGTTTAGGTGCACCAAATCTAGATTTTCTTCTATCATAAGTTTTTCTAGACCTTGTCCTCTTATTAGTTTGGTGATATTGATCTCAAGATTGAACTCTTATATTCTTGTAATCCACTTACACCTCTTACCAGTAACCTCCAACTGTGTAAGGATATCTTTTACTGCTAAATGAGGAACATAGGTCTGCACCTTAGCACAAACCAAGTAATGCCTAAAATATTTGACAGCTTTAACCAATGCATAGGCCTACTTTTCCATTATTTCATAGTTAAGTTCTACAGCCTGCAAGGATCTACTATAAAAAGCTATAGGATGTTCAAATCCTTGTTCATCCTTTTGAAGTAATATTGCAGCAATAGTATGAAATGAGGCAAATAAGAACAAAGAGAAAGGCCTAGTATAATCTGGAGATTTTAAAACTAGGGCCTGTTGTACTACCTATTTAATTCTTTCAAATTCTTACTGAGCTTCCTCATTCCAAACAAACTTAGTATCTTTTTTCAGCAATTTCACAATGGGCTTAACAATTTCTGCAAAATTGACTACAAATCTCCTGACAAAATTTATCTTTCCTAAAAAGGACTGAACACCTTTTAAATTTCTTGGAGCAATTACTCTTTGGATTGCCTCCACTCTCTCAGGGTCTATCCTTATCCCTTCTTTGGACACTATATGTCCCAACAACTTACCCTCTTTGACCGCAAAATGACATTTCTTAGGGTTCAATGAAACACCATATTCCAAAGCTTTGTTAAAAATTTTACCCAAGTGGTCACAATGATCCAAATCCTTCTTGAAATATGCAGTCAAGTCATCCTGATAAATGACCATGAATAGATCTATAAAATCTTTGAAAGCAACATCCATGGCCCTTTGAAAAGTTGCTCCTGCATTTATTAATCCGAAAGGCATTCTGATATAAACATATGTTCCCCAAGGAGTAGTA
>MU228036.1:1843517-1867537 GCA_018584345.1 Thuja plicata
TTTTTATTTATTTAATTAAAAGAGAGGTTTTCTTTCAATTAAATAAATTATAAGAATTTTATTTAATTAAATGGGAGGAATTGAATTTAATTAAATAAGAGGAATTTAATTAAAAGGGAGATTAAATATTTTAATTAAATAAGAGAAATTTTATTTAATCAAGAGAGATTAAATCTTTTAATTAGATAAAAATGATCAAACCTTAGGAAATATTGAAATAATTGAATTAATCGAATTAATTACAATTTGATCAAGGAAATTGATTTGAATTGAAAATGTTCCAAAGCATTGATTCAGGAATTTGATAAATTGATAAAATAATAAATGGGGCCCAAAGTCTAGGCGACCATTTTAAGGTGCATACAATAGCGACTGTGCAAATTCCCTACCTTTACTAACCAGAGTCAACATTAGGCAATCAGGCGACATAAAGCAAATATAAGTCACTAGTGGTTATCACTAACCCACGTTCTTTTCTCAAACTATGTGACTAACAGTTAGTGTTATCTTTTGCAGTTATTTCTTAGTCACCAAGTGTTAACTCTCTTCTGCTAGACTGTGCGACAACCCTTAGTCGCCTGATCGCCAAATGAAAATGTTGAGAGCCAAAAAATTTTTGAGACATCGCGATAAAGCATCCTACCCTTAAAATCATCTTGCGATCTCGCGACATACCGTTGACCGCTGAGTCACGAGGACTTTTCTCTTTAGGGTCTTTTATCCTTAGACTTGGCGACTACCGTAGGATCTTTTCATAATTTCATCTGATGACTGTCGCTTAATCGCCAAGTAACTTATCATACCTTTAAAAGATCACGAGACCCTGCGACTAGCAATTACCCTTAAGTAGTCTCGTAGTCGCTGAATACACTTATACCTTTAAGTGATCATTCTAAAATCCATTCATCTTCTGACATATGTCTTCTTTTGATTTGCAAACTGAGTTATCTGGCGACAACCCAACTGTGCTTTATCCCAAACTGTAAAAGGTTAGTCACCAAGTCTCGGTAGTTTCAACTTAACCGGCCTCTTTTCTAGAGACTGCACGACTAAAAGCTTTGCATTACACATTACATTAAACTCATTTAGCGATTATGCGACAAAAGGTAATCGCGAAGTCTTGTGATAAACTCTTAACTATGGAAAACATCTTGCGATCACCCAACCTGTCTGTGGGCCCACTGATATATTACTGCTCCATTCAAAATGATTCCATGATTACGCAACACAAAGTGAATCATGAAGTCTGGGAAAGAATAGGGAATATTCGATTATTACATGAGATAATGCGACAAAGGCGAATCGCAAAGTCGGGGATAAAAAGGAATATGCTATTTTAAGTTGTGTGACTAAGCAATTGGAAAAGAACTCATGACTTAAGTGAGGAAAAAAGTAACTGAGAAATATAAGCGAATCGACGCCTTAGAGTTTTTCTTCAAATTTGAACATTGAACGAGAGCTAGGGTTTAAGACTTTTGAATATTTTCATAGGTTTTGGGCTTTTAGACATGAAAACATGAAAACCTGGAGAGGGAAGAACATAGAACCAAGAAAAAAGAAGGCAGAACCTAGAATACAACCAACAGATGGTTAATAATAACATCCCAAGCCTTCATTTGAGAGATCTAGAGAGTAGAGATTGAAGAAGAGGAGAAGCTACAGGAAAAAGTTGTAGAGTTGCAGATTATTGTACTGTTTTGTTTTGTCTCCAGTAATAAGAAGTTGCAAAATGTGTATTTAGTGAATATCAAGTTTACTGTTCAATTTTCATGCCAGTAGATTAGTTATTTTATTTTCTGTTTTGTATTATGTTAGTTCTTCACCCGTTCTAGCTTGTAAACAGTAATGGCCCCTCGAGATTCCTGAATCCATGGTGAAAATCATGTGTTGGGATGGAACTCGAGAGGAGCCCTTGTACATAGTTTCCTTTTTGTTTTTTGTAGGAGAAGAAAGAGAAAAGAGTCTAGAGATCTTACCCTAGGTGAGCTTGGTAATACTCTGGCTTGGGAGGAGAATGAAAGCAATGTTTAGACAATATTGAATAAATGAGAAAAATGAATCTGTTTGTGTAGGTTCAGCAAGAAGAAGATTGAAAAGCATTTCGATGGGGACTGAGTCTTGAAGAGGAGGTAAAGTTGAGAGTGAATTACCTCAGTTTAGGGTTGTGAACACCCTAAGTTATCTAGGAGAAGAATCTTAGAGCATAACCAAACTGGTTCTATAGCAGCAACAAGACTTCTGTCCACATTAGAGTGGTATCATAACCCTAAAATATTTGGGCGTGTGTTGTTTGGATGTTATCTGTAGAAACATCTGTCAATTCATCCAAGATGGTGACCAACTCATAACTCGCAAAAGATGTGGAAGAGAAAAAGGAGGAGAATAGACTCTTGAAGGAACAGTTAGCTGAAATGATGACTAAGTTAGAAGAAGTGCAACTTAGGACTGCAGCAGTCAGTGAATTGATGAGAGATGCTAATGGAAAGGGTAAAACAGTGGAAGAGGAAGACATTATTCCAGAGCCAGACCATGTTCTTCAAGAAGAGCCATTATTGAAAGTGTTGAAGGAAATTAGTGGTAAGTCCTTAGAAGGTGGCCTCTATTTATTGGCAAGATGGAACTAGAGTTAATCATGGAATGGATAGAAGGTCTTTAAAATAACTTTGACTGTGATAATGTGACTAAATCTCAGAAAGTAAGGATAGCCAAAACAAGGTAGAGAGGAACTACTCTCACTTGGTGGAAGTTTGTCCAAGATGAGAGGGCAAAAGAAGGAAAGAACCCCATAACTAGTTGGAAAGGTATGGTGGCCATGATGAAGGAAACTTACCTTCTTGATGATTATGAAGTGCAGTTGCACAAAAAGAGACACAATCTGAGACAAAAAGATTTAGAAGTCAGTTTGTACACCAAGGAATTTTACAAACTATGCTTAAGGTCACATATGATGGAAGAAGAAAGCCTAAAAGTGGCTAGGTACTTGAATGGTCTCAAGTGGAGTATCCAAGAGAAAATTAGTCTCTTAAACCCCAAGACTATACACCAATGTTACTAGCTAGCCCTCAAAGTGGAGGAAAAATTCAAGAAGAAGCAAGATTCAAATAGCAGAGGAAGAGGAAGAGACAATAGAGGTTAGAGAGGAGGATATGGAGGAAGAAATCAGAGTGAGTCCAAACTCATTGAGAATCAAGGAGAATCTAGTAACACAAGAGGTGGTTATAACCATGGAAGAGGTTCAAATAGTAGTTCAAGAGGAAGAACTAATAACCATGGAAGAGGATCTTACTTCTCTTCAATGAAGTGTTACAACTGTCAGCGATTTGGACATCCTGCATATCGGTGTCTTGAAAAAGTTCCTACTTCTCAAGGAAGTAGGAAAAGAGTTAGCTATGTCCAAGAAGAATCAAGTTGCAGCAAAAAGCCATCTAATGTACCATTAGAATCAGAAGAAGGTGAGAACCTCATGATAAGGTGGACCTTAATCAGAGAGCCAAGCAAAGAAGAACCAAGCCAAAGGAGAGAACTCTTTAGAGTGAAGTGCAACATTACCGGAAAGGTGTGTAGAGTCATTATTGATTTAGGCTCAACTGATAATATCATTAGTGAAGAGGAAGCCACCAAGTTAAATTTGGAAAGGATTCCACATGACAATCCATACAAGGTTACATGGCTCAACAAAGGACAACATGTGTTTGTAGGAGAAAAAGCATGGGTAGAATTCACCATTGGCAAGTATAAAGATAGAGTTATATGTGACATTCTTCCCATGGATGCATGTCACCTTCTACTTGGAAGGCCATGGAAATTTGATAGCCAAGCCATGCACAATGGAACCAAGAATGCATACTCATTCAAGAAAGATGGGGTGACTTTCAAAATTCAGTCACTAATTGAAGAAGGAGAGGTGAAAACATCAAGTCCAAGTGTGCTCATGGTTGGTGAGATGGATTTCTTGAAGACTCTAGAAGACAGAGAAGGAGTTTGGTTTGCTTTAGTATTGAAGCCAAAAGATGAAGTTTCTTTCAAGAAATTAGAGATACCAAATGAGGTAAAAGAAATACTCGAAGAGTATAGAGAGATTGTGAATGATGGCTAGCCCACTCCCCTACCTCCTAAGAGAATTGTTAGCCACAAGATTGACTTCATACAAGGAACTACCTTACCAAACAAATCTGCCTATAAGATGACCCCTCAATAAAATGAGGAAATAGCCAAGCAAATCAGAGAGTTACTAGACCAAGGCCTAATTAGAAAGAGCATAAGCCCATGTGCATTCCATACTATTTTAGCACCTAAGAAAGGAGGAGCTTAGATAATTTGTACTTATTCTATAGCCATTAATACAATCACCATTAGGTATAGGTTCCCAATACCCAAAATTGAAGACCTAATGGACTGTTTAGGGGAGGCAAAGTACTTCAGCAAGATTGATCTTAAGAGTGGTTACCACCAAATCATAATTAATGAAGGAGATGAATGGAAGATAGCCTTCAAAAATACAAAAGGTTTGTATGAATGGCTTGTAATTCCATTTGGTTTGTCTAACGCTCCCTCAACTTTTATGAGGTTGATGAATGAGGTATTGGTAGAATACATTGCTAAGTTTGTTGTTGTCTACCTAGATGACATTTTAGTTTTTAGTAAAACTAAGGAGGAGCATATTAGTCATTTGAAAATTGTTTTCAAGAGATTGCATGATGAAAAGCTAATGATCAATTTGGAGAAGTGTAACTTCATGAAGCAGGAGAACCTCAAAATGGACCAAGAAAAGGTAGATGCCATTCTAAGTTGGCCTACTCCCAAGGCTGCAACTGAGGGGAGAAGTTTCCATGGTTTAGCTCAGTATTACAGAAAGTTCATTAGACATTTCAGTGGGATTTGTGTACCCATGTTAGACACCATTAAAGGTGAGATGAAGACAAAGTTTCAATGGAAACCACAAGCTGACAAAGGGTTTGAAGCACTCAAGGAGAAGATAGAAGAGTTTCCTACTCTAGTTCTTCCAATCTTTGATAATATTTTTACAGTAGAATGTGATGCAAGTAATGTGGCCATTGGGTCTATAATAAGCCAAGAAGGAAGACAAGCAACTTTCCATAGTGAGAAGCTAAATGATGCAAAGAAGAAGTACTCTTCTTATGACTTAGAGTTGTATGCTCTTGTCCAAGCACTCAAGAAGTGGAGGCACTACTTGCTATCAAAGGAGTTCATAGTATATACTGATAACCAAGCTCTCAACTTCCTTAACTCTCAAGACAAACTTAGTAGAAAACACATGAAGTGGGTGGAGTATCTACAAGCCTACACTTTCAATATCAAGCATAAAAAGGGAGTACAGAACAAGGTTGTTGTTGCATTGAAAAGAAGGTTTCTCATAGTCTAAGAAGTCCAGCTAAAAAGCATAGGTATTGATAGCTTTGAAGACCTATATGCTGAAGATGAAGATTTTTCCCAAATCTACAAGGTATGCAAGGAGTTTAAAAACAACTTTCATGGTGATTTTTCTTAATATACTTTGCAGATTGATTTAGTGTTTAAAGGAGGTTAGATTTGTGTTCCTAAAGGGTCTATGAGAGAGAATTTGATCCAAGAAAAACATAATGGAGAACTTAGTGGTCATTTTGGAGTCGGTAAGACTCAAGAGCTAGTCACTAGGTTCTATTTTTGGCCTAGAATGAATAGAGATATTAGACAGTATGTTGAGAGTTGTGTAGTGTGTCAAAAATAAAAGGGCACATCTTCTAATGCAGCTCTTTACCAGCCACTTCCAATCCCAACCAGACCATGAGAATGCATAAGCATGGATTTTGTAGTTGGTTTTCCAAGAACAAGGTAGGGATATGACATTATTTTTGTTATTGTAGATAGATTTAGTAAGATGGCACATTTTATACCTTGTAAGACCATTCATGATGCTTGTAAAATTGCTCAATTATTTTTTAGTGGAGTGGTGAGGATACATGGACTCCCACTTAGTATTGTTTCAAATAGGGACAACAAATTAATGAGCCAGTTTTGGCAGACCTTATGGCAAAAGCTGGGCACTAACTTGTCTTTAGGATCTCCCTACCATCCACAGACAGATGGCCAAACAAAGGTGGTCAATAGAAGTCTTGGTAACTTGCTGAGATGCCTCACAAAGGAGTATGGTCAAGCATGGGACCACCTCATTGGGCAAGCTGAATACACATATAATGATACAGTAAACAGATCGACTGGTAAGAGTGCTTTTGAAATAGTTTATGGCTTTCACCCGAGAGGAATTTTTGAACTTAGAGAATTGAAGGAAGGAATGCATGGTAGTGGATATGCTGAGGAATTTTCTCATTCAATGAGGGAAGTACATGAAAGTGTGAGAAATAATTTGATTGAAAATGTTGAAAAGGTAAAGCAAAAGGTGGATGCAACAAAGAGGGATGTTCAGTTTCAGATTAGAGACTTTGTGATGGTACACTTGAACAAACATAGGATGCAAAAAGATGTTCCTCACAAGCTACAGATGAAGAGGGTAGGTCCATGTAAGATACTTGCAAAGTATGGAAACAATGCATAGAAGGTGGAGCTTCCTGAAGACATTGAGTTGTCACTGGTTTTCAACATTGCAGATTTGATAGCATACAAAAGACCAATTCAAGATGCTAATCAGAACCTTCAAGAGGTAATACAAGAAGTAAAAGATCTGAAATTAACCCCTACTCCATCTATGACAGTTGAAAAGATACTAGACTCAAGGTTCTACAAGAAGACTAGGAGCAAAGACTATATGGAGCACCTTGTAAAATGGCATGAAAAAGAGGATGCTAATGCTACCTGGATCATAGAAATAGACTTCAAGAGGTTGGGAATTGATCCAAACATGCTCAATCCAAGAATGGATTAACCTTTCTTTTGTTTGGGGGTGTATGGTGAAGGATCACACCGAGCTCAAACCCTTAGCTCTTTATTTCTAGCATGTACTGACTCTAGGCAAGTCAAGAGAGTTTGTGTGGACCTTAGAAGGTCATTTTTTTTCCATAAGATGTATATGACTATGTCAATCCATTTCTAGCTAGGTTTCTTAGTTGGTTTCCTCATTTTTAGTTAACGCTGTCGGTTAACACTTTGTCAGTTAACACTGTCGGTTAACACTATGTCAGTTAACACTGTCGATTAATATTGTCAGTTAGCACTGTCAGTTAACACTATTGGTTAACATTGTTGGCTAATTTAGACTGGTGGTTGGTTTTACATTACTGGTGCTCGGTAAAGTTAGTTGTAAAGGCCCGTGAAAAGTGAATCTTGTCTTTTATGGACAGTATGAGCAGTTGTAATAGTTCTTGAAGAGATGCTTGTGAATATGTGGGCAGTTAGGGTCGTTACAATGAGAGGATGGTTAATAATAACATCCCAAGCCTTCATTTGAGAGATCTAGAGACTAAAGATTGAAGAAGAGGAGAAGCTACAGGAAAAAGTTGTAGAGTTGCAGATTATTGTACTGTTTTGTCTCTAGTAATAGGAAGTTGCAAAATGTGTGTTTAGTGAATATCAAGTTTACTATTCATTTTGCATGCCAGTAGATTAGTTATTTTATTTTATATTTTTTATTCTGTTAGTTCTTGACCCATTCTAGGTTGTAAACAGTAATGGCCTCTCGAGATCCCTGAATCCATGGTGAAAATCATGTGTTGGGATGGAACTCGAGAGGAGCCCTTGTACATAGTTTCCTTTTTGTTTTCTGTAGGAGAAGAAACAACAAAGAGTCTCGAGATCTTACCCTAGGCGAGTTTGGTAATAGTCTGGCTAGGGAGGAGAATGAAAGCAATGTTTAGAAAACATTGAATAAATGAGAAAAATGAATCTGTTTGTGTAGGTTCAGCAAGAAGAAGATTGAAAAGCATTTTGATGGGAACTGATTCTTGAAGAGGAGGTAAAGTTGAGAGTGACTTACCTCAGTTTAGGGTTGTGAACACCCTAAGAGATCTAGGAGAAAGATCTCAGAGCAGAACCAAGTTGATTCTGTAGCAGCAACATGACTTTTTTCCACATCATACAGATACATACATATGCATACACACACATACACATACATACATACATACATGTATACATACACATATGTACATGTACACATATATACACATACATACATACATACATTTATACATACAGACACATACAAATACATACATACACATACATACGCACACATACACACACATACACACACATACACATGTACATACATACACATACATGCATGTACACACATATATATACATACATGCATGTACACACATATATATACATACATACACATGTGTGTATGTATATGCATATACATGTACCCTTACACATACATACATACACATGTACACATACACATACATACACATACATGTACATATACATACATGTACATACAAATATATACACATGTACATATATACATACTTACACATATATATACATACATGCACACATACACATACATACATGTACATACATGCACACATACACATAAATGTACATACACCTATGTGCATACATACATACATATATACATACACATACACATACATAGACATATACATACATACATACATACATGTGTACACATACATACATGTAATACATACACATATACATATTTATACATGTACACATACACATGCATAAACATGTATACATGTACATAAACATACACATACACATACACATACACATACACATACATGTACATGTACATACATAAACATACATGTACAAGGGATAACTTTAAGAAACCCTCTCCTAGGAAAAAGTGTAAAATCTTGGCGAACCCTACATAAATTTAAAGGGGAAAAAATTTCTTGATGAAGGCAAATTTTTTTCCAAATTAGGAAAATAATATAAAGTTGAACGTGAATATTTCCCTACCGAATGAAAATTTGATAAAATCCTTGCGAATGATACATTAATGTGGAAGAAAATATATATTGTATGATGCAATTTTTTTGTTTTTTAATTAAAAAATTATAATGAATGAGGCGAATGATTTTTTTTTTGAAGGGACGAAAAAATGTATTGGCAAATTTTATCTACCATTTGAAAATTTATTTATTTTATCGGCTAAATTTACATTAATTATGGGAAAAATAAATATTTTATTAGTGATTTTCAAAGGGTGGGACTCGTCATGTTGGCCAATGCCAAATGGCAATTTAGTAGAGATGTAAATTTGTAATTAATGCAATATCACATCCAACAAATATCGCCTTTATTTTTTGTGAATATCATGATCACACATGGACACATAACCTAACATCCATTATATTGTTAAATGTATTATTTTAGACCATTTGATGATACTAGATCAATGGTTAAAATTTAATTTAGGCCCAAATTTCTTGAAGGAAACAGAGTTCTGTAAGAAGTCACTAGAATGATGACATGTATCAAGCCTTAAAACCTACACTGTAACCATGATCATTGATTACTACTGGTTATTTTTTTACGTGGATGGTGGATAGTGAAACTGCAACTTGTAACTCGTAACTCAATAAGAAATAAATGTCTCTTCAGTGACATTCTTTAATTGCCATCCACTTAACACACAAATCAACAAGTACGATGTACTGATGATATTACGCATGCATTTATGGGAAAGATTTACATGTAGATGTGAAAGATTAAGGACAATGGATTTAAATCTCTCATATGTATAATGCATTTATGGGAAAGATTTACATTAAATATTAAGGACAATGGATTAATTGCTAAGTATCCGTGATCACTGTCAATCAAGGGGTCGGGGCTATTTATAGACAATCTGGCTTCTTTCTTCTTCATTTTTCTTTTGGTAGATTAAGAGTCAGAGGTGTTGGTGGTTGAAATTCTACCTCTGGTTTTAAGGTTTAGTTTTTTACGTCTTTAGGCTATCTAGAATTAAAGATGGATACACCAATCTGTTTGAAATTCACATCCCCAGATGACCAGAGGTCCTTTTTGGGCAATGTCTTAGAAGAAATCCTCACTTCCATTTGCAGGGAGGTTGGTGGTGGTTCATAAAAACTATTGTGTTGATGTTATTGGGTTGAGAGTTCCTTGAGAATATTGATAGATACCACGTCTACATAGACATTACATCCTGGTTTTTTGTGTCTCACCTCAACCTCGGAGGATAGAAGGTGGATATGTTGATTTTGCTGAGGAAGGTTTTTAAAGAGGAATTCCTGGAGGATGGTGTTGATGTTGCTATTTTTGCAAAATTAAGGGTTGGGATCCCTTGGCCAAGAGATATACCATAGCTGTTGGAGATGGTTATAAATGTGGCCAGACAACCCTTTCTGTTGAACCTTAATGACGAGAAACTAATGCGACACAGGAAATGGACATGGCTGGGGAGGGATTTTCTCCAGAAATAGTTTTGCCTTGATGAATTGGACGAGTTAGACTACACATGGCTTGAAGAATTCTTAGAGATTATCCTCTATGGAAAATTCTACTTAGATGAAAGGGAATATGAAGATCCCTAGTTTACCCATTCCCATTACCCTATTCTTTTGACAATGGACATGCAAAGTTTTACTTTTTTGTTTCTCTTTTTTATACCGATACCATCATAGCACTCATACACTGCCATTGCCCTTTTAGGCTAGTAATAGTAGTAGTTTAGTTTTTTTGGGCTAGTAGTAAGAACTTAGCAAGTTACAAGTTTGCAACTCTGAACCCCCTTGCTTTAAATTTTTGGAGGGACTACGACAACTATAAATTTTTAGAACATATTAATGGAAATTTTGCAACTTAATTTCAGTTTTCATTTTAAGTTTTATGGATTTAACGATTTGAGTTTCATTACTTTGCACTTAGCATCTTCTTTGTTAAAATATTGATTGGTGTATTCTAATTCGACTGTATATATATGTATCTATCCAAATAAGGGTTTCTATAGACTATGGCACTGGTCCACTACTAGTGACCTAGTAGGTTTCAATTTTTACTCTACACTGTAATTTTATAAAAAAAATAATAAAAACTTTCCAAGTTCATTTCAATTTTCTTTATATGGGTACAAAAAATGATTCTTAGACTTCTCTGTGATCACAATATTTTAATTAGTTTCTTTATCTATGTATTAGACATTTAAGTATGCTTAAGTAGATATAAGGAAGCGATGGATTAGTACTTCCATTTTTAAATATGAGATTCTAAATTTTTAAAATGATCAAGTTTCTTTATCAGTCCAAAGACAAAGCAAGTTTCTAATTTTAACATTTAAAAGAATTTTCTTATTGTTTTCAAAATGGAAGGTTTCCATAGTTCGTTGTGTTTTTTCTATTTTTTTGTTATATGATCATTTGAATTAAATATTAAATATGAAAAATTAAATATAAAAATTATGTGGTCTATATTTATAAATTATATGCCAAATTTCCCAATGTGTCATATCGATGTGTGGTAATATAATTATGATTATAATACAGATAGAAATAATTAAATTCAATTAATAATTTAATATTCACACGATTTTGTATTAAATATTAAATATAAAAAGTATGTGGTCTATAGTGATAATTATATGCCAAATTTGCCAATGTGTCATATTGATGTGTGATAATTTAATTTTGATTGTAATACAGATAGAAATAATAGAATTCAATTAATGTTAAAATCTGTGTTAAACATTACTCAAAATATAATTAATTATTAAATATTTAATTTAATTTAAATTTAATAAATTTAAAGACAGTGACTACCAACCATTGGATGAGCATAGATCAACGATGTATGGTGAATTTCAGGTCAAAAGGGAAAAGAGACCCTATTTTTTGGAAACCTACTTCGGAAACAAGGCACATGTCATGAATTAACCCTCAACTAAGTATAATTAAAATCTAAATTGGACTAAATTGTAAAACTAAACATTTAATAAATGTAATAACTAATAAGTTGAAGTTGTAATTTCTTAAATATTTAATTTAATTTAAATTTAATAAATTTGAAGACAGTGACTGCCAACCATTGGGTGAGCACAGATCGATGATGTACGGTGAAATTTGGACCGAAACGGAAAAGAGACCCTATTTTTTCCAAACCTACTTCGGAAACAAGGCATGTGTCATGAATTAACCCTCAACTAAGTATAATTAAAATCTAAATTGGACTAAACTGTAAATCTAAAAATTTAATAAATGTAATTGATGACATGTAACTGATTGAATGTTTGATAATGTTAAGTTGAAGATAATGCAAGTCATTAAATCAGTTAATGGATTGTATTTTCATTGATGTCAACTTGATATCATCTATACGGTCATGTACATAATGCCAAAGACTTCAGAGAACCAAAGGAACCAGGGTTATGCTTTCAGTAATACATAAAAGTCATGTATTCACTAAGTGACAAACAACACCGACAGAGTGCACACTGAAAGACAGAGTAAAGATGAAGAGTCACGGTGATACCCGATGATCAGAAGAACGGTATTGTCTGATGAAGCAAAACCATAGAGTTCCCGTCGAGAAAAGTCATAAGGTTTCCCGATGAGCAAAGTCAGAAGGTTGCCCGACGAGTAAATTTCCAATGATGCCCGATGGACGGAGATCAAGAAGATAACTGGATTCTTGCCGACAGAATAGTCAGTTGTAGCCGATGACTAACTACAGTGGTGACCAATAGAACAGAGAGTTTAGAAAATGATAAAATATCTAGCTGGCAGAGCTAAATAAGGACTTAACTGGTTGTTTACTTTATTTTATTCAACCAAAGATAAGTGATTGATTTAAAGCAGATTTGTACAATTGGAAAGAAGATATCTATGAGACAAATCAAGAGTTATGCTTTAAATTGGATTGGATGGATTATTTATCACACCAAGAATCAAGAATCAAGAAACACTAAATATTATGTCTATATAAGTGACAAGCTTAATTCATTTAAAGAGATGGGATTAAGGGGAGTGAAAAAAAAGAGGATGCTGAAGAAAAACTAATGAAGAACAACTTCATGTAGTACTGATCAAACAAGTTGAAGGAGAGCTAAGGAATTTGGCAGACACCGATGAAGAATGAGCACATCATCACAAAGAAGAAAGTATGGAGCACAAGGATTAAATTGATACATTGGTTAGAGAGGTAATGTACTTAAATAGATCTAAAAATCTGCAATTCAAAGTTGCAATATGAATAGGTCATAGTGTTTCAGTTTAACCATTGAAGCATCAAGTCTCTTAACCGAGTAGGACTTAACAGTCTTCTATATATTGAGGTACATCTCAAGGAGTGCCAAAAAGGTTGATTCATGAAATTAGCATTCGATATGGCCGATGCCTATTGATAGTCTAAGAAAGAGGTTGATTCAAGGATGGCAACATTAGATGCCCGATACTAAGTGACAACCTATATGTATAAAATCCTCTAACAAGGTTGCACTTAACAGTGTCTTTGTAACCTTTAATAGGGTTAGCTCCTAACAGGGCTCACTTCAGAAGAGTGAAAATTTGGGGTACGGGTCCCAATGGTTTTTCCCTTAACAGGGTTTCCATGTTAAAATCCATGTGTTATGTGTTTATACTTTATTACTTTACTAATTTAAATTTCACATATGCATTTATAGATTGATCGGTATACTCTTCTTATATACTTCGTTTTGGTAAATAGTTATGCTGCTCATTGGTAATCAAGAAAGAATAAGGATTAACAAGGAAAACTGACAGACAGTTAACCATTATTAGTATTTCATGGCATGCATCTTGTAGGGACATAATAATCTAAGATTTTTTGATTGGTGGTTAAGTTTGAAGGATAAATTGTTTAAGGCCACTGATTCACCACCCCCCCCCTTAGTTATTACTAACAATTGGTATCAGAGCTTGTGTTCTTGGAAAGAAAGGTTTCAAGACCTAAGGTAAAAATCACAGGATGAACAGATGAGATGTGCCCAAGCTGAACAAAGATAATTTTGCTTCATGGAAAAGCATAATAAGACTCCACTTATCAGATATTGGTAATGATGTTACTCAATACTTAGATACTAAATATGTGTTTCCCACAGGAGCACCAACAGTTAAAAAAATGAGATATAAGCAAGAAACACAATGGCATGATGATAGAACTTGCGTCCTCACTCTCCGATGCTTAATTTGAAGATGTCAAAACCTGCCAGAGTGCAAAGAAGATGTGGGACAAATTGAAGCTTGTACATGGTGGTGACAAAAATGTTTTGACAGCCAAGGTAGAAAGCCTTAGGGGAAAGTTTGATGATCTCAAAATGAAAGAAGGTGAAAACATCACTTTGTACAACACAAGAATCAAAGAGGTAGTCAATGCTATCTGAGGAGTTGGAGGTGTACTTGTAGTAGATACAGTGGTAAGTAAAATTCTAAGAACCTTACTACTTACTTATGCTATTAGGAAATCTGCCATTCAAGAAAAGAGAGCAGTAGAAAATAGCAATGTTACTCTAGACAATTTGATTGGAAGACTGATTTAATTTGAGATGAATAACTTTGATAATAGTGTCTTACCAAATATAGAGTCTACATTCAAATTTCTTATGAAAATAAGTAAATCAAGTCATAAAAAAACTATGAGAAAATATAGTGATGGTGAAAGTGAAGAGGATGATATTGATGAAATTGAAGCTCTTATGGCTAGGAGAATGCAGAGAGGCAAAGGTAAATACAAAGGTAAATTACCACTTGTTTTTTTTAATTACAAAGAGATTGGACACTTTGCTGCAAGATGTACTAACAAAAGAAAATATGATAGAAGTAATGACAGATCTTTTGAGAATAAATCTGATAGAGGTGATTACAGAAGCTACCAACAATCAGAAAGAAGAGATACCTGAGACTATAAGGACAAAGGAAAGAAAGCCAGTTACCTGGCTAAATGCAAAGATGATGACACCTACACTGAATCTGATGAAGACATCGAGATGGTGTTTGTAGCAGTAAAAGATGATTCATATGATGATGAAGAAAGGTATGTAGAAACAACTCTCATATCTAAAGTTGGTAAAAATGATGTTTGGATCATAGATAGTGGTTGCACTTACCATATGACCAGTGACAAGAAAAATTTTGAAACTTTTGAATACTACAATGGTGGATCAGTAAGAATGGGTAATTATACACCTTGTCCAGTTAAAGGTAGAGGAACAATAATGTTGAATAACCAGATAAAATGTGAAAATGATTATTGGGTAAATGGATAGAATAATAATCTATTGAGTGTTTATCAATTGAATAATTCAGGTCACAAAGTGGTATTTGAGAAAAAGAAGGCAAAGATCTTCAATAAGTCAAGAAATCTGATTGGCACTAGTGAGCAGACAAAATGTAACTTATTCTATCTGAATGATACTGACACCACTTGTTTGATTGCTACAAATGAAGACATATGGCTATGGCACAAAATATTGTGTCATGTAAATTTTGACAACATGATAAAGATTAGAAAAAAGAGGAATGTCAGAGGCTTACCGACGATGACCAAGCCTGACAACATCATGTGTAAGAATTGTCAGAAAGGTAAAATGACAAAGTCTAGTGTTAAAATAAAAACCCATACATCTAATGCAATTCTAGAGTTAGTCCATACTGATTTATGTGGACCAATGAGGACAAAGAGTTACTATGGAGATATATATTTTATTCTCTTTGTTGATGACTTTTCTAGAATGATGACAGTTATGTTTCTAAAAGATAAATCAGAAGCATTTAGGATGTTTAAATGGTACAAAGAAATGATTGAGAAACAAAGTGGTAAGGATTTAAAATGCTTAAGATTAGATAGAGGAGGGGAATTTATTTCAGATGAATTCACTAACTTTTGTAATGAGCATGGAATGAAAAGACATGTCTTTGCACCAAGAACACCACAGCAGAATGGAATTACTAAAGAAAGGAACAGATTCATAGTTGATTGTGCATGAACACTTATGATAGAGAAATGCATCACCCAAATATTCTTGAGGGAAGCTGTCAGTACTGCTGTCTACACATTAAACAAAGTACAATTGAAGAAGGACACAAAGAAGATACCTTATGAGATTTGGTATGGATACACACCCAGTGTGAGTTATTTCAAAATTTTTGGTATTCAATGTTATATCTTAAAAGATGATAAAAATGGAAAAATTGACTCCAAGAGTGATGAAGGAATTTTTCTAGGGTATTCTACCAAGAGCTAGGCTTATAAATGTCTAAACAAAACCTTAAAAAAAATTGTTGAAAGTGAAAATGTAAAGATATATGACTTTGCAGAGAAGAATGAAAAGGAAAGCACTAAAGAACTAGAGGACTACAATAGGTTCACTTACAATAAAGTACCTAAAACTCTACCCAACCAACAATGTAGAGCTCCCAAGCAACATATCATTGCACCCGAGCATCAGGCTACAAATACTGACGATCAGAATATTTCTCAAAATGATAGACAAGGTGATGGAGAATAAAATGAAGGAAAAATGATGATCATGATGATAGACAGATGATTGAACCTATACTTTCAAGATATTTAAGAAGGAATCATACACAGGACCAGATCATTAGAGATAAGAAACCTAGTACAAGAACAAGATGTAAGTCTCTAAACACAAGTTGTTTAATTTGTAAGTTTGAGCCAAAATCTGTCAATGCTGCAATTGATAATGAAGAATGGATAAGTGCTATGAATGATGAGATTGAGAAGATTGAGGAAAAAAATACATGGTCACTTGTACCAAGACTAGATGAAAAAAATGTCATCGGTACAAAATGGATATTCAGGAATAAGCTGAATGAGAATGGAGAAGTTACAAGAAACAAAGCAAGACTAGTATGCAAGGGGTATGCACAAGAGGAATATATTGACTATAGAGAGACCTTTGGACCCATTGTTGGGCTAGAAGGTGTAAGAATACTACTTTCTTATGTTGCATTCAAAGGATTCAAGGTATACCAGATGGATGTCAAGTCAACATTCCTAAATGGAATACTTGAAGAAGAGGCATACACTGAGCAACCAGAAGGGTTTGTAGATCAAGACAAAAGAAACATGGTATGTTGACTTCACAAATCCTTGTATGGATTGAAACAAGCTCCTAGATCCTAGTATGAATGAATTCATTCCTATCTTATAAGTATTGGATTTGTAAGGACTAGTGAAAATAGTAATCTTTATTTGAAGGAAGATACTAATGTGAACACTTTGATTGCTGAAATATTTGTTGATGACATCATATTTGGAGGCAATGATATGCTATGCAAATCACTCACCAATGAGATGAGAAAAGAGTTTGAGATGTCTATGTTTGGAGAGATCAAGTTCTTTCTTGGTCTACAGATCATACAACAATGTGAAGGTATTCTCATTACACAGTCCAAATACATTAAAGAGGTCCTCAAAATATTCAAGATGGAAGATTCCAAAATAGTTGGAACACCGATGGCTACTGGATGTAAGTTGACAAAGGAGGACAAGACATTAGAGGTAAATTAGACTTTGTATAGATCAATGAATGGAAAAATATTATGTGTTGTACACACTAGACCAGATATTGCACATGTAATAGGAATTATTGCTAGATTTTTTTACTAACCCTAGAGAATCACATATGACTATTGTGAAAATTATTCTAAGATATCTGAAGGATACCAAGGAATATGGCTTATGGTATAGAAGAGAAGGAAAATTTGAACTTAAGGTGTTTACCGATGCTGATTGGGCTAGAAACAATGATGAAAGAAAGAGAACAACTGGAGGAACATTCTTTTTGGGTGATAGACTTGTCACATGGATTAGCAAGAAGCAAGGATGCATCTCTCAGTCTACTACAGAAGCAGAGTATGTTGTTGCTGTTGAAAATTGCTCAAATATTGTATGGATCAAACAGTTACTGGAAGGTATGCATATGAAGATCTTAGAGCTAGTGATTATCTATTGTGATAATACCAGTGCAATAAACATTTCCAAGAATCCAGTCATCCATGCTAAGAATAAACACATTGCCATCAAGTATAATTATTTGAGAGAACAAGTTCAATAAAAAGAGGTGATACTTGAGTATGTACAATCCAAAGAACAATTAGCTGATATTTTCACCAAGCCATTGCCCAAGGATACATTTGAATACTTGAGGAAAAGACTAGGTGTCAAACCCTTGTCTACTAGTCAGTAAAATGACTAGAAGGTTGCATCAGCCTACATATAATCAGAATATCATTCATGTTGATGAAAGAAAAAAGGATGAAATTCAAAGCTACATCTATATACAGATAGGTATATATCATCATCGAGAACCAGCGCATATTGTTGTATTGCTGATGGATAAGGGAAAATCAAGGAATATATTATGGATGGAGAAAAATATTGCTTGACATTAAAGTCAGATATTTGTAAAATCATTGTTTGGAATTGCTATCAAAGGGATAGAGATTATCCATATTATCACATTCTTCATAAAAGGGAGAAAAATTATCCATTATCACATTACTCCAACAAGGAGAGATTATATCCTTAGGGAGAGAGAGATTGTATGAAAATATTATATAGAGGGAGAGTTTCTGACAAAAAAAAGACATCAAAAGAGAAGAATAGTCAAGGGAGAAAAATTGACACAAGGAGAGAACACAACATATCAAAAGACAAAGAGCTGCAAAAATCAAATCTAAGCTAAAACAGAGCTTACCGATGGTCAAACATTTTTATTGGTTATCTGAACAAAATATTTGGTAGTTTGATGAATCTCAACTAATGTATTTCATATTGTATTAGAAATAGTATAGTGTGATAATATAGTACGTTTCCATCAATGCCAAAGGGAGAGATTGTTGACATATAACTGATTGAATGTTTGATAATGTTAAGTTGAAGATAATGCAATTTATTAAATTAGTTAATGGATTGTATTTTCACTGATGTCAACTTGATATCATCTATATGGTCATGTACATAATGCCAAAGACTTTAGAGAACCAAAGGAACCAATGTTATGATTTCAACAATACATAAAATTCATGTATTCACTAAGTGACAAACAACACTGACTGAGTGGACACTGATAGATAGAGCAAAGATGAAGAGTCACAGTGATACCTAACGATCAGAAGAACAGTGTTTCTCAACAAAGAAAAACCATAGAGTGCCCATCGAGAAAAGTCAGAAGGTTTCCTGACCATCAAAGTCAGAAGGTTTTCTGATGAGAAAAGTCAGAAGGTTTCCCGATGAGTAAATTTCCAATGATGCCTGATGGATAGAGATCACGAAGCTAACTGGAGTCTCACCAATGGAATAGTCAGTTGTCACCGATGACTAACTACACTGGTGACCAATAGAACAGAGAGTTCAGAAAATGACAAAATATTTAGTTGGGAGAACTTTAAATAAGGACTTAATTGGTTGTTTACTTTGTTTTATTCAACCAAAGATAAGTGATTAATTTAAAGAAGATTTGTATAGTTGGAAAGAAGATATCCACAAGAAAAATTAGGAGTTATGCTTTAAATCATATTGGTTGGATTGTTTATCATGCCAAGAATCAAGAATCAAGAAACACTAAGTATTATATCTATATAAGTGACAAGCTTAATTCGTTTAAAGAGATAGGATTAAGGGGAGTGAATAAAAAGAGGATGCTGAAGAAAAATTGATGAAGAACAACTTCATGCAGTACTGATCAAACAAGCTGAAGGAGAGCTAAGGAATTCTATAGACACCGACAAACAATGAGCACATCATCACAGAGAAAAAATTATGGAGCACAAGGATTAAATTGATACATTGGTCAGAGAGGTAATGTACTTAAATAGATCTAAAAACCTACAATTCAAAGTTGCAATATGGAAAGGTCATAGTGTTTTAGTTTAACCATTGAAGCATCAAGTCTCTTAACCGAGCAAGACTTAACAGTCTTCTATATATTGAGGTACATCTCAAGGAGTGCCAAAAAGGTTGATTCATGAAAGTAGCATTGGATATTCCTGATGCCTATTGACAGTCTAAGAAAGAGGCTAATTTAAGGATGGCAACATTAGATGCCCGATACTAAGTGACAACCTATATGTATAAAATACTCTAACAAGGTCACACTTAATAGTGTGTTTGTAACCTTTAACAAGGTTGGCTCCTAATAGGGCTCACTTCAGAAGAGTGAAAATTTGGGGTACCAGTCCTAGTGGTTTTTCCCTTAATACGGTTTCCACGTTAAAATCCATGTGTTATGTGTTTATACTTTATTACTTTACTATTTTACATTTCACATATGCATTTCTAGATTGATCAGTATACTCTGCTTGTTTACTAAGTTTCACTAAATAGTTATACTACTTATCAGTAATCAAGAAAGAATAAGGATTGACAAGGAAAACTGACAGATAGTTAATCATTATTAGTATTTCATGGCATGCATCTTGTAGGGACATAATAATCTGATATTTATTGATTGGTGGTTAAGTTTGAAGGATAAATTTTTGAGGCCACTGATTCACCCCCCCCCCTCTCAGTTATTAATAACACATAAGATAAAGTTGTAATTTCAAATGAGTAAGTGACACATTTCCTTGTGACATCAGATGGAAAGCCAAAAGTTAATGGGACCCATGAAAATTCGACACATGATAGCGATCATTGGATGAGCATAGATCAATGACGTGCGGTGTATTTTGGGCCAAAATGGAAAAGAAACCCCATTTTTACAAACCTATTCTAGAATCATGACACATGTACACTCACACAATTGGTGTGATGGTGTCATTCGATGATGACGTGTGAGGTGACTAGGTGACTACAAATCTATGAGTCTATGTATGACATACTATACTATTAACAAGTGATAAGACAAAATTAAATAGGACCTACAACACGTGATAGTGACTTCCATCATCATTGGATGAAAAATGTATCAATGAACCAAGGTACATTTTGTTAGTAATAACTGAGAGGGGGGTGAATCAGTGGCCTCAAAATTTTAATCGTTAAATTGACCCTTAAAACTTATTACCACTTTTAAGCCTCTGGTTATACTCAGTCATACAATATGAATGCCTTGAAATACTTATATCAATTTACTGTTTGTCAGAATGCTTTGTAAAACCTCCTTTTGTATTTTTACCGATAAGCAGTCATCTATTTACAAAAACACAGTAAATAAATAGAGTATACTGATCAATCTAGAATTGCATATGTGAAATGTAAAATAGTAAAGTAATGAAACATAATCACATAACACATGGATTTTTAACATGGAAACCCTATTAAGAGAAAAACCACTGGGATTGGTACCCCAAATTTTCATTCTTTTAAAGTGAGCTCAGTTAAGAGCCAACCCTGTTAAAGGTTACAAACACACTATTATACCTGTGACCTTATTAGAGGATTTAAAATATATTTTGTCACTTAGTATATGGCATCTAATGCTACCAACTTTTATCAAACACTCACTTGGCCTATCAATAGGTATCGGGCATATCCAATGCTACTTTGCATGATTAAACTTTTTGATAGTCCTTGGGATGTATCTCAATTATAGAAGACTATTAAGTCCTACTCGGTTAAGAGACTTGATGCTTCAATGGTTAAACTAAAATAGTAAAGTGATCTTTTCACATATACAACTTGAATTGTATATTTTCAGATCAAATGTAAGTGCATTACCTCTCTGATCAATATAAGTGCATTACCTCTCTGGTCAAATGTAAGTTCATTACCTCTCTGCTCCATTGGCTTTCTTGATTCTTGGCGTGATCCACAATTCTTGCAAATTAGATTTAAAGAAAAACACCAGGTTTATCTCAAAGAGATCTTCTTTCCAACTAGAAAAATCAGCTTTAAATCAATTACTTATCTCCATCTTTATCTTGTTGATTAAAATGCTGATAAGTACTAGTTAAGTCTATCTTTAGCTCTTGACAGCTAAGCATTTTGTCATTTCTGAACTCTCAATTCTGTTGGCCAATACTCTAGTTAGTTATCAGTGATAACTGACTATTCTGTTGGTGTGACTTCATCTTTCATCGGGATCTTCATCCTTTTCTTTTCTGTCGGGCAACACTATAATTTTTTTCGTCAGGTTAAACTCTTTTCTCGTTGGGAAACACTGTAACTTTGCTTGTCATTAATGCTGTGCATTTTCTTGTCAAGTAAAACTCTAACTTTGCTCTTTTACTCTAACCATCGGTGTGCGCTCCATCAATGTATGCAGTCACTTTGATAATACTTTGACTTATATGCATTACTCATAGCATAGCCTTTGATTCATCAGTTCTTTGAAGTCTTTAGAAGTATTTCCATGACCATATAGATTATATCAAGTTGAAATCAATGACAATACAATATGTTAACTTATTTAATGCCTTGCATGAATATCAACTTAATATCTTCAAACATTCAATCAGTTGTAGTTCATCAATCTCTCCCTTTAGTATTGATGGAAAAAACTATATTATCAGTAATACAATATGAAATATAAAATTTGAAGTTCATCAAACTACCAATCTTATGAACTATAAACGATACAAATATTTGGTCCTTGGTAAGCTCTTATAGCTTAGATTTGATTCTTGCATCTTTCTGTCTGTCTTTAATCCCTTCACTGGATAGATATAGAATCTTTCTTTCTTTGATGTGATGTGTTCTCTTTCTATGTCAAACTCTCTCCCTTAGACTATTCTCTTTTCTTTTGATGTCTCTTTTCAACAATTCTCTTCCTTTGTATGTACTCTCCCTTACTGGTTACATCTCTCCCTCTAGATAATGTAATGGATATGTCTCTCCTTGATGTTATAATCTCTCCTTGATAGATATAATCTCTATCAGATGTGATAATGGATATAATCTCTCCCTTTGATAGCAAAGCCAAAAAAATATTTTTGACAATAATGCCAAATAGATCCTTTTATCCATAATATATTCCTTGTATTTCCCAATCCATCAGCAATATAACAACTCTGGTACTCGGAGTATATAAATACCTTGTTTTATATAGATGTATCTTTGAAGTCCATTTCTATGCTTGCATAAACATTAATGATATTTTGATAATATGTTGGCTGATGTAGCCTTCTAGTCATCTTACTGACTAGTAGACAAGTGTCTAACCCCTAGTCTTTTTCTCAAATACTCAAATACATCGATGGGCAGTGGCTTGGTTAAGATATCAGCTAATTGTTCCTTATATTGCACCTACTCAAGTATCACCCCCTTTGTTTGAACTTGTTCTCTCAAATAATGATACTTGATGGAAATATGCTTTGTTTTATCATGCATGACTGGATTCTTGGAAATTTTTATTGCACTGGTGTTGTCACAATAGATAATTACTGGTTCACGAGTTTGCATATGCATACCTTCCAGTAATTGTTTGATCCATGCAATATTTGAGTATTTTACAGTGGCAACAACATACCCTGCTTCTGTAGTAGACTGAGAGATGCATCATTACTTCTTGTTGATCCATGTGACAATTCTATCAAGCATAAAGAATTTTCTTCCAATTGTTCTCTTCTGGTCATCAATATTTCCAGCCCAATCAGCATCGGTAAAGACCTTAAGTTCAAATTTTCCTTCTCTTCTATACCATAAGCCATATTCCTTGGTATTCTTTAGATATCTTAGGATTCTTTTCATAGAAGTCATATGTGATTCCTTGGGATTAGCAGAAAATATTTCAACTATTCCTACTACATGTGCAATATCTCGTCTAGTATGTACAACATACATGAGTTTTCCAATCATAAATCTGTACAATTTCTGATTTACCTTTGTTGACTTGTCCTGCTTTGTCATCTTACATCCAATTTCCATTGTTGTTCCAACTGGTTTAGATTCTTCCATCTTGAATATTTTTAGCACTTCCTTGGTGTATTTGGATTGTGTAATGAAAATACCTTCATCTTGTTGCATGATCTACAGACCAAGAAATAACTTGATCTCTCCAAACATAGACATCTCAAAATCTTTTCTCATTTCATTTTCAAATGATTTTCATAGCATATCATTGCCTCCAAATATGATGTCATCAACAAATATCTCAGCAATCAAAATGTTAGCATCAGTATCTTCCTTCAAATAAAGATTATTGT
>MU228036.1:1867587-1898557 GCA_018584345.1 Thuja plicata
ATCAACAAATATCTCAGCAATCAAAATGTTAGCATCAGTATCTTCCTTCAAATAAAGATTATTGTTTTCACTAGTCCTTACAAATCCAATACTTATAAGATAGGAATGAATTCTTTCATACTAGGCTTAGGGTGCTTGTTTCAATCCATACAAGGATTTTTGTAGTCTACATACCATGTTCCTCTTGTCTGGATCAAAAACCCCTTTCGGATGCTCAATGTATACCTCTTCCTCAAGTATTCCATTTAGGAATGCAAACTTGACATCCATTAGGTATATCTTAAAGCCTTTATATGCAGCATAAGAAATTAATATTCTAACTCCTTCTAGCCTAGAAATAGGTGTAAAGGTCTCTCCATAGTCAATCCCTTCTTCTTGTGCATACCCCTTGCATACTAGTCTTGTTTTTTTCTAGTGACTTCTCCATTCTCATTCAGTTTATTCCTGAATGTCTATTTTGTATCAATCACATTCTTTTCATCTGGTCTTGTTACAAGTGTCCATAACTTGTTTTTCTCTATCTACTTAATATCCTCATTCATAGCACTTATCCATTCATCATTATCAAGTGCAGCATTGACAGATTTTGGCTCAAAATCACAGATAAGACATCTTGTGTTTAGAGACTTACTTCTAGTTCTCATGCCAGCTTTCTTATCTCCTATGATTTGGTTTTCTGGATCATTCCTTCTGACATATCTGGAAAGTATAGGTTCAACTCTTTGTCTATCATTTTGATCATCATTGTTTCCTTCATTTTGTTCTTCATCATTTGGTACATCATCTTCAGCAATATCGTGATCATTGGTATTTGTATCCTGATGCTCAGGTGCAATGATCTATTTCTTGAGAGCTCTACATTGTTGGTTGGTTAGAGTGTCAAGTTCTTCATTGTAAACAAACCTATTGTAGTTCTTTGGTTGTTTTGTGCTTTCCTTTTCTTTCTTCTTTGCAAATTCATCTATCTTTACATTTGCACTTTCAACAATTTTGTTAGAGGCTTTATTGAGACATTTATAAGCCTCGCTCTTGCTAGAATACCCTAGAAATATTGCTTCATCACTCTTGGAGTTAATTTTTCCATTTCTATCATCTTTTAAGATATAAAATTGACTACCAAAAATTTTGAAGTAACCTAGATTGGGTGTGTAACCATACCAAAGCTCATAAGGTGTTTTCTTGGTATCTTTCCTCAATTGTACTTTGTTCAATGTGTAAATAATAGCACTGACAGCTTCCCTCTAGATGATTTGAGTCATCCCTTTCTCTATCATCAGTGTCCTTGCACAATAAAAAATGGATATGTTCCATCTTTTAGATATTCCATTTTGTTGTGGTGTTCTCAGTGTAGAGACTTGTCTTTTGATTCCATACTCATTACAAAAGTTAGTGAATTCATCTGAAATAAATTCTCCTCCTCTATCTAATCTTAAGCATTTCAATTTCTTACCACTTTGTTATTCAACCATTGCTTTGTACCATTTAAACATCTTGAATGCTTCAAATTTATCCTTTAGAAACATAAATGTCATCATTCTAGAATAATCATCAATGAAGAGAATAAAATATCTATCTCCATAATAACTCTTTGTCCTCATGGGTCCACATAAATCAGTATCGAATAATTCTAGAATTGCATCAGATGTATGGGTTTTTCTTTTGAAACTAGAATTCGTCATCTTACCTTTTTGACAATTCTTACACATGATATTGTCGGTCTTAGTCATCATCGGTAAGCCTCTTAAATTTCTCTTTTTTCTTATCTTTATCATGTTGTCAAAGTTCACATGACATAATCTTTTGTGACACAACCATATGTCTTTGTTTCTAGCAATTAAACAAGTGGAGTCAGTATCTTTCAGATAGAATAAGTTACCTTTTGTCTACTCACCGGTACTAATCGGACTTCCTAATTCATTGAAGATATTTGCCTTCTTATTTTCAAATGCTACTCTGTGACCTAAATTATTCAACTGAGAAACACTTAATAGATTATAATTAAATCCTTTCAACCAATAAGAATTGTCACATTTTATCAGGTTATTCAACATTATAGTTCCTCTACCTTCAACTAGACAAGGTGTATCATTACCCATTCTTACTGATCCACCATTACAGTATTTAAAATTCTCAAACTTTTGCTTGTCACCGGTCATGTGGTGAGTACAGCCACTATCTATGATCTAGACATCATTTTTACTAACTTTAGATATGAGTGCAGTTTCTACATACCTTTCTTCATCACCATTTGAATCATCTTTTACTACCACAAACACCATCTTGATGTCTTCATCAGCTTCAGTGTCAGCATCTTCATCTTTGCATTTTTCTAGGTAACTGGCCTTCTTTCCTTTGCCCTTGTAGTCTAGGGTATCTCTTCTCTCTGATTGTCGGTTGCTTCTGTAATCACCTCTATCAAACTTCTTTTCAAATGACCTGTCATTACTTCTGTCATCTTTTCTTCTATTAGGACATCTTGCAGCAAAGTGTCCAATCTATTTACAATTAAAACACACAAGTGGTAATTTACCTTCGTATTTACCTTTTCCTCTCTGCATTCTTCTAGCCATAAGTGCTTCAATTTCATCAAGATCTTCTTCTTCACTTTCACTATCACTATCTTTTCTCATAGTGTGTTTATGGCTTGATTTACTTATTCTTAAAGAGGATTTGAATGCAGACTCTATGTTTGGTAAGACACTATTATCAAAGTTATTCATCTCAAATGAAATCAGCCTTCCAATCAAACTGTCTAGAGTAATATTTCTAGTTTCTACTGCTCTCATTTCTTGTATGGAAGATACTCTAATAACATAAGTAGGCCGTAAGGTTCTTATAATTTTACTTACCACTGTATCTTCTTCTATTACACCTCCAACTCCTCAGATAGCATTGACTACCTCTTTGATTCTTGTGTTGTACTGTGTGATGTTTTCACCTTCTTTCATTTTGAGATCATCAAGCGTTCCTCTAAGGATTTCTTCCTTGGCTCTCAAAACATTCTTGTCACCACCATGTACAAGCATCAATTTGTCTCACATCTGCTTTGCAGTTTTGCAAGTTTTGAGATCTTCAAATTCAGCATCAGAGAGTGAGGAAGTAAGCTCTATCATCATACAATTTTTCTCATGATTCTCTCTCAATTAGTCAATTGTTGGTGCTCCTGTGGGAAAAAAAATATTCAGTATCTAAGTATTGAGTAACATCGTTTCCAATAACTAATAAGTGGAGTCTTATTCTTCTTTGCCATGAAGCAAAATTGTCTTTGTTCAACTTGGGCACATCTCGTCTATTCATCTTGTGATCTTTAGCTTAGGTATTGAAACCTTCCTTCTAACCACACAAGCTTTGATACCAATTTTTAGTAATAACTGAGAGGGGGGGTGAATCAGTGATCACAAAAATTTAATCCTTAAATCAACCCTTAAAATGTATTACCACTTTTAAGCCTCTGGTTATACTCAGTCCTACAAGATGAATACCTTGAAATACTTATATCAATTTACTACTCGTCAGAATTCTTTGTAAAACCTCCTTTTGTATGTTGACCGATAAGCAATCATCTATTTACTGGAACACAGTAAATAACTAGAGTATACTAATCAATTCAGGATTGCATATGTGAAATGTAAAACAGTAAAGTAATGAAACATAAACACATAACACATGGATTTTTAACATGGAAAACCTGTTAAGGGAAAAACCACTGGGACCGGCACCCCAAATTTGCACTCTTTTGAAGTGAGCTCGGTTAAGAGCCAACCTTGTTAAAGGTTACAAACACACTATTAGGTGTGACCTTGTTACTGGATTTAAGAGATAGTTTGTCACTTAGTATCTGACATCTAATGCTACCATCCTTGATCAAACACTCACTTGGGCTATCAATAGGTATATCCAATGATACTTTGCATGATCAAACTTATTGATACTCATTGGGATGTATCTCAATTATAGAAGATTGTTAAGTCCTACTCGGTTAAGAGACTTGATGCTTCAATGGTTAAACTGAAACAGTAAAGTGATCTGTTCACACATACAACTTAAATTGTAGATTTTCAGATCTATTATAAGTACATTACCTCTCTGATCAATATAATCAATTCAATACCTTTGCCCCACACTTTTATTCTTTGTTATGTTGTATTACTCTAAGTCGGTGTCTGCAAAATCTAGCTCTTTCCTCAGCTTGTTGATCAGGTGTGAATGAAGACTTTCTTCTCCTTCATAATCTCTTTAGCATCTCTCCTCTTTTCTTTTCTTTTCACCCCACAATTCATAATGAATTAGGTTTGTCTTTTTATAGACATCATTCACCGTTTCTTAGCTTTCTTTATTCTTGGTGTGATCCACAATTCTCGCATATTAGATTTAAAGCAAAAATCCATTTTTATCTCAAAGAGATCTTCTTGCCAACTGGAAAAATCATCTTTAAATCAATTACTTATCTCCATCTTTATTTTGTTGATTAAAACAATGATAAGTACTAGTTAAGTCTATCTTTAGCTCTTGAAAAATAAGCATTTTGTCATTTTAGAACTCTCTGTTTTGTTGGCCAATACTTCAGTTAGTCGTCAGTGATAACTGACTATTCCATCAGTGTGACTTCAGTTGTCATCGAGATCTCCGTCCTTATCTTTTCCATCGAGAAACACTATAATTCTATCCATCAGGTTACACTATTCTTTTCTCATCGGGAAACACTGTAACTTTGCTCATCGGTAATGCTATGCATTTGCTCGTCAGGTAACACTGTGAATTTTCTCTTTTACTCTGACTATCGGTGTGCACTCTTTCGGTGTATGCAGTCACTTTGAGAATACTTTGAATTATATGCATTACTAATAGCATAGCCTTTGATTCATCGGTTCTTTGAAGTATTTAGCAGTATTTCCGTGACCATACATATTATATCAAGTTGACATCAATGACAATATAATATATTAACTTATTTAATGCCTTGCATTAATATCAACTTAATATCTTAAAACATTCAATCAGTTATAGTCCATCATATTTTGGGCCTATTTTGGGAACAATCACTTATTTTTGCAAAAGTCCCCCCAAAATTGGGCATGTTTCATGAATTAACACTCATCTAAGTTTAATTAAAATCAAAATTGGATTAAAATAGTAACTTGACATTTAATAAGAAATACGATCAATTTGACCTTAGATATTTGTAATGTCAAACAATTAAGTGACACGTGTCCTATTGACCTTATATATATGGAGAAGCAATAGAAGTTAACATGAGTGAGGAGTCATGACTGACGACTCAGTACTCACAATTGTACAATTTTAACCAAAGTTTTTATATTTTTAGTTCTTTCTAGTATACTTTATTGGAGAATCAAAAAGGGGTTACGTCTTCTACATTGAGTATTGAGGAATGAAACAAAGTCTCTCAGCTCTCTGCCCAGTCATAGTCTACACAAGTTGAATTTATGGGTAAAATAGTGAGCACCCACGTCCCGCCCTTTAAATTTTTCAAATCTAGTGGTTTACTGTTTAGATTGTAGTCATAGAATTAGGGTTGAATTTTCAATCACGCCTATAAATTGTAGCCATCACCTATGTAGAATTTTTTAAATTTTCTATAAATAAATAGTAATACCAGTATACCACGGTCCACGATGGGAAAAACAAGTACTAAGATGACTAGTAAAAGGAAAAGAAAGGAAACATAGGTAATATACTTCCACAAAATGGTTAAAACACCAGGTTTCACTAATGAATTCCATGATATTTTTTATCATGTTATCCATGGAAGTAAGGGAATCATGGAAATTAGATTTGCACTTGAAAATAAGTGGAAAGATCAAATGAAGGATTCAAAAATATTTCCATTTAACAACATGATAAAGGCAAAGACAAATAAAATTGCAGTTTGGGTTGCTGGCTCAGCACACATGGCATTACCTCAAGTATTCCCTTCTCCAAAAATTATCATGCTCTGCAACAAAAACTCTTATGAAAATATAAAAGCAATTGTTGGTAAAAATACTCAAGAGGTAATTTTGTCGATAACTGAGACTGAATTTGCTAGTCTATTGGACCTAGGGTTTGAAGCACAAAACTCAAATGTGCACATTAACCTAGGCAAGCTGGCAGAGAATTATGAAAAAATAGATGCAATGAAGAAAGAATTGTATATCATAGGAATAACAAGCAGTTCTAGTCTGGATCTAGATCATAAAACTCCTTATGATTATGATATTTTTGTGCAATGGGTTCAGGATAGTATTTCCTTACTAGAATTTTTTTTGGGATTGTATAGTAACAAAGAAGTGGGTGACAATATTCTTGAAATTATTTTTCATATTTATTTTTAAAAAGAACCAGTAAAATATAACTTTATTGAGCGCACTGTTCATTGCATGCAAGAACAATTACTAATGATTAAAAGAGGTTCACAAAAGACATTTAGGTTCACAACCTACTTGTGATATCTTCTTTTAGCAAAGCATCATGCAATATTTCAGACAAACAAGCTTCAAAGCTAGGTCCAAAATGCAATATATGAATGGACACCTAAGATAAGGATGAGTGATGACAGAAGGAACTATAACAATTTTGTAGACTTCTTTTTTGGCACCAATGTATCATTAAATTACAGGCACTCCATTGCCTAGATTGTGTGTTTCTTGTAGAGATTGCATTCAACTCAGAAGTAAAATACAATTGGCTCGCTGGTACTTCATGGAAGACTACACTGTGTTAAGGTTTAATGGTTCAGTGGTAGAAACCTTACAACTTCCAATACATGTTACAAAGAGGGTATTTGCATTGGAATATATTTGACAGATGGAGAGCACAAATGTACTCTTTAATGGTCAGAAAAAGAAATTGATATTTCCTTCCTTGCCTTTCTCATTGGGAGGGTTCACATTTGGGAGAGGAGGATTCAAAGTGGCAGAGGCTTTTTATCAAATTTTCACTTTTTTGTTGACAGTCATTGGTAGTATGATCCACTAAACATAATTGTAACAAGCTTAGAGTGAATGGGAGCTCCGCAAGCAAATGCCAACATGAGATTATCCCATTGATAGAAAAATTTAAAAAAATGGAGTCCTGGGAGGAGGTCAAAAAAGAGATGGGTGACCTCCCGGGAAGTCTTGGTGCTTCACCTCTGTGTGCATCACCTAGATCCAATGAGTGCTAAGTGTTCCATTCATTCTCGTGAGAGATGGGTTCATGTGAACCACTACTCATGAATTATGGGTCAATGAGTTTGACACAAAAACTACATAGTTGAATCCTGATAGCAATATCACAATTGCTACTAGTTTATATTCAACAACAATTGCTAATGGAGTCGATGCATCCACAAAATAAAAATATGGCAAAGGGGCAGAGATTGTAGAAAAAAAGGTTTTCCAGGTAGGGGCGGTCTGGGTCCCATGGGAGAAGGGACTTTGTATCCAATTTCCACACACACTCCATGAAAACATGGGAGGACACCAGTAATTTGAGGTTCATCATAAAAAGGTACTACTCTGTCTCATATCCTTGCACCTTCATTTTTTCCATCTTCAAATCCAGTTCCACCTTTGCCAAGCACTCACATTCAATGTGAATCAAGTGTCACTCCCACTAGTGGAGATGGTATGGTTAGTACTAGTGGTCCGAAAAGGATATTACAACTGGGCATGAAATCAGTGGATCCCAGAGATCAAGGCAATGTAAAGAAGCAAAAGGTTATGACAACAATTCCAATAGTGTCTATGACTGTGAGTCCAACAATTGCAACACCTTAAGGACAAAACCCTTCGTATAGTCCAAATACTCCACTTGTAATGGGTTAGGGTGTTACTATTAGTAATCCTCATGGTGCATTTATTAGAACAATAGGTGGAAGCTCGTTCATCACTCCAAGTTCTCTTTCACCTTTCAAACATTCAATTGTGTCTGAAAACCTTGATTTTTGTTACAATGATTTTGTAACTAACTTTGAGAAAACAAAAAATAGGAATAGAAAAAATACTAAGAAATTGAAGAGGGATGTAGTTGTTGCAGCTCGTGATGCATAACCTACATCAAATAGGTTATTTCCTACATATGACCCAAAAAAATAAATGATGGAGTTCATGTTTGTTATGCCCCCAGCTAGAGATCCGTTTGAATTTCAAGTTAGCACCCTCCAAATGGGTTTATCCAAAATTAAAAATGTGGAAAATATAAATGTGTCAAAAATGACCAACCAAGTGGTCTATAGTTCATTGATGAATTTGGAGAGAGAATCGAAAGCTTCAAGGAATAATAGAAAAGTTACAGGCTGACCTGGAAAATGAAAAGGCAAAGGAGAAAGTAGCAGATAACAGGTGTAAATAATTAGAGAAAAGGATAAAAAAATCATCCTCTAAAGAAGAAATTGGAAAACAAGAACATATGGAGGCAAAACTGAAATTTGTGAGGGAAAATTGGTAGAGAGAAAAAAAAATCTTGAGGATGAGAAAGCCTCTTCATTAAATTTATACAAAAGCGTGGAGAGTGCGGCACAAGTAAACAATAAATTAAAGAAAGAATTGGAGGATGAGAGGGTAAAATAAAAATAGTGGGAAGAGAAAGAAAACAAGTGGGAAGAGGAAGTAGAGAAAATTTAAAAAAATAGAGTAAACACCAATTGTCAGAATTGAGAGAAGAGCTAAAGAAGGAAATAATACAATTGAAACTTACGAAAAATACAGTCAAGAAAATAAAAAGAGACCTTTGGGGGAGAATAAAGGTGACTGGTAATAGGTTGTGTGATTGGTTTGAATTGAATTAAAGTCTTAGATATGCTTTTAGGAAGATCAAAGACCACATTGAGAAGAACAAAAAAATTTGTCAAAGAGAGAAAACTGCAAAATAGATTTTGTATCAAATCAACACAACCAATGACAGGAATTTGACAAGCAAGGGAATTCATGACCACATTCATACAAAACTCTGTAATTCAAATATGTTAGAAACTAAATGAAGTAGAGAAAAATCTTGCCTTCTTTGAGAGAAATCTCACCAAGATGAATCAAATAACAACCAGAATGATAGGTCATGGTTTTTCATGTCATGGTCCTAGTAACTCATTAATGAATTGTTTTGGAAGAGAAGCTTAGAAAAAAAAGGTTGGAGAACATAATGAGGACTGATTTAGGAAATCTTCCTCAGGACACAACTCATCAAGGCATTGCAAAGTGCATCAACCATTGATTAATTTGAATGCAGTATTGGAAGGATCATTGCTTTCAATTCACTCTAACAAGTATGGATGGATGATGAGGTTGCAGGTAATTCACTATAACTTGACAAATTTTGACCTTCCAAATGATGCAGAATGGAGAAAACTAAACAATCTGGCAGAATCATCTCGTCAAAAATAGTATGTGTTCAAGTACTTTCAGTTTCAATAATCTCTATAATATTTATCTATTGTCTTGAATTGAGTTAAAAGTAACAAGTTTGAACTTGTTTTTTAAGAGGAACAATGTAGCAAATGCTATAATGCTATTTCTCAATGCTTATATACTAAACTGGCATGTCAAATGAAGAAATGTACAGTTGTAGAGATATTTTACTAGTCTTGACTCTTACTGATTTTGATTTTGAGACTTCACATTAGGCAAATCAACCTGAAGCTATTGTTTCTCCCTTGTTTCTATAAAAGGGAATTCATGGTCATTTTCTAATGGTAATGAAATTGAAATTAGGTATTGACTCTTGAGTATTAATTCATTATCAATTCACTTTTGCAAACATAATCACACAAAGTTGTGTTCTACTTCTTACTACTATTAATGAATGAATTGTTACATTGTGTTGTATTTGTAAATAAATTAATAAGAATCTCTATTTCTAAGAATTGTATCATATGAATTGCTATGTTTTAAAAAAAAAAAAAACTTAAAGAATTTTACCATATGAGCTGAATAATGCAAATGAACATTGAAACCATTATTAATTGTATAATTCATGAGATTATCAACCACATTCATGTTTTTGACAATGGCATATAATATTATGCATGATTGATGATGAGATATATAAACTGACTGTATACTACAGTAAAAAGTTTAATAATAGTTAGGACCTGCTACTTCTACAAAGGTTCAAGTTGCCACATCATATCATTATCGGGATCCTCAGATTCATCGTCATCAACTTTATAGCTCCCTTTATTCTTTGATATGTTTTCTTCATTTTGCATACCTATGCCTAACTCAAGTTTATTTCTAGCATTACCAGTACCAATACACGAGTCAATGACAGTCACATCATTGTCTTTGGCACTCCCACTTTGGTTTGAAATGTTTCCCAGCCCTCTTCTTTGACATTTCTTCCTTCACAATTTCAGTGCCCTATCATAAGGAAAAGTGTGAACTTCATACCTCGATGTATAGTGCCTCAAGAAATTTTCCAAATTTGTGTCTAGTTTTTTTATTAGCTTTGACTTTAGGAACCCCAAAGCACTAAAAAATATATCATCCTCCACCAACCCCAATATCAAGGTTATACATAAATCAACAAGCTTGAAAAATTCTGATATTGAATCAATCAACATTTCTCTCTTAGCCTGATATTTCCAAAGCCTTCTTATCAATCCATCTTCGTGGGGATTCTGCATAATATTATATTCTTCCCTCATTGTTGATGAAAAATGGCCTGATTGTTCTCTCAAAAGAGATTCATCTAAAATTCCATTTAGAGTTACTCCATTTAACTCTTTGGTTTTGCAAAAATTATCTATCAAAGCTAGTAGCTTAGTTCGATAATGCTTTGAATTGTTGATACTCCAATATCGAGGAAACACAATAGCCATGGATTCAAGTAGTTTGACTAGAGGGAATCTTTCTCTAATCTCTAAGGAAAGATCATAGGTAATGCACTTCACAAAAGAAGTTACAGACTCAATGATCCTGGTAAAGTCTTCCCTTTTAACACTTGATACTCGCTTCCTTTTGTTCCTTCATGGTTCCTCAGACTCAACCCTGGGAAATTCGTACATTGGTATCTCAACTCCGTGTACTTTTGCACATAACTCCCCATTTACATCAATCTTTAAAAAGTTGTCAGGATTGTCTAAATTTCTGATTTTAAGCCATCTGTAAAAATTTCCATCATCACATGATCGATAGAGTTTATCTAGAAATATGCATATCAATTTACAAAGTGCAACATATTCTACAATATAAATTTCTCTTTGGTGGGACTTTTTCATTATATTTCTCATTTCCTCCAGTAGTGAGAGAAGACCTACTACTGTTAAGAGTGTCTCTACATTACTTAACCTTCATAGTAGGTCAAGAAACTTGGGTAGCCCTACTTCTTCACGACTTGAGTTCATTAGACCAAGCAACAATTGATATTCTAAAAACAATCGATGTGTTGGTCCATCCAAAGAGATCCATCTAGTATCATTATCCTTTAGAATCTTATTCCCATCAGTTAGTCCTTTGGAAAAGTGTTGAAATTCCCTCAATCATTTTGGACTTTGACACAAGTATTGGTAGAGCTCTTTGATTAAAACTTGAATTTTTTGTACTGGACCATGCTTGCTGACAACTCCAAAAGATAGATTCATTTTGTGGGCCATGCAGTGAATGGGAGTAACATATGGCACACAATAAGATTGTATCTTTCTGAAAATACCATCCCTATGGCCTTTCATTACTCAAGCTCCATCTACTCCAATACACACCAACTTATTGGCAATCTTCATGTCATTTATACCTCCATAGTCAGTTAGAGAACTCTTTACTAGTTCAAATAAAATTTCAGCTGCCGCATTATCCTTCATTTTAGAAATAGTTAGTAGATGAGTTTGGTAGACAAAATTGTGTATAGTATAAACATGCATGCATACCCATGAAGTATTATGTACTGCTGTAACCTCGTCTAAAGAAAATGCAATAAAATTTGACTCTTTAATTTTTACCTTTAGATCATCTTTTTCAACATCAGCAGGACAACTTGCCCATTCCCATACACTATTTACTGACCAGTGACTATTAGGATAGTTAGAAAATTTTAGAAAGTGTAATAAAGAAGTCAATTATGGGTAGTCTTTCATAGGATTCCCTTTGCTCAAAATATTAATGACAACACTTAACTGAACAACTTTTCCCATTAGTTCTACTTCCAATGCTTTTCCAAAACAAGCTTCAAGAGAGCCTTTAACTTGAGCAAGCTTTGTCTATATATTCTGCTAAAATTCATATAATTATGCATTCCTAACATTCTGAGATTTTTCCTTTGTTTTCCATCTTATCACTATTTTTCAACTCCATCTATGGTTTTCTTCTCGTAAACTTTACCCATATGCTTCTCTATGGTGTCAATTTTTAACTCCAACCTCTTTTCCTCCTTATTTATCTTGGTGTAAATCTTACATATGCATTCTACTAGAGGCTGAGCTTCAATTGGATTGTCCACTAGTTCAATGAATGGATACTTTAATGCCCATTTTATTTTAAAATTCCTAGACAACTCCCACTTCTGATCTTTTTTTAATTCCATATCCTTCTTTGAATTGTTTTTTTCTTTTCTTTTTCTCCGCACCATCATCATCTCTAAACTTCTCAGTCTCATCCAAGTCAATTATATCATTATGGCTACTCTAGGTATTTAAATGAAAATCTTCTTCAAGTTCATCATGATCTGAGATATCAGGTTTGCCTACTTCTTCAATATGTCGTATAGTTTCAAGTTGTGAATCTTCAAAATCTACTTTTGATGAAGTAGCTTCCCAATTTTGGATAGAAGCATTTCCAACACCATGACCAAAGTACAATGATAAGGTTCTTCATTTTCCTGGCCTCTCTTGGCTTTCCCCACTTGCCAGAGCCTTACCCTTATTCTTGTTCGAAATCTCCATTCTCCAACGACTTCCATTGCAAATAAAATATTAAATTGTTGAAGAAGTGACAAAATACTATAATATATACAAATATGATTTTGGATTCATTGGACCTAAAATCATGTCTGAGGTCTCCCTGGTCACCACTATTTTCTAAGTGGTTAAAACTAAATAATAATGAACTCAAAACTACAAATTCACAGAATAGGTATCACTTACCTTTGCCTCAAATTAAATTGTAGTCATGACTCGCCAATGTAGTATGCAGTTGCACTCAACACTCTGAAACATTTCTATCAATCAAATGTTTTTATACTAATCCTTATTTGGAAAATTCAGAGGGAGGTATTAGTTATACAAATATTTGGTGAAGCCTGCGTAATTATAACACGTCTTTTGTTATTTCTGATGTGATTATGGGTCGTCCAATACCTTCGCATGATTCATAAAGTTGGCAAAATTACCTCGGTTGGAGACACACATCCGTAAAATGCCAGGCAAATTTGGGGTCACCTATAAATATATATTTATAAAACTATTGTCAAATATAGGCCATCAATTTGGGGTCACTTAGAAATTATAGGCAAAATTTTAAATTTATAGGGACCAAAAATTATATTTCATTGGTGATAATGTGTAAGAAATGGAGAAATTAAATGAACCGATGGGTGATGGGCTTGGGCATTGGACCCAATAATAATAAATGTCGGGTGATAGGGTCAATCAAATATATGAAAAATATTTTCCAATTCTTGGGTCGTTGACATGCGACAATCGCCAAATGGCAAATAATTGCCACTAAAGTTTTCGCTCACATACACATACACATACACATACACATACACATACATACTGTTGATGACAATTATTTAATTGTGTATTGTCATTTTTGTTTACACAAATGTAGTGATGTTACACAAATGTCTATACCCAAACTGAGCACAATCAGTGTATGCCATGTTCTCTCTGGCATTGAAGAAGACCAAAGTGATTTTCATTTCTAACCGAGTTCACTCAGGCATTACAGTATTGGTTGGTCATTGAAGTGTGGAGGCAAAATTAGATGGGATTTTGAATAAGGACAGAACATATAGAGCTACAACGGAATATTCGATCAGTGAGGGTCAAGTGTTTAAACCCATAGTAGAGATCTGAATCAGCAAAGATAGTTTCTTCTTGAAACAGGTCAATCCATTGTTACTCTCTAACAATTGTAGCAGTGATCCAAAATCTCTTAATAGAGTAGACTTAACATTATTTTGTAAATCCTATCACAAGGTGACATTTCTACATTGAAGTGTTTGAAGACCTTTAAAAAGGCCACTCCTTATAGGGTGATTAAATCATCTAATAGGGTCACACCTAATAGTGTGTTAATGTAACCTTTAATACGGTTGGCTCCTAAAGGGATCACTTTAGAAGAGTGAAAAGTAGTGACTAGTTTCAATTATTGGTTTTCCTATATTGGGTTTCCACATTAAATCTTGGTGTTATCTTTGTAAATGTTATTTACTTTATGTTTTATGTTTCTACATTTAATCACTAAAGGATAATCACAGTTAATATCTTAAGATTTAATTTGTTAACTGAGTGACAATAGAATATCTATGTTAACTGAGTAACAGTGATATGTTTTTTTAAGACATCTAAGAGAATTGGATTTGCTTTTGTAGTAACTGATTCACCCCTCTCCTCTCAGTTACTCAACTCATTTTCAACAATTGGTATCAAAGCTGCAAGTGCTTTCAGGGAAGGTTTCAAGGCCTAAATCTAAATATCAGAGATGTCTTATAGAAGGGAGATCCCCAAGATTAAAAAGGACAACTTCACTACATGGAAAGCTTTGATGAGGCTACATCTATATACTATTGGAGATACTAGTTTACAATTCTTGGATCACAATTATGTGGAACCACCAAGACCTTAGATAAAATGTAACTGATTGAATGTTTCAAGATGTTAAGTTGATAATCATGCAAGGCATTAAATTAGTTAATGTATTGTATTTTCATTGATGTCAACTTGATATAATATGTATGGTCATTGTAATACTGCCAAAAGACATCAAAGAACTCATGAATCAAATCTATGCTATCAGTAAAGTATACAAGTCAAGTATTCACTAAGTGACCGTATACACCGACGAAGTGCACCCAATGGTTAGAGTAAAAGAAAAAAGTCACATTGTTTCCCGACGAACAAATGCACAGCATTATCGACGAGAAGAATTACATTGTTTCCCGATGAGAAAAACACAGAGTAACCTGACGGACATAATTTTAGTGTTTCCTGATGGAAAAGACAAGGGCAGAGATCCCGATGATAACAAAATTCACACCAATGGAACAGTCAGTTATCACCAATGACTAACTGAAGTGTTGACTGACAGAATAGAGAGTTCAGAAAATGACAAAATGCTTAGATGACAAGAAGCTAAAGATAGGGTTAATAGATACTTATCATTGTTTTAATCATCTGGTTAAATTCAGAGATAAGTAATTGATTTAAAGCTGATTTGTCCAGTTGGCAAGAAGATATCTTTGAGATAAATCAGGAGTTTTCTTGAAATCTATTTGGAAAATATTGTTGAACATGCCAAGATCAAGAAAGCCAAGCAAAGAGTAAATCATGTCTATAAGAGAAAAACTCAATTCACTAAGAATTGTGTGGGGTGAACAAGAAAGAGGAAATATGCTAAAGGAAATCTGAAGGAGAAGAAAGTCTTCATTTAGTCTTGATCAACAAGCTAAAGGAAGAGCTAGATTCTATAGACACCGACGAACAGTGAGACAAGTATCATAGTGCAGAAAAAGTGTGGAGCAAAGGTATATATTTGATTATATTGATGACTAAAGTAATGGACCTACAATAGATCTGAAAATATGCAATTGAGTTGTATGTATAAAAAGATCATTAGTGTTTCAGTTTAACCATTGAAGCATATAAGCCTCTTAACCGAGCAGGACTTAAAATTCTTTTTTCAATTGAGATACATCCCAAGAAGTATCAACAAGTTTGATAAAAAAAGTAGCATTGGATATTCTCGATACCTATTGACAGGCCAAGTGAGTGTTTGATCAATGATGGTAGCATTAGATGCCAGATACTAGTTGACAAACTATTTCTAAATACTCTAACAAGGTCACACCTAACAATGTGTTTGTAACCTTTGACAGGGTTGGCTCTTAACAGGGATCACTTCAAAAGAGTGAAAATTTGGGGTACCGGTCCCAGTGGTTTTTTCCCTTAACAGGGTTTTCACATTAAAAATTCATGTGTTATGTGTGTATGATTCATTTCTTTAGTGTTTTTTATCTTACATAGTTAACTCTGGATTGATTGGTATACTTTGCATATTTACTATTTTTTGGTAAATAGATGACTGCTTATCGGTAAACATACAGAATAAGGTTTGATAAAGAAATCTGACAAGTAGTAAATTGTTACAAGTATTTCCAGGCATTCATCTTGTAGCATAGAAGATAACTTGAGACATAAACTATTGTTCTGATTAAGTAAAAACAGGTTTTACAAGGACCCGAAACCTTAACAAAAAAACCAAAGTGTTCAGGAGGTTTTACAAGGACCTGCAACCTAGAATTTAAAGATACACAGTTTTAAAAGCATAAACAGCTATGCCAAAGCAACAAAATAGAAAGGAGCAGCAAAACAGTGATTCAAACATTAAAAAGTCCCAAAGTAACAACAGGAGACAGTAGGGACAGCAAAAAAAAAACCCAACCAGGAGCGCAAAAAGAACAGTTACATCTCTTTAACCATCTCCTCAGCTTCGAGGACCATGATTTGCATGTTATTAACCGAAGTTTTCAGATCCTCTGTTTATTTGTCCTCCTTAGGGCTCTTTTTCTTCACACTGGCTCTGGTACGCGATCCCGGTCCCGTCTTCTCCACAATGCTACTGTCTTTTTCCTTATTTATCATTTCTAGTTTATCCATGAGGATTTGAGCATGACGACAGTAGGCTTTCAGGCTTATGAGACATTGTTCCCCTATTTTCTTAACAGATGTCTCCAGTCTTTTAAATTTTTTGTGCAAACTCTTAATATCATCATCCCTGTTGTCCTTTTCCATCTTGTCTTTAATTTGATTTATTTGATTTTCCATGATTTCCACCTTGTTGGCATACTCAGCCTGAGCTTCCGAATTGCCAACAACATCTCTCATTTCCTTCAAGCATTCAGCCACTGGTTTATCCCCAATCCCCATTCTATTAAGAATTTTCATATCCTCCTAAGTTTGCTCAACTTGATTTTTTAAAATAACCTGATCACTATACATGATATTAATCAATCCAGAAAAATCATCGATAATACCTTTATTGTTTTTCTTAGCATGATCTCCTTTTTCCAGATTATCAGGATTTTCCATGAACCCAGAATCCCCATCTTTATTCTGGTCCATAAAATCATCCTCCTTCTGAGTGTCAGTTTTCAGCTCCCTCATTTTGATCACTGTGTCTTCTTTTTCGTTATCTCTGTTATCTTTTTCCTTCGTCTTCCTCTTATCAGGGGTTTTGTCTTCCTCATCAGAGGTGAGAATAATTCTTTTCCTACTAGTGTTATAATTTCTGTGGGTCTCTTTCCCCTCAACTCTCTTCCTTTTTTTACCCTCCTTTTTAGTAGTTTTGTTCTCTGTCTCAGCTTCAGAATCCTCCATCTGGGAATTCCTCTGTTTCTTCTTTTTATTAGCAACCCCCATATCAATCTCAGTCTTCGAGTCAGCAGTCTGTGTTTTCTTTTGGGTTTTCACTTTACCCTTTTGTTTTCTACTATCTATCTCCCATTCCTCATCACTCTCCTCTGTTTCTGACCCTTCATGGCTATTTTTCTTCTTCTTTTTAGGATTACCCCTTTTCTTATTTTTAGGAGTAGAGAAACCTCTTGCCTCTCCTTCACTTTCCGTATTTTCTTCAAACATGCTATCTTCCTCCTCCCCTTCTGTTACCTCCGTATCTTTTATTTTCTTCTTCTCCATAGACCTAGCCAGTTTTTTAGCTTTCATCACCTCATAGACAAGCAACATGAGGCCCTGGTGTGAAGCATGGTCCCCCTTGGGATCTTTCTGATAACTTGTGATAGTAGCTTCTAACAAGCTAAGCAAATAGTAAGGTAAGCTAATTGTTATAAGTTTAAAGGGTTGATTTAAGGATCAAATTTTTGAGGCCACTAATTATACCCCCCCCCAAGTTATTACTAACAATTGGTATCAGAGATTGTGTGCTTAGAAAGGAATGTTTCAAGACCTAAGCTAAAGATCACAAGATGAATAGACGAGATGCACCCAAGTTGAAAAAAGATAATTTTGCTTCATGGCAGAGCAGAATAAGACTCCACTTATCAGGTATTGGTAATGATGTTACTCAATACTTAGATACTAAATATGTGTTGACCACCGAAGCACAAATAGTTAAACAAATGAGAGAGAAGCATGATCACAATGGCATGATGATAGAACTTGCTTCCTCACTCTCCTATGCTGAATTTGAAGATGTCAAAACCTACAAAATTGCAAAGCAGATGTGGGAAAAATTGAAGCCTATAAATGGTGGTGGCAAGAATTTTTTGAGAGCCCAGGTAGAAAGCCTTAGAGGAAAGTCTGATGATCTCAAAATGAAAGAAGGTGAAAACATCACTCAGTACATCACAAGAATCAAACAGGTAGTCAATTCTATCCGACGAGTTGGAGGTATACTAGAAGAAGATACAGTGGTAAGTAAAATTCTAAGAACCTTACAACCTACTTATGCTATTAGAGTATCTACCATCCAAGAAGTGAGAGTTGTAGCAAATAGAAATGTTACTCTAGTTAGTTTCATTGGAAGACTGATTTCATTTGAGATGAATAACTTTGATAATAGTGTCTTACCAAATATAGATTCTGCATTCAAAACTTCTATGAGAATAAGTAAACCAAGTCATAAAAACACTATAAGAAAAGATAGTGATAGTGAAAGTGAAGAAGACGATCTTGATGAAATTGAAGCACTTATGGCTAGAAGAATGTAGAGAGGAAAAGGTAAATACGAAGGTAAATTACCACTTGTTTGTTTCAATTGCAAAGAAATTGGAAACTTTGTTGCAAGATGTACTAACAGAAGAAAAGATGACAGAAGTAATGACAGATCACTTGAAAATAAATCTGACAAAGGTGATTACAGAAGCTAGTGACAATTAGAAAGAAGAGATACCCTAGACTACAAGGACAAAGGAAAGAAGGCCAGTTTCCTAGAAAAATGCACTGACACCAAATCTGATGAAGACATCGAGATGGTGTTTGTAGCAGTAAAAGATGATTCAGATGATGATGAAGAAAGCTATGTAGAAACATCTCTCATATCTAAAATGAGTAAAAAATCATTTTTGGATCATAGATACTGGTTGCATTCACCATATGACCAGTCATAAGAAACATTTTGAGACTTTTGAATACTATAAAGGTGGTTTAGTAAGAATGGGTAATGGCACACCTTGTCCACTTGAAGGTAGAGGAACAATAATGTTGAATAACCAGGTAAAATGTGAAAATGATTATTGGGTAAATGGATTGAATTATAATATATTGTGTTTTTCTCAGTTAAATAATTTAGGTCACAAGGTATCATTTGAAAATAAGAAGGCAAAGATCTTCAATAAGTCAGGAAATCTAATTAGTATCGATGAGTAGACAAAAGGTAACTTATTCTATCTAAATGATACTGACACCACTTGTTTGATTGCTACAAATGAAAACATATGGTTATGGCACAAAATATTGTGTCAAATGAACTTTGAAAACATGATAAAGATTAGCAAAAAGAGAAATGTCAGAGGCTTACCGACGATGAGAAAGCCTGACAACAGCACGTGTAAGAGTTATCAAAAAGGTAAAATGACAAAGTCTATTTTTAAAAGCAAAACCCATACATCTGATGCAATTATAGAATTAGTCCATATTGATTTATGTGGACCCATGAGGACAAATATTTATTATGGAGATATATATTTTATTCTCTTTGTTGATGACTTTTCTAGAATGATGACAACCATGTTTCTAAAAGATAAATCAAAAGCATTTAAGATGTTTAAATGGTATAAGGCAATAGTTGAGAAGAAAAGTGGTAAAGATTTAAAATGCATAAGATCAGATAGAGGAGGGGAATTTATTTAAGATGAATTCACTAACTTTTGTAATGAGCATAGAATCAAAAGACAAGTCTCTGCACCAAGAACACCACAACAGAATGGAATTGATGAAAGAAGGAATAGATCCATAGTTGATTGTGCAAGGACACTGATGATAGAGAAAGGAATCACCCAAATCTTATGGAGAGAATCTGTCAGTACTGTTGTTTGCACAATTAACAAAGTACAATTGAAGAAAGACACCAAAAAGACACCTTATGAGCTATGGTATGGATACACACCCAATGTAAGTTATTTCAAAGATTTTGGCACTCAATGTTATATCTTAAAAGATGATAGAAATGGAAAGCCTAACTCCAAGAGTGATGAAGGAATATTTCTAGGGTATTCTACCAAGAGAAAGGCTTATAAATGTCTAAACAAAGCCTCTAACAAAATTGTTGAAAGTGCAAATGTAAAGATAGATGAATTTGCAGAGAAGAATGAAAAAGAAAGAACTAAAGAGCTAGAGGACTACAATAGGTTTACTTACAATGAGGAACCTGACACTCTACCCTTGCAACAATGTAGAGCTCCCAAGCAATAGATCATTGCACCCGAGCATCAGGCTACAAATACCGACAATCCAAATATTGCTCAGGAAGATGCACCAAGTGATGGAGAATAGAATGAAGGACAAAATAATGATGATAGACAAAGGGTTGAACCTGTACTTGCAAGATATGTCAGAAGGAACCATCCACAAGACCAGATCATTAGAGATAAGAAAGCTAGTATGAGAACTAGAAGTAAGTCTCTAAATACAAGATGTCTTATTTGTGATTATGAGCCAAAATCTGTCAATGTTGCACTAGATAACGATGAATGGATTAATGTTGTGAAGGAGGAGATTGAGAAGATAGATAAAAAAAAAACATAGAAACTTGTACCAAGACCAAATGACAACAATGTCATCGGTACAAAATGGATATTCAGGAATAAGCTGAATGAGAATGGAGAAGTCACAAGAAATAAGGCAAGACTAGTATGCAAGGGGTATGCAGAAGAAGAAGGAATTGACTATGGAGAAACCTTTGCACCCATTGCTAGGATAGAAGGAGTAAGAATATTACTTTCTTATGCTGCATGTAAAGTATTCAAGGTATATCAAATGGATATCAAGTCTCCATTCTTGAATGGAATACTTGAAGAAGAGGTATACATTGAACAACCAGAAGGGTTTGTTGATCCAAACAAGAGTTAAATGGTATGTAGACTTCACAAAGCCCTGTATGGATTAAAAAAAACACCCCGAGCCTGGTATGAAAGAATTCATTCCTATCTTATATTTATTGGATTTGTAAGGACTAGTGAAAACAGTAATCTTTATTTAAAAGAAGATACTGATGCTAACATTTTGATTGCTAAGATATTTGTTGATGACATCATATTTGGAGGTAATGATATTCTATGCAAATCATTTGAAAATGAGATGAGAAAATAATTTGAGATGCCTATGGTTGGAGAGATCAAGTTCTTTATTGGTCTACAGATCATGCAACAAGATGAAGGTATTTTAATTACACAATCCAAGTACATCAAAGAAGTAGTGAAAATATTCAAGATGGAAGAAGTCAAACCAGTTGGAACACCTATGGAAACTGGATGTAAGATGACAAAGGGGGACAAGTCATCAAAGGTAAATACGACTTTGTACAGATCAATTATTGCAAAACTCATGTATGTTGTACATACTAGACTAGATATTGCACATGTAGTAGGAATAGTTACTATATTTTTTGCTAACCACAAAGAATCACATGTGACTATTGTGAAAAGAATACTAAGATATCTTAAGAATACTGAGGAATATGGCTTATGGTATAGAAGAGAAGGAAAATTTTAACTTAAGGTCTTTACCGACGCTGATTGGGCCAAAAATATTGATGATCAGAAGAGCAGAACAGGAGGAGCATTCTTTATGGGTGACATAATTGTCACATGGATCATCAAGAAACCAGGATGCATCTCACAATCTACTGTAGAGACAATATGTTGTTTCTACTGCAAACTATTCAAATATTTCATGGATCAAACAGTTACTGGAAGGTATGCATATGAAAATTTTAGAACTAGTAATTATGTACTGTGATAATACAAGAGCAATAAACATTTCCGAGAATCCATTCATGCATGATAAAAGAAAGCATATTGCCATCAAGTATTATTATTTGAGAGAACAAGTTGAGGCAAAGGAGGTGATACTTGAGTATGTGCAATCAAAGGAACAATTGGCCGATATCTTCACCAAGCCACTACCCAAAGATGCATTTAAGTATTTGAGAAAGAGACTAAGGGTCAGACCCTTGTCTATTGGTCAGTAAGCAGACTAGAAGGCTACATCAGCCGACATATTATCAGAATATCATTCATGTTGATGTAAGAAGAAAGATGGACTATAAAGATAAATCTATACACAACAAGGTATTTATCTACTCTGAGAAACAGAGTTATTACCTGTGGATTTGTAAATTCAAGGAATATAATATGGATATAAAGAGTCCACTTGACATAACTGTCAAAAGCTTATTTGAAAAGATAAGATGTTTGGCATTAATTTCAAAGGGAGAGAAATATCTCATTATCATACTGATAAAGGGAGAGATATTATATTCATTATCATCTCAGGGAGAGATTATCATCAAAGGGGGAGAAAATAGAAAGGGAGAGAATTTGACACATAAGGAGAACACATCACATCAGAGAAAGAAAGATTCTACATATATCTAGTAAAGGGATTGAAGACAGAAGGAAAACTGCAAGAATCAAATCAAAGCTATTTGAGCTTACTGATAGCCAGACATTTGTATAAGTTACATTAGGAAAGCTTGATGAAACTATATACTTCATATTGTATTAGCAATAGTATAGTATGATAATGTAGTATGTTGCCATCAATGCCAAAGGGAAAGATTGATGACATGTAACTGATTGAATGTTTGAAGATGTTAAGTTGATAATCATGCAAGGCATTAAATCAGTTAATGTATTGTATTTTCATTGATGTTGACTTGATATAATATGTATGGTCATTGTAATACTGCTAAAAGACTTCAAAGAACTCATGAATCAAAGCTATGCTATCAGTATACACCAATGAAGTGCACCCAACGGTCAGAGTAAAAGAACAAAGTCACAGTGTTGCCTGACAAAAAAATGTGTAGCATTACCGATGAGTAGAGTTACAGTGTTGCCCAATGAGAAAAAAATAGAGTAACCCGACGGCCATAATTTCAGTGTTGCCCGACGAAAAAGACAAGGGAAAAAATCCCGATGACAACTAAAGTCATACTAATGGAATAGTCAGTTATCACCGATGACTAACTAAAGTGTTGATCAACAAAACAAAGAGTTCAGAAAATGACAAAATGCTTAGCTGTCAAGAAGCTAAAGATAGAGTTAACAGATACTTATCATTGTTTTAATCATCCAGTTAAAGTTGGAAATAAGTAATTGATTTAAAGCTGATTTGTCCAGTTAGCAAGAAGATCTCTTTGAGATAAATCAGGAGTTTTCTTTAAATCTATTTGGAAAAGATTGTTGAATGTCAAGATCAAGAAAGCCAAGAAAAGAGGAAATCATGTCTATAAGAGAAAAACTCAAATCATTAAGAATTGTGTGGGGTGAACAAGAAAGAGGAAAGATTCTAAAGGAAATCTGAAGGAGAAGAAATTCTTCATTCAATCCTGATCAACAAGCTAAAGGAAGAACTAGATTCTGCAGACACCGACGAACAGTGAGTCAAGCATCACAGAGCAGAACAAGTGTGGAGAAAACATATATATTTGATTATATTGATTAGTGAAGTAATGGACCTACAATATATTTGAAAATCTGCAATTGGGTTGTATATATGAACATATAATTAGTGTTTCATTTTAACCATTGAAGCATATAAGCCTCTTAACTGAGTAGGACTTAAAATTTTGTTTCAATTGAGATACATCTGAAGGAGTATCTAAAAGTTTGATCACAAAAGTAGCATTGGATATGCCTGATACCTATTGACAAGCCAAGTGAGTGTTTGATCAAGGATGGTAGCATTAGATGCTAGATACTAGTTGAGAAACTATTTCTAAATCCTCTAATAAGGTCACAACTAATAGTGTGTTTGTAAACTTTAACAGGGTTGGCTCTTAACAGGGCTCACGTCAGAAGAGTGAAAATTTGGGGTACCAGTCCTAGTGGTTTTTTCCCTTAATAGGGTTTCCACATTAAAAATTCATGTGTGATGTATGTATGATTCATTTCTTTACTATTTTGTATCTTACATAGTTAACTCTGGATTGATCGGTATACTCTGCATATTTACTGTGTTTCGATAAATAGATGGCTGCTTATCGGTAAACATACAGAAGAAGGTTTAATAAAGAAATCCGACAAGTAGTAAATTGTTACAAGTATTTCAATTCATTCATCTTGTAGGATGGAAGATAAATTGAGACATAATCTATTGTTAATAATTTTTAAGGGTTGATTTAAGGATCAATTTGTTGAGGCCCCTGATTCACCCCCCCCTCTCTCTCAAATATTACTAACAACCTATGTCTATGGATTAGATGGTGGACATGAAGCATCATAACATAATGATGATTGATATAGCTTCTTCACTCAACTATTATAAATTTTTTGAAGTCAAGGACTGCCCTACTACCTATGATATGTGGAAGAAACTACATGAAATCTATGGAGGAGATGACAATGTAAAGAGAGCCAAAGAAGAAAATCTCAGAGGTCAGTTGATCAGATGAAAATGAAACAAGGATAATTCATTAAAAAATACAGTGAAAGAATCAAGAAAAATGTAAGTGCAATAAGAGCTTCCAGTGGAGCAATTGAAGACAAAATAGTGGCTATTAAGGTATTGAGGACTTTACTTCCTATCTATGCAATTAGAGTTTCATCCATTCAAGAAATGAAATGCAGTAATGATATAACTCTCGATGGATTTGTTGGAAGACTAACAGCTTTTGAGTTAGATAATTTTGAAAGTTATTCTTGTAATCCTAGCAATCTTGAGTCTGCATTCAAAGCTAAATTAAACCTTGGTAAGATGAAAGGAAAATAGATTGATAGTGACAGAGATGATGATTTTGATGTTGAAGGTCTAGAAAGCATTGAAGCATTACTTGTAAAGAGAGCTGCAAAAGGAAAAGAACAATACAAAGGAAGAATGCCATTGATTTTATTTTCATGTGATGAGGTTGGTCACATTGCTACTAAGTGTCCAAACAAGGAAGAAAAAGGTGAGAGAAAGTTCAACAAGTAAAAAGGAAAGAAAGATTTCAAGAGCTACAAAAGCTACAAGGACAAAGGTAAGAAATCTTGTTATATTGCTAAAGATTCTGATAGTGATGAAGATGAAGATGAAGATGAAATGGTTTACATTGCTATTAAGTATTATTCAGACAACGAAGATAATGAAAATAAAATGCTTTAATCTCATATTAGTAAGAATGACACCTGGATAATTGATAGTGGTTGTTCTCACCACATGACTAGTGATAAAACTAAATTTGAACATCTTCAGCACTATGATGGTGGGAGTGTTAGTTTTGGGAATGATGAACCGTGCTATGTAAAAGGTAAAGGTTGTATTTATCTAAATAGAGGAATCAAATGTGATAATGCTTATAGGGTTGAAGGACTAAGGCGTAATCTACTACGTTTGGCATAGCTTAATAACATTGGTTTCGAGGTAGAATTCATCAATGGTAAGTCAAAGCTCCTAGTTGGAACTGGCAGAAAAACAAAAGGTAATCTATTTTACCTTGATCTCAATGTAAGTTCATGTTTTGTTGTACAAGTAGAAGAAAGTTGGTTATGGCATAAAAGGTTGTGTCATGTGAACTTTGATAACCTGATCAACATAAGCAAGAAAAAAAGAGTAAGATATATTCCTATTTTGAAGAAAATTGAATTGGAAATATGCAAACAATGTGAAATTGGGAAGATGGGAAAAACTACTTTCAAAAGAAAGAAATACAATATAGAATAAGTCTTAGAATTAGTGCATACTAATTTGTGTGGACCAATTGGAACAACAAGCTACATGGGTGAGAAGTATTTAATTCTATTTATTGATGACCATTCCAGAATGATGACTGTTATATTTCTCAAAAAAAAATCAGAAGAGTTTCTGAAGTTTAAATGTTACCTTGCTAAAGTTGAGAAGGAAATAGGAAAGAAACTTAAATGCCGAAGATCTGACAAAGGAGGAAAATTCATTTCTAATGAGTTCAATGAATTCTGCAATGAAAGAGGAATCAAAAGACAAGTATCTACCCCAGGTACACCACAACAAAATGGTATAGCAAAAAGATGGAACATATCCATTATGGATTGTGCAAGAACCTTGATTATTGAAAAGAATATTGCTACCAAATACTGGAAGGAAGCCATCACCTGTACAATTCACACCTTGAACCGAGTTCAACTGAAAAAAGGTACTGAGAAGACACCTTTTGAATTATGGTATGGCTATAAATCTAATGTTCGTTATTTCAAAGTATTTGGAAGTAAATGTTACATCTTGAAGGAAGCAAGAAATGGAAAATTTGATATAAAAAGAGATGAAGGTATATTCCTAGGCTACTCATGTAAAAGAAAAGCATATAAATGTTTGAATCTTACTACTCATAAAGTCATAGAAAGTGTGCATGTAAAGATTGATGAGTTTGCAGAGAGAAATAAAGAACAGAGCAGTAAAGAGCCTAAGGAATACAAGAACTTTGTGTATTATGAACCTGATACTATACCTAAGACACAAGCAATGGTGATTGGATAGAAACCATGTCAACCACTGAATTCATCAACACAAACCTTGTTGCAAACTGTGTAACCCGAGCTTCTAACTGTTGAAACTAGGTCACAAATAGAGGGAACCGAGTCTCAAACTGAAGAAACTAAGTCACAAATAGAGGGAACTGAGTCGTAGACAAAGGAACCTGAGTCACAGACATAGACACCTAAATCTCAAATGGTGGAACCCGAGTATCAGACAGAAGAATAGAACAAAATATTTGACGATGGTGAACATAGTGGAGCAAGCCCAAAATCAAAGAGGAAGGAACATATACTTGCAAAGTATGTTAGAAGGCATCATGCATGTGATCAAATAATTGGAGATCAAATAGAAGGTATAATGACAAGGAAAAAAATCAAAGGTACATGTTTTCTTAGTAAAATTGAACCTAGAACTATTAAAGATGCATCAAATAATGAAATTTGTACAGAAGAAATAGATGAGATTAAGAAGATAGAAAAAAACAAAACCGATATGGGTGCCAGCAAGAAGTTGAGTCCACTTTTTGGGCAAAAAGTGGAAGTGTTTTCTCTTTTTTTCAATTTTTTTGTCAATTGATGTCAAAATTAGAGGCACTTAGAGATGGAATCTAAAAATACTTCACTAATAGAAAATGTAGTTCTCAGAGTCTACTTTTCAAATATGCAATTTATTTAAATACCCACATGGTAGAAAATATTTTATTAGGCATGTTTAAAAACTACTTTTTCAAAATGCCTCTTTCAAGACCATACCACTCACGTGTACAACCACCATATTTTGACCTATATAAATGAATTTTTGTGAATCCTTCTGGGGAAAGATACCTAAGACACCAAAGATTGATGAGAATATTTTTGTTTTTTTTTATTGAATATTTTTTTTTAATTAATTTTTAATTGACTATAAAATATATTTTTGAAACCTCTGGTGTAAGACCACCGTAATTTGATGAAAAAATCACATTTTAAAAAAAAAAAAAAAATTATCTTCAAGGAAATTCTATTTAGATAGATGTCATATAAATTATTTTTAAAAAAATGTAAAAATAAAAAAGTTATTAAAGTTTTAGTGAACCTTAAATATTGTAAAAATAGTAAAATTGATCATATCAGTATAAAATTTATATTTTAGAAATCTAGACAGTAAGTTCTCTAATGGGTTTTTATTTCGTCAAAAAATTTGATAAGGAAGATCCTCAAAAAATTACGGCAAGACAAAAATCTGGTATTCAAATGCCTTAGCCATTATTTTGGAGGTCCAAGCATAGGCTTGGTCCCACCAAACCTGTCCCGAACTAAAATCCAATGCAAAGGGTGGCCTTGTAAATTCAAAATTTAAAAAATGGGCATAGGTTTAAAAACATGTACCTATTTCTTAAATATAATAAATCAACATAGAAAAATACATTTCTTAAAAAAAAAATTAAAAAACGGGCACCTGTTTTAAAGAAAAATGGGTGCCCATTTTTAAACACGGGTACCCGTTTTGAAAAAAATTTGGCAACCATTTTTTGAATTTTGGATCGGGTGTCTGAACCTAAGACGGGTGCCTATTTTTTAAAAATGGGTGCCTATTTCTAGCGGTATTGTTTCAAGTCCACAAGACTTCTGCCGAATTGGCACCCAACTTCTTGCACTTACCCATACATTTGTACCTAGACCAAAAGAAAAGAATGTGATTGGTACTAAGTGGGTTTTAAGAAACAAGATGAATGAAAAAGGAGAAGTTTCCAAAAACAAAGCAAGATTAGTATGTAAAGGATATGCTCAAGAAGAGGGTATTGATTATGGAGAAATTTTTTCTCCTATTGCAAGACTTCAAGGAGTCTGAACTATTCTGGCATATGTTGCACATAAAGGATTCAAGGTATATCAAATGGATGTAAAATCTGCATTCTTAAATGGAATTCTAGAAGAGGAAGTTTATATTGAGCAACCTGAAGGTTTTGTAGATCCTAACAAAAGGAAAATGGTTTCCAAATTTCATAAAGCATTGTATGGAATGAAATAAGCTCCCAGAGCCTCGTATGAAAGATTGCAATGTTACTTGATAAGTATTGGATTTCAGAGAACTAATGACAATAGTAGCTTGTACATCAAAGAAGGACCTCTGAACAAGATACTATTAGCAGAGATATTTGTTGATGATATACTATTTACTGGATATGATAATTTATGCAAAGCATTCTCTGAAGCTATGAGTAAGGAATTTGAGATGTTTATATTTCGTGAAATCAAATTCTTTGTTGGTTTACAAGTTCATCATATGAAGGATGGTATTTATATTACTCAATCTAAATACATCAAAGAGATACTGAAGAAATTTGGGATGGAAGATTCAAGACTAATCGGGACACCTATGTCTACTGGACATAATTTGTCTAAGGATGATGACTCAAAGGAGGTAAATCAGACTACCTATAGATCCATGATTGGTAAAATTCAATATGTTGCTCACACTAGACCTAATATTGCATTAGCAGTTGGTATTGTTGCAAGGTTTTCAGCCAATCCTAGAGAGAATCATTTGATGGCTATCAAAAGGATTCCTGAGATACCTTAAGGGTACTGAAGATTATGGATTATGGTATACGAAAGGAAGAAACTTTAATTTGAAGACTTTTACTGATGTTGATTGGGTAGGAAGTGTTGATGACAAAAAGAGCACAAGTGGTGGAGCATTATTTCATGGAAAGAGGTTGGTTTCCTGGACAAGCAAGAAACATAACTTTATTTCTTAGTCTACAATAGAGGCAGAGTGTGTTGTTGCAGCAATAAACTATTCAAATATCATATGGTTCAAACAACTATTGTCAGGTATGAAGGAGGAAATCAAAGAACCAATTATTATCTACTCTGACAATACAAGTGCTATTAACATTTCAAAGAACCCTCTGATGCATACTAAGATTAAACATATTGCAATAAAGTATCATTTCTTGAGAGAATTGGTTCAGGACAAGGAAGTAAGATTGGAATATGTGAATACTAAAGAACAAATTATAGAAATATTCACAAAACCATTACCTAAGGATGCATTTTTGTATCTCAGATGAAAGATAGGGGTGATTCCCTTAACTGGAGCTCACTAAAACATAGTTTAGTGATGCATCAACCGAGCTACAAAATAGATTTAACATATTGATGCAGATTATCAGAGCTTATTGCATATGAATCAGTATAAATAGGTACATTACAACTTCATTGGATGTGTATTGGTTAGTTTCTTTGGCATTTGCTATCAAAGAGGGAGATATTATTAATGTCATGCCAAAGATATTATTGAAGGAAAGAGATTATTGATGACAGGGGGAGAACTTTTATCAGAAACACATAATTATGTAAGAGGGAGAGTTTCTTGAGAGATTGTGAAGATAGAGGGAGTTTTTGGATAAGAATCAGAATAAAGCTGAGGACATAAATAAATTATTTTTATCCTTATTGACATTGCTCTATATTACTTTGGATTATGTGCCAAAGAGAGATTTTTGATGATAATTATTCAATTGTGTATTATCATTAATGTTTACACAAATGTAGTGATGTTACACAAATGTTTATACCTAAACCAAGCATAGTCAGTGTATGCCAAGTTCTCTCGGGCATTGAAGAAGACTAAAGTAATTTTCAATTCTATTCGAGTTCACTCGAGCATTACAGTATTGGTTGGGCATTGAAGGATTTCCGTATTAACCAAGTTAGATTTTTAGTGTTTGCCGACTAAAAATAGTTTATAATTTATGTTTAATTGGTTATATGTGGCTGAAAAACTTAAGTTTTATTGATTGTTTGGAAGGTTATTCAGGCCGAATTGATTTTTTTGAAGGTTATGGTCAAGTTTGGATTGAAAGTGTGATGAAATGTGTGTGTTTGTGATATAAAATGTGGAGGAGAAATCATATGGAATTTTGATTAAGGAACGATCAAAGAGAGCTGTATCAAAATATTCGATCAGTAAGGATCAAGTGTTTAAACCTAGAGAAAAGATCTAAATCAGCAAAGATAGTTGCTTCTTGAAATAGGTCAATCCATTATTTTAATTTGTTACTCTCTAACAATTGTAGTAGTGATCCAAAATCTCTTAACATAGTAGACTTAACAATCTTTTGTAAATACTCTCACAAGGTGACATTTCTACATTGAAGTGTTTGAAGACCTCTAACAAGGC
>MU228036.1:1899241-1932652 GCA_018584345.1 Thuja plicata
CTGGTCGAAACCCTCACTCAACCTGCAAAAGTGAGGGTTTTGGTGGGGGTTAAAAACCCTACCAAATACCTTGTTAACTAGTTTCACTCGAAACTAGGTTTCCATCAAAACCTAGAAATATATCCCATGTGCCAAATGGCACATGTTTCTAGGTTTTGATAGAAACCTTGTTTCGATCGAAACTAGTCAATTATGGTCATCACGCCAGTACAAAGATTTTCATGGTCCTCAATTCCTTTCTTATTTCGTCTTATTCATAGATTTTTCTCTTTCAAATTTGGCTATTATAGAATGGTCATTATCTTGCCTGGAAAATATATTAACAACTTTAAATGACTATAAACTATTCTCAATATAGGGCTTATAATTCTCCGGCCATTGGAGTCCGTTGTTAGAAGTCAGTTTTTTTTTTATTTCGTCTCATTCGTAGATTTTTTTGGCTCTAAAAATTTGACTTGTCTAAAAGGATCATTATCTTTCCTGCATACACCTACATGCATGGGGAATCACTAGAACAAACTACATATGCTTATGAAAGAAGGAAACTATTTTTAGATATTGCGCATAATATATTTGTAGATAGTATGAGTTTCACCATTAAAAAGAAAGAAAGTATCTAGCAACATTAACATGACAGATTAAATTACAATGCAAGAAAGTATCTGGCAGCATTAACCTAATGGATTAAATTACATATATAGATTAAATAACAAGTTGCTATGCTAGCAATGTTGACGATTGAGATCAACATGAGTAATGCGACAAAGATGAGATGGCATGATTACATGAATGAGACCATGTGATCACACATCACATGGTAGATGATGATTCTATAGAGGTTGTTGTTTGGACTGGTGTATCCAGGTCTGGAAATGGTTGAGGGGGCATGGCGATATCAACACTTCCTTCTAACATTTGAATCACTCTATTCATTGAAGGCTGGTGAGAAGAGCTATATTGAATGCACTACAGTCCCATCATGCTCAACATCTTTTCTATAACTTCATCTTCCTTGTCTGCTATATTTTCTCCTCGTAGGTTTTGAAATTCTCCCATTTCCACCTGTTTGAATGCTCACTCTGGATAATAAAATTTGCTGGATCTGCTTGCTTTCATGTCAAAGTTCTTTCTTCCTCCCACCATTTCCATCACAAACATACCATAACTATACACATCTGATTTGTCAGTCATGGGTCCATTTCTTCTAGACCACACTTCTGGATCCACGTAGCCAGGGGTTCCTCTAGTAGCTATTAGAGACACGTGGCTTTATTCTCTCTTTGTTAATTTTTCCAGAACAAAATCTGCAACCTTTGGGGATAAATTGGCCTCCAGCAGTACATTATGGGGTTTTATGTCACAGTGCAATATCCTATTTCGACATTCATTGTGAAGATATGCTATCCCATGAGCTGTACCCATTGCAATGGAGCACAACTATTTCCAATTCAATACACTTTGATCATCTGCATGGATATATTTTTCAAGGGAACCATTGATCATGAACTTGTAAATCAAAGATCTTTTAGACCCCTCCAAGCAATATCCCAAAAGTCGTACAAGATGCAAGTGGTGGATCCTTCCAATGGTAGCCACTTCATTCAAAAATTGAATTTGACTGTGTTTCAATTTATCAAGTGTTTTAACTACTACCATACATCCATTAGGAAGCTCACCTTTGAAAACTGTACCAAAACCTCCTTGACCAAGTTTTATTGCAAAATTGTTAGTGTATCTTTTAATCTGACGATAAGAATATCTTGTGGGAATTCCTGCTTGTAAAAAGTTCTCAACTGAGGGAGATGCAGAGTCAAGGGGATCCATATACCCTCTAATGTCTTGCTCCTCTTGCTGCTTTCTTTTCTTTCTACTAATTCTTCCGTAAATGAAGATGATGGATGTAATGATGATGACACTAGTTATGGGGCAACAAAATGGACACAACTATGCTCCTGACAGATTGCACCAGACGTACACTTTTGGAGCCACATCCATACATAAAAGAATATAAATTATGGATGCTAACATGGATGGCAATGGATGACCATGTAGTTGGTGATGTGGTGTAGGGTACAATGGTGTACAATGGAATACAATTATGACTGAGATTTTTCGGGTACTTAGCGGAGCGTAAGGGTCAAAGAAGTACATCGGGAAAGTCTAAAATGACTGTTGTCAACACATGGTAGTGAAAGATCTCAAGCACTGTTAACAGACAATAGTTTGGTCATGTAACCGCCCATTTCCAAATAAAATATGTTACAGTGTGCAATCATCTACTAGTCTGTGAGTACAGTGTGGGGAGATAAATCAGACATGACACATTGAAACTGTCATACAAACCCTAAAAAGTTAGTCATTTCATCAGATACAAATAATTCTTTAATTTATTTATTTCTGAAATGCCCTCAAACAAGAACAAAGTGTTTCTCCGTGTTACTTACGCGCTAAGTTACTTGAAATTTTTCCTTACTCGATGAGTTATTTTGGCCCTTTCGATAGCTGTGTCATGTTCTTTTTGTGACATCGCCCATTATCGGGTAAAGTTATTCTTCTGTAGCAGCCATTTGAACCTACTCGATGGTTAATGTTATTCTACATGAAATCATTACTCGACCCCTTCCTTTTCCAGATAACCTTTGTATCATTTTCTTTTGGCTAGGTTACTCTACACAACTATTTATTTGATGAATCATTTGAAGCGGTCCCACCATATTTTGAACAAATTTAGCCATCATTATTGAACTTGTCAACTTATTTGAAGCTTGATTTCACTTATCAATAAAGCGAGGATCATTTACCTTCATTAAGCCTTTTAGTCGCACACTCGAAGCAGCATATGGAATATTTATTTATCATCAGCGAGCAAGCGACAATCGCTGATCTTCATCCAAATAGATCTTAGTCCCAAGCACGCAACATAAACCCTTACTTAACTTTAATCTTTGCAATTACGTGATAACTAAAAAGCCCAACTCTTGTAACCTTTATTGCAAGCTTGTGGCATAAAACTTGACTAGGATATAACGCCTGCGAGTACACGATAACCACAAGGTTAACTTACAAAATAACTATCGCCAACTCGCAAGTCAAAATTCTATAGATTAGTTATTAAAGTGAGTGAGCGATGAGGCCATCGTAATCTCCAGACTAACCGTGTAGAACATTGGCAGCGTAAAAGACTTTAATTGCCAACCACTAGCATCTCAGCGACAACATGACAATATCTTCACTCGCATACTCGCAGCTTAAAAGAACTAACCAAGATAGGAATGATGACTACGTGACAAGGCTAACATCCTTCAGATCTCACATTCTTTTAGCCTTAACTGCTAACATCACTTAATGCCTACGACTTTTGCGAAAATACATAAAAGGGGAAATTTACCAAGTACTTTGAAGCACAAAATCTATAACATTTAAAATTTAAAAATTTAAAAGACCTCATAATCAAAATATGGGAAAGACCGCTCTTAATGAACTCATGAGGAACATTTATCTACAAATTTCCTTTAAGTTCTCATGATGGAGACTTCCAGTACAAGTTTGAGAAGAAAGAAACAAAATACCTATAAGGACGAGGGTAAGAAAAAACTAAAAACCCCAGGAGGGAGGAGATTATAAAAAGACATAATAGACTAGATGGAGGTGTCAGGATCTACGTCGAGGAGGGAAGGGTCTAAAAAAGCCTATTAAAGAAAAAAATCATGGACATGTTCAAGGCCACAAGAGATGTGGAGACAACTATCCGAGGATATGGATTGTTTATTTGTCGTTACCCAAGGATAAACTTCAAACAACCATTTTTTAATCCATGGAAAATTAATTTAGGAAGGCTCTTATTCATTTCCTTTGTCAACATAGAACTCATTATATTACACGCAAGCCTTTATAATTCAAAGTTGACACCTATTTGGGACTTGGATTGTGAACCTGTTGTACATGTATCAAGGAATGGCATAAACGAGGTGTTTTGTCTAGATGATATAAATGAATATGAGATTTCTCTTAAGGATGTAGAAGATGAAAATGGAAGGTTGAGTGGTACTTATCAAGAGTGTAGGTTGTCATTACATAGGAAGAGAACAGGCGAGGAAACAGAGCTGGCAGAAAAAGAATAAGTTAAGGCTGCGAGGAGGGATGTAACACCATTCAGTTTATAAAATGGTACACCTTTCCATTTTGTCTTATTCTTCCCATACCTGTGGATAACATATTACATGACTGGACAAGTACTTGTTTCAAAAACCCTTGAGTACATGTCATATTTTCACATGGTGATAGCTACAGATGTGCATTGTCATAATTGTAGGGCATTGGACTATAAAGGGTACATTTCCAAAATGCATGACTCAGGTTTGTCTGTTATTAGACATGACCCTTGTAATACATACTTCAAACATTACTCAATTTGGATGCATATGGTTCTGTTTTATTTCCATGAGAGAGAAATATGGCTCGGGAACTTAAAAATAATGACTGTTGGTAGAAAGGGAGAATCACTTCCTGTTCAATTATGGAATTTGATCTTGGACCATAGGTTTAAGGGCTCTCACTATGTGCACTTTGACGAATTCATTGTGAAAACTATCTAGAAGGCCTATAATGACCCATCTAATTACTCTATCTTCATGGAGATCAAAAGATTTCTCAGGCTTAAAGATTATGATGAAAGAGGAATAGTCAACTACAATTGGGGAGATTGGTTTGTTTGTAAAGATTACACTATCTTCTGGGTGTTTGGTTTTGATATGGAACCTTTCAAATTTCCCAACACTGTTCCAAATAGAATTGCATATTTGGAAATTGTGAAGAGTTTATATGTGGCTTGACAAAGGCTATTTTCAGTTTTCCTTTTTGTTGTTATCAATATTTTTGTTCCAAAGGACTGAATGAAATGACATGATGCTTTTGAAGTACACTGATTATATTTGAAGAATTTTTATTCTTAAATAATAAAAAAGGCAATTTTTTTTTGTTTAGCCAAAAAAGCATTATCCATATGTTTAATGGATATGACCCCTAAACCACCATGTCGTTTAGGTTTAAACACTTTCTCCTAGGCTATCAAAGGATTTCATTTTTTCTCATCAAAAACTAGACCAGAAAAAGTGCTTCTGAATAGTTTCTATCTTAATAGAAAACTTTGAGGGAATTCTAAAGAGGATGAGCACATAAATGATTAAATTTTGTAAGAAGGATTTAATCAAAATGACTTTCCCCACGTGGGATAGGAAAATACATTTCCATCCAACAAGTTTATTGTCAATATTATAAGTAATCCCCATCCAAAAAGAATCATGAGGCTTATCTCCAAGGGGAATACCCATGCAAACCAAGGGGAAGGAAGCAATGTTACATTCCATAATGACAGCTATTTTTCTTTGTCTCTCCTTAGTGGTGTTAAAAAAAGAGAGAGAAATCTTATGCCAATTAATAAGTTGGACACTAGTTGAAGTATAGGAGTTAAGAACACCCTTCATGTTTCTAGCCTCATGAATAGTAGCGTCACCCATAGCAATAGTATCATCCACAAACTGCTCATGCAAACACACCAAGTTGGCAGAGGAAAGGTGCAACCCTTTAAGAGACCCAACATTGATCAAATGTTCATGTACAAATTTCCCCATACTTTTCACCATCAAAGTAAATAAAATGGGAGAAATGGGGTAACCCTGTCTGATCCCACTAGTGTTTTTTAAGAAAGAGGAAGATGAATCATTAATCAAAACAAAAAATGAGGTAGAGGAAATAAGTTGCTGAATAATATGGATAATTCTAGGACCAAACCCAAACTTAAGCAGTACTTTCCTCAGGAACAACCAATCCACTCTATCATACACTTTAGCCAGATCTATCTTTAAGAGAAAACCATTCTTATTGGATTTAGAAAGTGAATGAATACTCTCATGCACTGAGATAGTGGAGTCCAAAATTTGTCTGCCTACAAAAAAATCCATTTTGTTGCTCGGCGAAATGATAGAAGGAAGAATGTTAAGTAGTCTTAGAGTGAGCACTTTCGAAATGATCTTGTAAAAATAATTACACAAACTAATCGGTCTAAATTGGTCACAGGAATCAGCACATGGCTTCTTGGGAATGAGGGCTAAGAAGGTGGCATTGATCTCCTTCAACAATATCCTACAACAAACATCTTTTTCCACAATATGCCAAAACATTTGAAAGAAAAACATCATAAAATAATCATGACCAAGAGCTTTATCACCCTCAAAAGTGAAAAATGCATCCTTAATCTCCTTAGAGGAAGGAATAGCACCCAAAATTATATTTTGATCCCCAGTAATGATGCTAGGAATAACAATAAGCAACTTATCTTTCTCAGATTCCACCAGATTATGATCAGCACTAAGAAGAGTAGAAAAGTACTCCATAGCTTCCTGTTTCATTTCCTCCTCTTTATCCATAAAAGAGTTTCCCTTTTGTATATGAGTGATTCTATTAGCAACCCTATGTTTTAAGGTGTTCATGTGAAAAAACTTAGTATATCTATCACCATCCTTAAGCCATGAAATACAAGACCTCTGCCTCCAATATACTTCTTCCTTAGCAATATAATTATGATAATTGGCCTGAGCATCATTCTCTTGATTAATGGTTGCAGAAAAATACCCAAACTACTCGATCGAGTCCTAGACTTGCTTTAGAAAAGATTTAGTAGTCTCTTTTTGTTTAAAAATATCCCCCTAAACCATGCTCTTCTAGATTTTAACATTAGCTTCGATCATGCACAATTTCTTAGCAACAATGAACATAGTCGTGCCATGAACCTTAGAGCCCCACCAATCTAAGACACTCGTTTGTAGGTCTTGGTGAATGATCCTCATTTTTTCAAACTAAAAAGGGAAAATTCTTATGCAAGACAGAGGTTCAGCCCAAAATGAAATAGGAAAATGATCAGACCAAATTTTGTGAAAAGAGGACAAAGAGAAAAGATACTTACTATACCAACCATGGGAGATCAAATCCTTATCAAGTCTAACTTGGACACAATCTTTCCCCACTCTATGGTTGGTCTAAGTAAAGTTGATACCCTATAAATCAATATAAAAAAGTTCTTAACTATTGATAAAATGAATAAGATCAATAGTACTATCCAGATGAGGCACCAAACCACCAAATTTTTAAGAATATTTAAGAGGGTTATTGAAATACCCCATGACCATCCAATTATCCTCTAGAAATTGAACCCTTCAGTCAGCCAGCTTCAACATAAATTTAGCTCTACCATTTTTAGAATTAGGAGCATAAATGTTGGTTAGAACCCAATCATAATTGTCCCTTATATGATGCATGTGAATAGACATCATATTATCATCCTAAAAAATAACTTCACCTCTAATAATAATTTTGTTCCAAAAAATGGTCGTGCCTCCAGAATCTCCTTCAGAACTGCTACTACTAACTCCACAGTTGTGGAAGAGTTTAATCTTTTCCAACCTATCCTTGTGCATCTTGGTTTCTGGGATCAAAAAAATATTCATTTTATGATCCATAATGACATTCCTAAGAACATCCTATTTTTGGGGGACATTCAATCCACTTATATTCCAAGATAGAATCTTCACTTTTATTAGGAGAGAAAACCTCCAGGAGGATCCTCTGTTTACCATCTCCCACATCTGATCATCTTTCATTTTCTCTTCTTTTCTGCTTATTGGGTCTTCCTCTAGATCCATTTCTTCCCACATCCACCTTCTTACTCCTAGTATTAATACCTTCCAAACTAATCTGGGTGAAAGGGTTGTCACCACCTCCTTTTTTATTCTTCTTTTTTCTTTTGACTATCTTTATATCTCTCTCATCATCCCATTGCGGGTTTAAAAAAAGAGATTCTTTATTAATATAGAAGCCCACTTGAGTATCTAGGAAAATAGAGATGTCTACCAAAATATTATTGGTATTGAGAGACTCCAAATTGTCAAAAAAAATTTAACCTGAGCTTGCAGGGTACAGTCTGAAGGATCTTGCATTTTGTCCAAAACAACATAACCTGAGTTTTACATATGTTAAATTTCATCCAAAAGGGTATCCAAAAAGATATCTTATTTGTCTAGTTCTTTGGGAAAATCTGGAGTAAAGTTTAGTTTTGTGTCGCTGCTGTCCTACAAGGAAGGGCTATTAGGCCTACTTGGAAATTTGAGAGTTTGGGGTATTGGGTTTGGTTCTAAACCTTTTAACTTGGTAAATCTTGTTGAAACAACCTAATATAGGTCAAATCCATTCATATTTTCCATTTGGTGAAGGCCTATTCACTTGTGTTTCATTTTGGTCCTTTTAGGCCTTAGGGGTTATTCGGTAGTGTATAAGCCTCTCAAAGGTTAATACCTCATTTTAATCATCAGTCCATTCAACCAGTGATTACCTTTGCATCACTAAGGCTATCAAATATGTTATCCTAGAGAAAGGAGAAAAGAGGCTCCTCCTCTATCTTTCCATATTTAGTGTCTAAGCATCCAGATTCTTTGCACAAAATAGGGTTGCTTTCATTTTATTTTCATAACTGATCCTTCTCAACAGAATCAGACCATTATTTAAGGAGGGAAGTGGACTAAAAAAAATCCCATCCAAAGAAAAATTCATATCAATAACATTGGTTATAATCTAGGGAGGAGCCAAAATGATCTTGAACCAAGATACAAATCAGAAGAGATCACGTCATTACGTGTTTCCTTAATTAAGGGTGCCAACTCTGAAATGATCTCAATACTATTCCCCAGCTCAACTTTACCATCACCAGCTCCCCTTCCTTCTAAGGCCTCCTTAACCTTCCATTCTTTCTTTTTACCTCTAGATAAATGAGTATTTATCACTTTCCCCTTACTCAAACGACATATTGTGGCCTAGTGTAAAAATTTCTTGCATGTAATACAAACAAAGGGAAAGGATTCAAATTCTAAAGGTTGTTGTGATATCCTTAGTCTAGACATTATTTCTATTGAAGAGGGAAAATCAGTGCATTGGATAACATTAATCCATATTCTGGAAAAGCCAACCTAGATTTTGAGTTCGTAGCATGGTCAATGGCTAGAAGATCCCCCAAAGAACTACCAATTCCATTAAACACACCCTCGCTCCAAAATTCTAGTGGAAGCCCTGGTAATTTCACCCACACTGGGGTAAAATCCAAGAAAGCTCCATTTAGTTCAAGATTCAATCCCCTTTTCCTTATAGCTAAGGTTGATTTACAAAGCATCCAATGGCCCCCATGGAGAGATTTCATCAAGTCCTCCTTTTTGGTAAAATAAAACCTGACTCGACACCTTTTTCCATAGTAGCAATATCAACTTGACCTTATAGGAACCATTTATAGCTAACATATTTTCACACCACATCAATATTTGGTCTAGGACCAACAAATTTTCCATCTAGCACCAATTCCATGGCCATTATGGAGCTGTCCAATACCAGATCAAGAACAAAAATAGTTCACTCACCTTTAGACATATTTGAATTATTGTTCACCTCTGACAAGGAAGATGTTTGAGAAGGCCTCTTCCCAAACAAAGATAACCATGGTCTATCACCCTTGTTTTACCTACTTGGGGAGACAAAGGGTGGCCCACCTCCTCTTGGGTTAGGCGACACTCGGATAGCCCTATCATCCAAGTTCTTACCTTCTTCTGAAGCACTATTCAAGGCATATGATGCCTTACCTTCACACGATGATGTTTATGACCTCGATCCCCCTACCACACCTACTTCCAAGCCTAGACGTGAAGCCTATCCTCCATTTCTCCCTTGGTTCAAACATGAATTCTCCCCTTCACTGTTCAAACCACCTTTCCTGCCCATAGCATTTTTCAATAGGTGTATTTTATTTTATAGTTATGTTATTATTAGGGTTAGAGTAATCATTATTATGGTTAGGTTTTGAGATAATATTATTATTTTTTGGATGATATTACTTTTTCATAATGATCATACTATTGACATTCATATTTTGTCACTGATGTCAATATATATTTCTGTGAAGAGGAAAGACTGGTTACTTAACTAGCAGATGTGTATGGACACTGTACAGATGATTTATAATGATCAAAGTTTGATAAATGAAGAATGATGTGAGTTGACCTTATTTCTAAGGTCTCTTGGCTTTATTTTTCATATTTTGGATGTTATAGTTGATTTGGTTAAGAATCATTTCTGGATTGTAACTGTGATGCTAGTTAGAGAAGGTCTCTGTATTTTGGGTATATTTTTCTTGAGAAGATATTTCAGATGAAGTGAGCTTACTGGTGGAGAGATGAAATTTGTTGGAATAATGGGTTGAGGTTGATTTTTGTGTGATTACTAGTGACGTCAGCTATGGCGTATATTCTAGAGGAGACCTATATGGTGGCCGACTTCAGACATGTAGCATGTAAAATGAATTGTGAGTGTGGATTGTAGAATAGAAGTATATTTGATGGATTGTATTTGATGTTTACTTGTTATAGGTACCATGTGTATCTTAGCAAGGGGTTATATAATTATCTGTATATTGGAAAGCCTTAATTGGCCAACCTAATCAATTGTTTTTATATTGGGAAAGCTTAACTGGCCAACCTGAAGAATTATTCTAAGGGGGTATATATGTGAGATCTTTTCTTTTGGAAAGATGTGGTAGAGATTAAAAAGGAAAAAAGAAGTGAAAGTTGTGAGGCTTGTTTTGCTGCTAGATGTAGAGCAGAATTTTGTGACAAGAGCACTTCATTGCACCTGACCAAGCAAAGACAATTGATATCAGAAAGTTTACTAGATTGTATATTTTCTATATACACTTGTTCGGATTGTGAACCCTTGAGGGTGATTTTAACCTTCTTTGGGAAATATGTCTGTGTTGGAATTAATGGGAAGTAGTAGTGAGAGGGGAGGGGTGAATCAGTACCTCTACAACTTTTAGCACCTTACACAATCCATCATTAGTAATCATTCAATTCTGATTTACCAACCATTACTGATATTCATTCTTATGTATCTATTGTTTGTTCACAATCTTTAATAGTTTTCAATCATTCATAGAAACATTCATGAAATTGAAAAACACATAACACAAGATATGTTATCGTAGAAAACTCTTGTTAGGAAGTAAAAACTGAGGTGGGGATGGCACCCACAAAACTTCACTATCTACAGAATGGAAGGGAGTCGGTTAAGGCTTACAATTTGATCACTTCTGATGATATACCATGTTATGAATATTAAGGTGGAGACCTATTAAGATCTACTCTGTTAAGAGATTTAGCAACACTGATTTAAGTGTGCACTCAGTTATGAGATTTACAATAGGATGGTTAAGCCCACCTTTCTTGAAAGGGTTTCATTAGTGTACTGCACTTGTTAGAATGAGTACAAATGTTGACCTGACTGTATGCAATCTACTATTTCTGATTTATAGATCCATTAAAGTTTTTACAATTATAATAACACCTTAAGTGATTGATGAATACCTTTTCTCTGCTTGTTGGTAGCCTCTGTTATGTTCTTGAAAATTGATTTGATTATGTTTGTGTTCTTGAAAACTGATTTGATAGAGCCATCGAAAGTAAAGAAATGCGTCTGTGGCAAATGCAGGTTGTGAATCAAAAAACTCCTCGTCTAGGATTTATAGAAGATGATTAGGAAGGAACATGGAAATAGAGTAGAGAGTCAAGGAAGGAACACAGAAATATTATTATTTTTCTTTCAAATAATGAAATACTTTTATTAGTTATATAATTATAAATTTATAATTAAGCTTAAAGTTGTATTAAAATAGGAGTTGTCAATCTTTGGTGGGAATCTGCGTGTGCGAGGAAGCTTCCAGGTATTGTTGGAGAAATAATGAGTCAGAAACACTTCAACAAATGCAATTGTATAGAGACACAAATTAATCAACTAACACAGAAATAGTGAGGTAAAGAAGGAACATGGTAATTTTCCAAGTTGAAATGATGGCTACTTTCAGAAAGTTGAAGTCAACTTTCACATTAGGGAGATCAAAGACTCCAAAAAAGAATAAGTTTCCCAAAAGATGAAGCTACCTTACAAAAGGTGAAGCTACTCTCAAAGGAGGAGATGGAAGTCAATGGTTGGAAGTTTTGCAACTTGAAAGTTTTAGAACTTGAGTAATTAATTTGATCCTGTTTGTATGAAGTGAACCACAATGGTGAAGGAATTTGTTAACTGTAGTTGAAGACATGCTTTTCTAATAATATAATATTCAACTATAGGTATGGATGAATATGCGTGTATCTTTTATATCTTTTATATTTTTAAGTTGTTTCTTGATTTATCTAATGGGAGGTCCCCATGCTGCTGCTTAGCAGCAGCTGCTCAATGTTTTGAGGAACAATTTGTGAGCCACCCTAGCGGCCCCATAGATGGTAACAATTGTTTCTTAAGAAGCCTCTTAAATTTGATCTCATGATTCAGAATAATTTTTAAAATAAGAATATTTATGTATTTTTAAAAATATTTTCTTATGTATTTCTCAATTTCTTCAAGTCTATATTACCAAATGTGCTATAGAGCTAAAAAAATAATTCAATTACTAAACTTTGATTTGAACATCAAATCATAAAAATCATAATAAAAATAAAGACTGGTTGTAGAAAGGTAATTTAAACACTTTACAAAATATTCAAAAGTAAAATGATTTAATCCATCTTAAAATTGATTGCACTCATAATAATATAACATTGACAACTTGAGTATTGTCTAACCAGCTATCACACTGTATTTTTTTTATATGTATTTAAGACGTTTCCATCTATGGAAAAGGTAGTAGATGGCGATTTCACTCGTGGAAACCACAACAAATGGACTTTTGACCGTTGGTCTTCGACTAAAGTAGGTTCATTCTTTACATGATTTTCACCAATGATGGAGTGGAACCAAGTGGGAAACATCCATGAAATCCCCTTCATTTTGGTGTAGGACACATCCTATGGGTAAAATATTATATGATCTTCTCCACATGGTTTGAGTGTGAAGAACGCCTAAAAGGATACCCTACAATTTATTTACAAACAATGAATGTGGGACACTAGAAGACAAATTTATTTTAAACCTCATTGAAGGTGAAAGAATTTGTACAAAACTCTTTTGACGAGATGCAGTGGATTAGAGTCGCGTGTAACTTAACTACTACCTACTTTACTGAACACTAACTAATTGAATTATTCAACTGCAATTTGAACACCAAATCTTTATAATAGAAAGAGTAGTCGTAAAATAATAAGAATGATAGAAATAATATATGGGATGACCTCTAGTATGAGGATGACACTGGTTATGGGGCAACAAAATGGACATAACTATGCTCCCAAAAGATTGCACCAGACATACACTTTAGGAGCCACATCCATACATAAAAGAATATAAATTATGGATGGCAATGGATGACCATGTAGTTGGTGACATGGCGTAGGGTACAATGGGGTACAATGGCATACAATTGTGACAGAGCTTTTTCAGTTACTTAGCGGAGGGGAAGGGTCAGAGAAGTAAGTCAGGAAAGTCTGAAATGATTGTTTCCAGCACATGGCAGTGAAAGATCTCAAGCGGTGTTAATAGACAGCAGTTTGGTCATGTAACTGCCTATTTCCAAGTAAAATATGTTACAATGTGTAATCATCTACTAGTATGTGAGTACAGTGTGGGGAGATAAATCAGACATGACACATTGAAACTGTCATACAAACCCTAAAAAGTTAGTCATTTCATTGGATACAAATGATGCTTTAATTTGTTTATTTCTTAAATGCCATCGAACAAGAAAAAAGTGTTTCTCCATGTTACTTACGTGCTAAGTTACATGAAATGTTGCCTTACTCGATGAGTTATTTTGGCCCTTTCGATAGCTGCCTCCTGTGCTTTTTGTGGCATCGCCCATTATCGAGTAAAGTTCTTCTTTTGTAGCAGCCATTTGAACTTACTCGATGGTTAATGTTATTTGACATGAAATCATTACTCGGCCCCTTCCTTTTTCAGATAACCTTTGTATCATTTTATTTTTTTGCTAGGTTACTCGACACAACTATTTATTTGATGAATCATGTGAAGCAGTCCCACCATATTTCGAACAACTTTTGCCATCATTATTGAACTTGTCAAATTATTTGAAGCATGATTTTTAACTTATCAAGAAAGCGAGGATCATTTATCTCCATTAAGCCTTTTAGTCGCACACTCAAAGCAACATATGGAATATTTATTTATCATCAGCAAGCAAGAGACAACCGCTAATCTTCATCCAAATAGATCTTAGTCCCAAGCTCACAACATAAAACCTTTCTTAACTTTGACCTTTGCGAGTACGTGATAACTAGGAAGCCCAACTCTTGTAACCTTTATAGCAAGCTTGTGGCATAAAACTTGACTAGGACATAACGCCTGCGAGTACATGATAACCATAAGGTTAACTTAAAAAATAACTATTGCCAAATCGCAGGTCAAAATTCTATAGATTAGTTATTAAAGAGAGTGAGCAATGAGGCCACACTAACCTCTAGACTAACCGCATTTCACATTGGCAGAGTTAAAGACTTTCATTTCCAACCACTCGCATCTCAGTGACAACATGAAAAAATCTTCCTTGCATACTCACAACATAAAAGAACTAACCAAGATAGAACCAACAACTACGTGACAAGGCTAACATCCTTTAGATCTCGCATTCTTGTAGCATTAATTGGTAACATGACTTAATGCCTATGACTTTTATGAAAATACATAAAAGGGAAAATTTACCAAGTACCTTGAAGCACAAAATCTATAACATTTAAAATTTAAAAATTTAAAAGCCCTCATAATGAAAATATGGGAAAGACCGCGCTCTTAATGAACTCATGGGGAACATTTGAAAAAAATTACTAATAGTCCCAACTCCTTTGATCTGTTACACATTTATCTACAAATTTCCTTTAATTTCTCATGATGGAGACTTCCAGTTGAAGTTTGAGAAGAAAGAAACAAAATACCTATAAGGACTAGGGTAAGAAAAAACTAAAACCCCCAGGAGAGAGGAGATTATAAAAAGACATAATAGACCAGATGGAGGTGTCAGGGTCTACGTCGAGGAGGGAAGGGTCTGAAAAGGCCTATTACAGAAGAAAAAAAAAAAGCATGGACATGTTCAAGGCCACAAGACATGTGGAAACAACTGTTCGAGGATATGGATTGTTTATTTGTCATTATCAAACAATAAACTTCAAACAACCATTCTATAATCCATGGTGTATTAAATTGGGAAGGCTCTTATTTGTTGCCTTTGTAAACATAGAACTCATCATATTACTCACAAGCCTTTATAATTCAAAGTTGACACGTATTTTGGACTTGGATTGTGAACCTGTTGTACATGTATCAAGGAATGATGTAAAGGAGGTGTTTGGGCTAGATGATATAAATTAATATGATATTGCTCCTAAGGACTTAGAAGATGAAAATGGAAGGTTGAGTATTACTTATCAAGAGTGTAGGTTGTCATTACATAGGAAGAGAGCAGGGGAGGAAACAAAGGTGGGAGAAAAAAATTAAGTTAAGCCTGCGAGAAGGGATGTAAAACCATTCAATTTATAAAATGGTACACCTTTCCATTTTTTCTTATTCTTCCCATACCTGTGGATAACATATTACATGATTGGACAAGTACTTGTTTCAAAAACCCCTGAGTACATGTCATATTTTCACATGGTGATAGCTACAAATGTGCATTGTCATAAATGTAGGGCATTGGACTATGTAGGGTACATTTCTAGAATGCATGATTTAGGTATGTCTGGCATTAGACATGACCCTTGTAGTACATACTTCAAACATTACTCAATTTGGATGCATATGATTCTATTTTATTTCTATGAGAGAGAAATATGGCTCGGGGGCTAAAAAATAATGACTGTGGTAGAAAGGGAGAATCACTTCCTATTCAATTGTGGAATTTGATCTTGGACCATAGGTTTAAGGGCTCTCACTATGTGCACTTTGACAAATTCATTCTGAAAACTATCTAGAAGGCCTATAATGACCCATCTAATTACTTTATCTTCATGGAGATCAAAATATTTCTCAGTCCTAAAGATTATGAAGAAAGAGGAATAGTCAACTACAATTGGGGAGATTGGTTTGTTTGTAAAGATTACACTATCTTCTGGGTGTTTGGTTTTGATATGGCACCTTTCAAATTTCCCAACAATGTTCCAAATAGAATTGCATATTTTGAAATTGTGAAGAGTTTATATGTGGTTTGACAGAGGCTATTTTAAGTTTTCCTTTTTGTTGTTATCAATATTTCTATTCCAAACGACTGAATGAAATGACATGATGCTTTTGAAGTACACTGATTATATTTGAAGAATTTTTATTCTTAAATAATAAAAAAGGCAGTTTATTTTTATTTAGCCAGAAGAGCATCATCCATATGTTTAATGGATATGACCCCTAAACCACCATGTTGTTTAGGTTTAAAAAATTTCTCCCAGGATATCAAAGGAATTCATTTTTTCTCATCAAAAACTAGACCAGAAAAAGTACTTCTGAATATTTTCTATCTTAATAGAAACATTTGAGGGAATTCTACAAAGACTGAGTGCATAAGTGATTAAATTTTGTTAGAAGGATTTAAGAAAAATGAATTTCACCACGTTGGATAGGAAAATACCTTTCCATCAAACAAGTTTATTGTCAAAATTATCAATAATCCCCATCTAGAAAGAATCATGAGGCTAATCTCCAAGGTGAAGACCCATGCAAACCAAAGGGACGGAAGCAATGTTACATTCCATAAGGACAACTATTCTTCTTTGTCTCTCCTTAGGGGTGTTAAAAAAAGAGAGAGAAATCTTATCCCAATTAATAAGTTGGACAGTAGCTGAAGTATAGGAGTTAAGAACACCCTTCATGTTTCTAGCATCATGAATAGTAGCCTCACCCATAGCAATAGTATCATCCACAAATTTCTCATGCGAACACACCAAGTTGGAAGAGGAAGGGTGCAACCCTTTAAGATACCCAACATTGATCAAATATTGTAGAAATCTCCCCATACTTTCCACCATCAAAGTAAATAAAATGGGAGAGATGGGCTAATCCTATCTAATCCCACTAGTCTTGTGAAAGAAAGAGGAAGATGAATCATTAATTTAAACAAAAAATGAGGTAGTGGAAATAAGTTGTTGAATAATATGGATAATTATAGGACCAAACCCAAACTTAAGCAGTACTTTCCTCAGGAACAACCAATCCACTCTGTCATACGCTTTAGCCAGATCTATCTTTAAGAGAAAACCATTCTTATTGGATTTAGAAAGTGAATGAATATTCTCATGCACTGAGATAGTGGAGTCCAAAATTTGTCTGCCTACAACAAATCCATTTTGCTACTCAGCGAAATGATAGAAGGAAGAATGATAAGGAGTCTTAGAGTGAGCACTTTGGAAATGATCTTGTAAAAAGAATTACACAAACTAATCGATCTAAATTGGTCAAAGGAATCAGCACATGGCTTCTTGGGAATGAGGGCTAAGAAGGTGGCATTGATCTCCTTCAACAATTTCCTACAACCTTAAAACTCTTTCACAACATTTGAAATATCTTTTTCCACAATATTCCAAAACATTTGAAATAAAAACATCATAAAATCATCAGGACCAGGAGCTTTATCACCCTCAAAAGATAAAACCACATCCTTAATCTCCTTAGAGGAAGGAATAGCACCCAACATTATATTTTTATCCCCAGTACTAATACTAGGAATAACACTAAGCAACTTATCTTGCTCAGATTCCACCATATTATGATCAACAGTACAAAGAGTTGAAAATTAGTCCATAGCTTCATGTTTCATTTCCTACTCTTTATCCATAAAAGAGTTTCCCTTCTATATATGACTGATTCTATTAGCAACCCTATGATTTAAGGTGGTCATGGTAACAGAATTATGATAATTGGCCCGAGCATCATTCTCTTGATTAATGGTTTTAGAAAAATACCCAAACTACTAGCTGGAATCCTAGACTTGCTTCAGAAAAGATTTAGTAGTCTCTTTTTGTTTAAAAATATCCCCCAAAACCATGGTCTTCCATATTTTAACATGCTCAATTTCTTAGCAACAATGAACATAGTCGTGCCATGAACCTTAGAGCCCCACCAATCTAAGACACTCCTTTCCAGGTCTTGGTGAATGATACACATTTTTTCAAACTAAAAAGGGAAATTTCTTATGCAAAACAGAGGTTCAGCCCAAAATGAAATAGGAAAATGATCAGACCAAATTTTGTGAAAAGAGGACAAAGAGAAAAGATACTTACTATACCAACCATGGGAGATCAGATCCCGATCAAGTCTAACTTGGACACAATCTTTCCCCACTCTATGGTTGGTCCAAGTAAAGTTGATACCCTGTAAATCAATATAAAAAAGTTCTTAACTATTGATAAAATGAATAAGATAAACACTACTATCCAGATGAGGCCCCAAACCACCAAACTTTTAAGAATATTTAAGAGGGTTATTGAAACCCCCCATGACCATCTAATTATCCTCTAGAAAGTGAACCCCTCAGTCAGCCAGCTTCAACCAGAATTTAGCTCTACCATTTTTAGAATTGGGAGCATAAATGTTTGTTAGTACCCAATCAAAATTGTCCCTTATATGATGCATGTGAACAAACACCATATTATCATCCTCAAAAATAAATTTACCTCTAATAATACTTTTATTCGAAAAAATGGTCATGCCTCTAGAATCTCCTTCACAACTGCTACTACTAACTCCATAGTTGTGGACGAGTTTAATCTTTTCCACCCTATCCTTGTGCATCTTGGTTTCTTGGATCAAAAAAATATTTAGATTATGATCCATAATGACATTCCCAAGAAAATCCTATTTTGGGGGGACAATCAATCCCCTTATATTCCAAGATAGAATCTTCACTTTTATTAGGAGAGAAAACCTCTGGGATGGTCCTCTGTTTACCATCTCCCACATCTGACCATCTTTCATTTTCTCTTCTTTTCGGCTTATTGGGTCTTCCTCTAGATCCATTTCTCCCCACATCTGTATGTGGTAAATTTGGCCTTGTTAATTCACCATACACTTCAACATAGTCCTTATTCATCAGATACACACAAGAATGAATATGAGATTATTCATCTTGCCTATCTGTATGATTTGACATGTTACCTTCTATCTAGATGGGGTTTTGAAATGTCTCTCAAAATGAGAGTCTCACAACCATAGACCGATCTAAGAATGAAGGATTTATGCTTACATGAATGCAATGCAATGATTAATCTAGAAATGAAACATGTAAGATTAATCTAAATGATCCATTTAAACTAGAAATGAGATTAAAAATATGCCATGATTTCAATGAAATTATTCTAGAAATTGAAATTAATCTATTTCAAAATGAGATTATTCTATATGAGATTATGACTTAAGAATGTAGCAACAATTCACTATTCTAACAATGCATATGACTAGAAATTCAGGAAGGGGTTTGAATGAGAAATGGGAGTTCTTTTATAGACTCAGAGACTGTTCAGAATAGAAAGTTTCTTGTTTTGAAATAAAACAGATAGAAAAGCCAGTCCAGGTTAGCAAGATTTCTTTAAAATATAATACAATAAATTGTTTTCCCTTTGCTTTAACTATTTTCTTTCTTTGATTTTAACTATTTTATTTATACTTTTAACTGTTTTCTTTCTCTTCAAAGAACAGTTAATTCAAAACTTCTATTTCTAAACTGAAGAGAATGTTTAATTAAATAAATAGAATATGACCTCATAAATCTATTTTTCTCATTTATCTGAATAATTAAATTCAATTATTGAAATGAGGATATTTATTTAATAATTAAATATTATTTAATCTCATTTTATGTGCCTTAGCTAAAGAGGGTGAATTTAATTTAATTAAAGTGCTAGGACTTTATAATAAAATTAATTCAATCATAAGGTTTGTTTAGCTAATAGATATTTAAGAATTAAATATAATATATGATTAATGCAGATTTAGTATTTTCTGCATTTGACACTTAGGTCGAGTAGAGTCAGTCAAAACTTAGAATTGCCTAGTACAATAGGACTTTGATGATTCAGAAGAATGACAAATGCAACAAAATTGGTTAGGGTTGCACGATGCCAATTTTGAGGTGTTACATTTTGCCCCTCTTTGAATTGATGTGCGAGTGACGCATTGATTCAAAGAATAGTCTAATGCTTGAAGCACAGAAGAATAGATTACAAAAATTGATGATGCAAAGATTGATTGATGAAGATTTCAAAGCCATCTCCAGGATAGAGCTTCACTCTCCGAAGTCTAGGTTAGTTTTCCAAGACATCAATCAAATAGAGTTTTTGAGGGTCATCTTCAGAACGAAGTTTGATCCTCAGGAATCTGAGTTAGAATGCCCTGATACCTAATAGATGAATATTTTGAGAATCATCTCCAGAATGAAGCTTGATCCTCAGGGATCCCGGTTAGAATGCCCTGATACCTAAATAGATTGATATCTTTCACAAGGCTGCCCTGAGAATGAGGCTCAACTTTTAGTAGTCAGGGTTAGATTGCCCTGATACCTGTCCAACAAGATAATCAATAGAGATTTTAGGACTATCTCTAGAATGAAGCTTAGTCCCCCAATATCTAGGTTAGATTGCCAAGACACTAGTTAGATCGATATCTTTCATAAGGCTATCCCCAGAATGAGGCTTAACCTTCAAGAGTTAGGGTTAAATTTCCCCAAAACCTGTCTCAAAAGATTGTAAATAGAGGTTTTTAGGACTATCGCTAGAATGGAGCTTAGTCTTCCAATATCTAGGTTAGATTTCCTAGACACTGGTCATATCACATTTTTGAGAATCATCTCTAAAATGAAGCTTACTCCTCAGGAATCTAAGTTAGATTTCTCAGATACTTAAAAGATGACGATCTGTAGGGAACAAACATAACCCTATTGATTATGGAGTATCCAGCTTTGAATATGAGGTATGAAAAATTGAGCATGCCCCAAGTGATGAGATGCCCCTAGCAATGAGGACTTTTGAAAATTAGATCAGATTGATTGGAATAAATTCAATGATGTAATCATCCTGCCCCTTCGGGAGTGAAATGGAAAGATGACATGTCATGATGATGATGGAGAGAAAAAAATTGCAGATAGATGTTAAATCAAAGATCAAGAAGAACTCAGAACAGATTATGGAAGAATTTGGAAGATGCAAAATTGATTTCGAACGATTTTGAGGTGTGGTTGACCAAGTTTGACTAGGGTTGAATAGAGTTGAATTTTGAGGGAAAAAGTCAAATATTTGAGAAAATGATGATAAGATATGATTCTGATAAGAAAGCAACATCAGAAAGTCGACTACACAAGCGTCCGATCGCGTCAGTCCCAAAAATTTCAAAATGCAATTTTGGGCTATATTGAAGTGTCAGATTTTGATTTTGAACACGAAAATGGATTCAAAGTGGTCAAATTAGGTAATGGTGAAGTTTTCACGCAAAATAGAGCACTTTGAAAAATTAGGTAATGGTGAAGTTTTCACGCAAAACGGAGCACTTTGAAAAATTAGGTCAAAAACTATATATGGACCAAAAGGTCACTTTCAAGTCATTTCAACCTTTTGACTTTTGTAAATGGAGCTCTAAGAGAAAATGGTGGTCCCCTACAGCACACATCATTTCGAGCAATCTAGGAGGCACAGTCGGTCGACCAGGTACAGACCTCTTGTAAGTGGTCAATGAACCTTACCAGAATTGCATGTTGTAAATTTGGCCTTGTTAATTCACCATACACTTCAACATAGTCCTTTTTCATTAGATACACACAAGAATGAATATGATATTATTCATCTTGCCTATCTATATGATTCGACCTGTTGCCTTCTATCTAGACGGGGTTTCAAAATAGCTCTCGAAATGAGAGTCTCACAACCATAGACTGATCTAAGAATGAAGGATTTATGCTTTCATGAATGCAATGCAGTGCAATGATTAATCTAGATATGAAACATGCAAGATTAATATAAATGATCCATTGAAACTAGAAATGAGATTAAAACTATGTCATGATTTCAATGAAATTATTCTAGAAATTAAAATTAATCTATTGCAAAATGAGATTATTCTATATGAGATTATGAATTAAGAATGTAGAAACAATTCACTATTCTAACAATGCATATGACTTGAAATTCAGGAAGGGTTTTGAATGAGGAATGAGAGTTCTTTTATAGACTCAGAGGTTGTTTAGAATATAAACTTTCCTTTTTGAAATAAAATAGATAGAAAAGCCAGTTTAGATTAGAAAGCTTTCTTTACAAGAATACAATAAATTGTTTTCCCTTTGCTTTAACTGTTTTCTTTCTTTGATTTAAGTCTTTTCTCTTTTGATTTAATTGTTTTATTTATGATTTAACTGTTTTCTTTCTCTTTAAACCACAGTTAATTCAAAATTTCTATTTCTGAACAGAGGAAAGATTTTTGAGAGAATATTCAATTAATTAAATAAATATGACCTCATAAATGTGTTTTTCTCAATTATTTGAATAATTAAATTCAATTATTGAAATGAGGATATTTATTTAATAATTAAATATAATTTAATTCCTTTTTATTTGTTTTAGCTAAAAGGGGTGAATTTAATTTAATTAAAGTGCTAGGACTTCATAATTAAATCAATTCGATCATAAGGTTTGTTTAGCCAATAGATATTTAGGAATTAAATATAATGTATGATAAATGCAGATTTAGGATTTTCTACATTTGACACTTAGGTCAAGTAGAGTCAGTAAAAACTCAAAATTGCCTAGTACAATAGGACTTAGATGATTCAAAAGAATGACAAATGCAACAAAGTTGGTTAGGTTGCAAGATGCCAATTTTGGGGTGTTACATTTTGCCCCTCTTTGAATTGATGTGAAAGTAGCGCATTGATTCAAAGAATAGTTTCATGCCTGAAGCATAGAAGAATAAATTTGAACATTGGTGATGCAAAGATCGATTGATGAAGATTTTAGAGCCATCTCCAAGACAGATCTTGACTCTCTAAAGTCTAGGTTAGGTTGCCGAGACACCGCTCAAATCATCTCCAGAACAAAGCTTGATCCTTAGGGATCTGGGTTAGAATGCCATGATACCTAATAGATTTGACATCTTTCACAAGACTGTCCCTAGAATGAGGGCCAACCTTCAGGAGTTAGGGTTAGAATGTCCTGATACATGTCCAAAAAGATGGTCAATAGAGATCTTGGGACTATCTCTACAACGAAGCTTAGTTCTTCAATATCTAGGTTAGATCACCCAGACACTGGTCAGATTGATATCTTTCATAAGACTGTCCCAAGAATGAGGCTCAACCTTCAGGAGTCTGGATTAGAATTCCCCGATACTTATCCCAAAAGATAGCCAAATAGTAGGAGCCAGGGTTAGATTGCCCCAATTCCTAATAGATGAGTTTTTGAGAATCATCTCCAGAATGAAGGTTGATCCTCAAGAATCTAAGTTAGATGGTCAGATACTTAGAAGATGACGAGATGTAGGGAACAAAGATGCCCCTATTGATTATGGAGTATCCAATTTTGACTGTGAGGTAAAAAAAATTGAACATGCCCCAAGTGATGAGATTCCCATAGCAATGAGGACTTTTAAATCCAGATCAGATTGATTGGAATAGATTCAATGATGTAATCATCCTGCCCCCTTGGGAGTGAAATGGAAAGATGACACATCATAATGATGATGGAGAGAGAAAAATCATAGATAGATGTTGAATCAGAGATCAAGAAAAACTCAGAGTAGATTATGGAAGAATATGGAAGATCCAGAATCAATTTCGAGCGATTTCAAGGTCTGGTTGACCAAGTTTGACTAGGGTTGACTAGAGTTGACTTTTGCAAAAAATGAAAAGATTTGAGAAAATGATGATAAGATATGATTCAGACAAGAAAGCGACATCAGAAAGTTGACTACACAAGTGTCCAATCGTGTTGGTCCCAACAATTTTGAAATGCAATTTTGAGCTATATAGAAGTGTCAGATTTTGATTTTGATCCCGAAAATGGATTGATCGTATAACTGAAGATAGAGAGTGAGGATCGAACATTTGTGTAGTAGTGGTCAAACCACGAGAGTGAAAAGGAACTCCCCAATGTATGAACCCAGGAGAATGCAATTGAGATAACACTGAATCGCTGCCACAATGCAAGTCTAGAATGAAAATGCAATCCTATGCTAGACGCAATATGAAAATGCAATTCTAGGACATGGTTGTGAGACCCATCATAAAATCATCATCATTAAGCATTTTTTGGAATATTGAAGTCGATACAACCCTTACAGGTGCCACAATGCAACCATAAGGATATGAATATGACTTTCATCAGATAAAATGTAGGAAATGAATGTAAGCACCAGGGCATAAAAGCCAAGATGACCTGAACATTGTTTCCAGTTAATGTTGCAAGAGTACACCAATATCGAGGCATTCAAAGAAAAGATAACCATGAGTGAGATCATGCATAAACAAATAGAGAAATAAAAAATAGAGAAATAACAGACAAGGAGATAGTACCAACCTCACCATGGCATACAAATAAACAAGATTGAGGGATGTGAGGCTGTTCCACCTTAGTGCGGGAGCTCTTATCACATACACCTTGTTTATTTGATGTTTCCAGATCATCAAGACTATACCAACAAGTAGTAGACAAAGAAAATATCAATGAAATCCATGAGAATAGATAACATACAAAGAAAGATTCAATCATAGCTCATCATGTTTCAAAGTTTGTGAATGTATATGTGTATGAGGTGTTAAAAAACACCATTGTTATTGTGAGTGCATTGTGTTTGAATGTTATCGATAGATATTTACGTTTGAGATATCTAATGTAGGTTAAGAAAACATAGACGTGTCCAAACATAGTGTTAAAAAACATTGTTTATGGTGGTGTTGAAAAACACTAGTTTGTGTCAGTAGAGTGTTGTCCTTTAGAACTGACAAGATTACTGACTCGGGTGTAAACCAAAGATGCAATCAAATTGGGGACTCATGCCCCTAGTGAGATTTCAAGAACCATCTTCAAAATGAAGCTTGATCCTCAGGGTTCTAAGTTAGATTCCTCTGATACCTAATAGATGAGATTTTTGAGAATCATCTCTAGAATGAAGCTTGATCCTCAGGAATCTAGGTTAGATTGTCCCGATACCTAATAGATTAAGATTTTGAGAAAAATCTCCAGAATGAAGCTTGATCCCCAGCGATCTAAGTTAGATTTCTCAAGTACCTAATAGATTAAGATTTTGAGAATCATCTCCAAAATGAAGCTTGATCCTAAGGGATTTGAGTTAGATTGCTCAGATACCTAACAATGAGGTTATATGATTGGGGGCCCATACCCCAAGTAGAAAACAATGATGGCTGACTTGACTCATACGATGAGGAAAAACATGATTTGATTGCCCCTAGGCTTATGACTCTAGATCAGTGTCAAGTAAGGAGGGTTCATAGAGGAACCAAAGTGTCACGAAAGTGACCAAAATCTATGTACAAGCTAAAGAAAAGAATTCCAAGACTGAGTATTGATAGATAGAGCATTTGAGTATAACTCCAATTGTAATGAATGTGAACAATATCAATAGTACGATGATAGTAGACCGACATAGTGAGAACCACTTGACTAACACGAGATAGATTCTCAAGTGAAGAGATCATAGGACTAGCTAGACATCAGTAGGAAGAGGCAGTGAGAACCACTGGTGACTGATGTTAGGGAGATTCTCAAGAAGAGAGAACTCAGTATAAGCTAAGTGACAGTAGGCAGACGCAATGAGAACCACTATTTACTATTGCAAAGTAGATCCTCAAAAGGTAATAGGACAGTGTCCCCTAGATCAGGAGGGTTTCCCTGAGAGTATGACCAGTTTCAATCCATGTAAGTTGGTGTCTTGACAAGCAACTGAAAGCATGCAGAAAAGCAAATGCAAGCATGAAAGCAAATGCAAGCATGAAAGCAAATGTGTAAATCCAAGTGGTGCCGCGATAGATATAGCATTGTGGATCAAGAGGTGCATATTTACCAGGTTTTCACCTTCTTGGTAGAAATTCTTTTTTGCTACCATGACATCTGTTTGCTAGGTTCTCATCGATGGCACTTTTTCTCTTTTTCTATTCTTTTTGTATTTTTTTAAATTGTTTTTTGTAATTTTGGAATTTATAAATTTTTTCGAGATACATCAAAGCACCTATCGCTAGGTGTTCACTAAGATGATCATTTTTTTCAATACTTTTTACTCTTTTTAGATTTTTAGAGATTTTGCAATTTTTAGATTTTTAAAGATTACTTAATCTCAAGCAAGATAAAAATGGTTTGCCCCAATGTCTTGCAAGGTGTAGGACATTGTAGATGGATTTGAAAGCTGATGTATGAGACGAATATCCAATGATGGATGAAGAGGGTGAATGCAACCCTCAAGGATAGTCCCTTCAAGATTACCCAAGCTAGGGAAAAAATAATATAGCAATGTAGGCTCATGGAGCGATGTTGTATAGCATTTAGGGTAATGACCTGATGTCATGAAAAGTATGTGGTCCAAAAGAGTGGACATGTCAAGAGACTTCTAAGAATTTGTGTTTCAATTTTGATCAAGACCAAGGGGTCAATTTCATAGGATAGGATATAGCTATGATCAGGATAAAGGTTGATGGAGGTATAAGTGCATGCTTTGGATTATGATAGGAATGCACAAAGATAGGAAGGATAGGCCTTGGATAAGAAAGATCACGATAGGGTAGCATGCATGAGAGAAAGTGAATAGGCTGATGGAAAGGATAAAAAATGTCAGGATACATAGTGTGTTCATGGATAGGCTCAACCTTGTCAAGATTAGCAGAAGGAACATGGATGCTCATGAGTTAGCTGGATGTAAGATATGATAGATAGGATTACATGGAAGGAACTTGCCCCCAAGTGAAGGGTGCAAGTAGGAGGAATTACACATAACACCTGTTTGCTAGGTTTTCATCATGGTACTTATCCAAGGTGCCATAAGAAGTGGTTTTCACCATAGGATGGATTGATTTATCTTTACTTTTGCTACCTAGGTGCATGTTTACCAGGTTTTCACCAAGGCACATTTTCTTCTTCTTTTTTTCTTTCTTTTTTTTTTTTTATCTTTTTTATTTATGGAGGAACTTAAGCTTCTATCTCTTTAGATAGTGATCCTCTGAAAGATATGCTATAATAGGCCAAGGCCACTGAAAGTATGCTCATAGATGCTGATAGGGTGATGGTAAAGGAGATTGATATGGAGGATAAGGAAGATGGTAGGGAAGGATTTATGTAGTGGATTGGATAAGAGGGATGGATGGATATGAGATGGATGTGTAAGAGGTAGGTGCGGGATATTGGATAGTGTATGGTGATAAGATCAACATTGACACACCCCTTAAAGGGTAGTGGACGAATGGAGCAAAAGTGGATGGAATATCTTGAGACGTTGATGGATAAGTGGATATGGATCTTGGTATGTGAGGACCCAAGATGGACTTAGAAGATGGGAGATGTTTAGATGGAGATGAAGTGGAAGACTTTGGAAGCTTGGATGCCAACTCTAACTTTTCCTTTTTGTCCATGTCTTTTAAGATAGACTTGGGAATCCACATAACTTTTGATTTTGTTTTTGTATCCAAGTCTTTTTGAAGAGCCTTGAGAATCCACGCAGCTTTTGATTTTCCTTTTCTTTTGGATGATTTAGAACGCAATTCTTCCATAATGGATTTAGGAACCCATATTTTCTTTGATTTTATTCTTTTCTTGGATTTAGAACACAATTCTTTCATGATGGATTTAGGAACCCATATTTTCTTAGTGGACCCTTGTGGTCTCTTGGATATTTCTTTTTTCTTTGTAGTCACATGTCGATTAGATGGGACATAGTGATCTTCATATGTAAGTGGATTCTTGTATTTTTGATTTTTTTGTTGTACATCCAAATTACTTCCAAAAGACTTAGGAATTGTGGATGAATGAGGTTGATATGACTAGTTCATATGGATTGGGTGATAGGGAGAATTCAAGGATGTATGTCTTTGTTGATCTTGATAGGAGACACGGTAAGTGGATGACAAGCTAGTATTGATAGGCATGCTAGATGGAGGGACATAAGGACCCAATATAGATGGAAGGTTTGATGGTCTCAACTTTGGGATGTAGGGACCAAGGATGGATTTGGAAGATGGATAAGGCTGATGCTTGCATTTGAATTGAGGGATATAAAGTGTGGAAGGGATATCAACATCTTTAGAGTGAGCTGCATGACCAAGGCTCTTCTCTTTAGAATTTATCTTTATATCAACATGAGCCTAAGTAGCTTTGATAGGAGAAATTGAAGCTTGATAGGATGTATTTTTCTGCAAGGGATTTAGAGGAATGATGGTTTCTTGAGTTGGACATGGAGGAACATGAAAAGGAGATGATGGGATGCTCTGATATTGAGAGGGATATTTAGATGGTGTATAAAGGGTACTTTGCTCTTGATTTTCAATAGGTTCCTTAGAGATGGTAGAAATGATATCTTGATCTTGCTTGGGAGATGGATAAGATATAGGAGATGTAAGATTTTCTTATGGGGAGAAATGGAATGGGATGGAAGGATCATCATGAGACTCTTGAGATGTGTGACTTTGGTCAACCATTGGATAAGGATGGATGGTGTCTTGATCTTGATCATCGCTGATATTTGTTTCTTCATATTGTGGATTCTCCTCTTGACATGGAGCCACTTCTATGGACGAGGTAGGAATTTTGATATGCATGAGGGATTCTTAAAAGGCTAATGGAGTATCATTTTGAGTAGGCATGATAAGTGTTGAAGCATGTGGATGTGTTGGGTCTATGATCTGAGAAGCCTGAGAGAGACTTGCAGATGTATGTTGATTAGCTTGGATCTCTTTTAGAGGTAGTCCTTGAGAGTAAACATAGTTGTCACTAGGCTCAGTTCTTGATAGAGATGTGGAAGATTTAGGATATATGGAGGAATAGTGGAAGAAGTAGGTGGGATATGCAAACCATTGCTAGACATGGATTCTTGAAATTGATCATGCTTGAGATTAGTATCTTGTTCTTCTTTAGATAAATCATTAGGATTGTTCGGTTTACTTATGCCATCATCAAGAAGATCTTGGATTTTATGTTTGAACTCCATGCAAGATAATTTTTTATGCTTGTTATGTTGATGATATGCACAATAGTTACTCAAGAATCTGAATCCACATGATGTGGCTTGAGGTAATGTGATGAGGTCATGCTCAAGAAGTTCTGCCAATGCAAATTCATAAGATTGTCCCAAAGGAGTAAAGATTCTCTCTAAAGGATAAATAGATGCTTCTTGACTTGCAATATCCTTATTTTATAGATAGAAAAGGATTACATCAAATATTTTCATAGCTTCCTCTACATTCTCTTAATCAAAGTTGTGATTGTCATAAAACTGTTCTTGATCAAAGATGGGATTGTCATACCAAGATTTATCCATGTTGGAAGGAAGTGTGGAGCTATAAGAATTGTGATCGAATAAAAAAGGATAGGTTGATCTTAATGAGGATTCATCAGATGAAGTATCCTTTTTCCCCTTTAATCCTTGTAGTTCAGATTCCAAAGTTTGAAGTTGTTTTAATAAAGTTTCCCTAAGAATCTCTTCTTTGCTTTTAGACATTGTAAGATTGTCTTAATGCGCTTTCTAAGAAGACTGAAGAGGAGGTACAATGAATCATTTGATTGACTCACAGGTGCTAAAGTGATATCTAAAGTTCTAATTAATTCCAAAACCAAAGGACAAAGGAGATAATGTCCAACTGAGATGGAGGTAGCAATGACTCTAATCTTGATTCAAGGTTGACGAACCTGCTTTTGCAACTCACGATAAGGATAGCATAGACAAAGATGATAAGATAAAAAGTCACTTGGAATAGCACAAAAAAGTCAGATTTTGAAATAGCAATGAGTCAGACTGTCAACAGGTTGCAGTCAAAGATAGACTAGTGATGATGTTGATGAAAGCATGGATTTGTGATGATTTAGACAAAACCATCACAATAGAATACAAAATTGGACAACAACGTCATAGATTTCCAGAGTTCCTTAAAATGACTTCTAGTTTCCACATGCATAGATAAGTTGATTCGCTTGATGAACATTGTGATGATACCTAAAGTGTTATCCAAGTCCAAGACCAAAGAGACCAAGAGATAAACGTCCAACTAAGAAGGAGATAGGAAAAGACTCTGATCATGAGTCAAGGTTAACAAACCTGCTCTCACAACTCAGAACAAGGACAACATAGACAAAGATGATAAGATTAAAAAAAGGACTCGGTCAATTGGATAAGTGTAACAACATCAGATTTCAAGATAGCGATAGGTTAGACTAACAACATATTGCAGTTGCATGTCAACTAGCAGAAGCACTATGACAGGACAAATTTTTGAACAAACTAAATGTAGTAGGATAGACCGATGAAAGACCAAGTTTTGACAAGTTTTTGAAATAAATTTGATAGAGTTTTGACAGAGTTTCAGTAGAGTTTCGGCAGAGTTTCGACATAACTTTGGGAGAATTTTGATAGAGTTTCAGACAAGACAAGATAGGAAAATATCCAAAGTTTATAGTTTTCCAGATCATTTGATTGTTGTTGTTGTTGTTTTAGTAAACACATGCAAAACACATCATGGAGATTGTTTGTAGTACCAGAATAGACACATCACAATCCTAGGATAGCCAAGGCAGTATCTGTTGAATCCCCACTTGAATCAAATTTTAGCTACGCTTACTCATAGCAGACAACTTAGAAGCTTGGAGGCACGGGCTCCTCCTTACATGTGCACCCACTTCTTAGGCACACCAAGCTTCGAACCCCAAAGTAATTTATTCCCAAAGGGTTGTTGTCTCTACTAAGAGCCGTAAAAGTGTGGGGTGTCTTAGTCGGTCTCTGACCTTCCGCACCAACAAATAGAGAGTTTTTGGATACTATAACAATATTTGTAGTAAGGGTTCAAGAATATTCAAGAGATTATTCAAAAAGAGGGTCTCTCAGAGGAGCATAGATGTATGGAGAATGTCTTGGTGGATGAATATCATAACATCATTTCAAAAGAGGAGTCCTTTTGGAGGCAAAGATCAAGAGCTCTCTGGCTTAAAGATGGGGATAAAAATACTAGATTTTTTCACATGACTACTTTGAAACACAAAGCTATCAACAAAATTTCCTCCTTAAAAGTCAACAATCAGTTTCTGGTTAAGGAAGAAGAGATAAGAAAGGAAATGCTTAATTCCTTCTCTCGTCTTCTAACTAGAGATGATATGCTTGATTCCCAGAACCAAAATGAAATTCTCTCTGCTATTCCTTCTCTGATAGATAGTAATACCAACTCCAGACTAAAGGCTATCCTAGATGATAAGGAAATCAGAGATGCTATCTTTTCCTTTGAAGGCGACAAATCTCCAGGCCCTGATGGATTTCCCCTTTTCTTCTTCCAGCAGTTTTGGGAGATTATTGGTCAGGATGTTCTCAATGCTGGTAAAGAATTTTTTGGTACTAAATCTCTTCTTAGAGAACTTAATTCCACCTTTTTAGTTCTTGTTCCTAAATTCCATGGTGCTAATATGGTGGAATCCTTCAGACCAATCAGTCTTTGTAATGGAATATACAAGATTATAGCTAAAGTTATGACATCTAGACTGCTTGCTCTTCTGCCTTCAATTATATCCCCCCAACAGATTGGATTTGTTCCCGGGTGACAAATCCTAGATTCCATTGTGGTTGTTCATGAGAATATACACTCCGTTGAAACTGCCAAGAAACAAGGCTTTCTCATGAAATTGGATTTATCTAAAGCCTATTATAGGGTTGACTGGTTGTTTCTCCAAAAAGTTTTAAGCAACTTTGGTTTTGATGCAGGGGTTATCAAAATGGTTAATCAGCTTGTCTCTACTGTGTCTTCCTCTGTGATTGTGAATGGTGGCTCTTCCAATTTTTTCAAACCTTCTAGGGGCCTAAGGCAGGGAGACCCTATCTCTCCTATTTTGTTTTCTATATTGGCTAAAGGGTTGGGAAGATATACATCTAAACTTGTTAATTCTGGCCTAATATCTAGTCTCTGCCCCTCCTCGGCCAGAACTTCCTGTTCCCATGAATAGTTTTTTGATGATACTCTTATTATGGGTGAAGCTACTGTGAAAGAAGCTAGGAATCTTAAAAAATCTTTATCTATTTATACCTCGGCAACTGGCCAGTTCATCAATTGGGATAAGAGTTCCATCTTTTTTATCAATACTCCTCTAGAGAGACAATATAAGATGTCTAAAATTCTTGGCTGCAGCATTGGTGCTCTTCCCTCTTCATAATTGGGGCTCCCTCTCTATTCTAAACCTCCAGATATCTTCTAGAACCAAATTGTTGAAAGATTCAATAGGAAGTTGGCTGGTTGGAAAGGTGCTCTCCTTAGCAGTTTAGGTAAACTTCAGCTTTTGAAATTGACATTAAAAAATTTGCCTGTGTATGCTTTAAGCCTCTTTAAGATCCCCCATAAGTATGCAATGGTGCTTGAAACTATCCAAAAACACTTCTTATGGACTGGAGTTGAAGACAAAAAAAGGCTCAGTCTGATCGCTTGGGAAAAAGTTTGCAAGCCTAAAAATAAAGGGGGTCTGGGGATAAGACCTATTAAGATTATTAATAAGGCTCTTCTGGATAAGCAGGTTTGGAGAATATTTGGTGATTCTAAACAATGGAATCGTATAATTAAAAACAAATACCTCACCAACTCTAACAGCTTGAAGGACCTCCTAAACAATGAAGAAAGAGTCAATGGTTCTTACATCTAGAATAGTTTATGCTCTTCCATTGACCTCTTGAGAAAAGGAATAAGATGGAAATTGGGAGATGGGTCCACCATTGAATTCTGGGATGATCCTTGGATTTATGAATATCCCCTGTCAGAAAGACAAGAGTGGAAGGACTTTATTACCCAAGCTAAAAATAATTTTGGATATAAAGTCTCCGACTATAGGAATAACAATTCCTGGAAGGATCTCTCTAGCATTGATAGAAGTTTATTACCCCTTATGATAGACTTGCAGTCCTGGATCAGTGAAGATAATCTTCCAGATAAGATTGTGTGGAACCTTTCTACTCATGGTGAATTCACGGTGGCCTCTACCTACTCCTTCATGTTCTCCAAGGAAATTAAGCCTCAACGTGCTACTATCTGGTATAAACTCCTTAGTCCAAAGATTAAATTTTTCTTTTGGATTCTTATCCAGAATAAGCCCCTTACTATTGATAATTTGGTTAAAAGAGGCTTCTCTCATGTTAATAGATGCAGTCTTTGCTTTGATCAAGCTGAATCCTGTGATCACCTCATGA
>MU228036.1:1944276-1957442 GCA_018584345.1 Thuja plicata
TACATTTTACATTATGTACATATATGTGTTTGAGTGGCTTTCACACCTTTTTAGGGTGAAAAGACACAACTCTTATTACAAATTATTTTGAAAAAACAACAAACTAACTAAAAAATAACTACCTAACTTTCAGATTTGGCTTTGGTTGAAAATCAAAAAAACCTCATGAAAAGATAATATTTCTGTGGGAGATAGGAAATTTGATTTTTTGAATTGGGTCATTTTTAGATTTTTAAAATTTGACCATATTTATCCTTTGTCAAAATAATCTTTGTAGCAGGTCTAAATTCTAGCATTTTCTGAAGGCTTCGATTAGTTAGTTCTATTTATTTGTGTCATGAATATTCCTTTCTTTGATTTTTTTTTTCTATGTAGAAACATGCTTCTTGATAATGGATTGGGGTTTCTAAATTATCAAGATTAGGGTACCACCACTACCATCATGTGAGTTTCTTTGGGATTAGCAGAAAATCGGAAAACAATTCCAATAGCTAGGGCAATATCAGGTCTACTGTGTACAACATACTGTAGTTTTCCAATCATTGATCTGTAGAGTGTTTGGTTCACTTCTTTTGTGTCATCATCTTTTGTCAGCTTCTATCCAGTAGCCATAGGTGTACTCACTGGCTTGGACTATTCCATTCCAAAAGTTTTCAGTATCTCTTTGATATATTTAGATTGAGTGATATAGATACCATTCTTCATTTGATAAATTTGTAAACCAACAAAGAATTTTATTTCAACAAACATAGAAATCTCAAACTCAGTTTGCATCTCTGTTGCAAATTTTTGAAATAACACATCTTGTCCACTAAATATGATGTCATCTACAAAAAATTCAGCCAATAGTGTACCTTTGCTTTGCTCTATCTTTAAGTACAGGTTGTTGTTGTCATTTATTCTTGCAAATCCAATCTTGACCAGATAATTGTGCAATCTCTCATACCATGCTCTTGGTGCTTGCTTCAATCCATATAGTGCTTTGTGCAATCTACAAACCATATCCCTTTTGTTTGGATCTATAAAAGCATCAGCTTGCTTGATATACACTTCTTCTTCCAAGATACCATTTAGAAATGCAGATTTCACATCCATCTGATATACTTTGAATTCTTTATAGGTTTCATATGCAAGTAAGGTTTTGACACCTTCCAATCTAGCAACTGGGGCGAAGGTTTCACCGTAGTCAATTCCTTCCTCCTGTGCATAACCCTTACATACCAATCTAGCTTTGTTTCTTGTCACATCTACATGTTCATTCAGCTTGTTCCTAAATACCCACTTTGTGCCAATTATATTTTTGTCCTTTGGCCTAGGTACAAGTGTCCAAGTTTTGTTCTTCTCAATTTTTTCTATTTCCTCATTCATTTCTTGTATCCAATCTTCATTATCTAAAGCATCTTTCACTATTTTGGGCTCAAATTCACATAACAGACATGTGTCATTTTTCAACTTACTTCTTTTCATAACAGCAGAACCCTTTGATCCAATGATTTGATCAGAATTATGATTTCTTTGCACATATTTTGCTAGAGTAGGCTCAACCCTTGCTTTAGGTTCATTCTTAGTATTTAGTTCTGGTTGATTTTGTGACTCGGCATCTCCATCATATAGCTCAACATTCACTTCCAGTTGCTTGGCAACTCCACTCTGTGACTCGGTAGGTCATGCTATTGATCAATAGTAGTCTCAGGTAGTGAATCAGAATCTTCCTCATCTAGATATGTGAATGATCTGTAGCTTTCAGGCTCTTGTGTACTTTCAGCTTCATTTCTTTCTGCAAACTCATCAATTCTTACATTTGCACTTTCAACAAATTTGTTAGTATTAGAATTCAGACAGTTGTATGCTTTTATTTTCATTGAATAACCAAGGAATATGCCTTCTTCTCCTTTAGCATCTAGTTTTCCATTTATGTTATCTTTTAGTATAAAACATTTGCTTCCAAAGACTTTAAAATACTTTACACTAGGTGCATAACCATACCATAGTTCATAAGGTGTAGCATTTGTACCTTTCTTGACTTGAACTCTATTTAGTACTGTATAGACTGCAGTACTTATAGCCTCTTTCCAATACTTTTGTGCAACATTTTTCTCCATAATTAGTGTTCTAGCACAGTCCATGATAGATCTGTTCCTTCATTCAGCAGTACCATTTTGTGGAGGAGTCCTGGGTGCAAACATCTATCTCTTTATGCCTCGGTTATTGCAAAACCTATTAAACTCATTAGAAATAAACTCTCCACCTCTGTCAGATCTTAATCATTTCAAATATTTGCTTGTTTCCTTTTCAACTTTAGCTAGATACCATTTGAATAACTGGAATGCATCAGACTTTTCCTTGAGAAACATTACAGTCATCATTCTTGAATAATCATCAAAAAATAGAATAAAATATCTGGCACCACAATAGCTTCTTTCTCCAATGGGACCACAGAGATCAATATGGACCAATTCTAGAATTTCCTCAGATACATGTGTTTTACTATTGAAAGTAGACCTAGTCATATTTCCTAGTTGACATTGTTTACACATAGCATTCTCAGGTTTCTTTAACTTAAGTAGCCCTCTAACCTTTTTTAGTTTGCTTATGCTTACCAAGCTATCAAAGTTCACATGACACAACCTCTTATGCCATAACCAAACATCATTTTTATCTGAAAACAAACATGTTTCTTCAGATAAATCAAGATAAAATAAGTTACCTTTAGTCTGATCACCACTTCCAAGAAGTTCTCCAGTAGAATCGTATATCTTAGCTTTTCTGTGATGGAATTCAACTTTGTAACCAGAAGTGTTTCAGCTGTGCAACACTCAGCAAATTGTATTTAAGATCGTCAACCCAATACACATCGTCACATCTGATTTTGTCAGTTAGATTAATCAATCCATTACCTTTGATAAGACATGGTGAATCATTACCAAATTTTACATATCCTCCTTTAGATTGGTTTAGGGTTTCAAACTTATCTTTGTCACCAGTCATGTGATGGGAACAACCATTGTCAATGATCCAATGATCATTTTTTCTCATATAAGAGATTAGTGCATTTTTCTCATCATCATCAGAATCTTTTTTCATTGCAACATAAACAAATTCTATATCATTGTCTATAGAATTATCAGTGTCATTGTCAGAAATTTCTTCAGTAATATAACAAGATTTATTACCTTTGTCTTTGTAGTCCTTATATTTCCTGAAGTCTCGGTCATCCTTTCCATCTTTCTATTCCTTCTATTTGTCATCCCTTCTTTCATCTTTTTCATTCTTGTCAGGACATCTAGCAGCTATATGACCAACTTTGTTGCATGAAAAACAAATAATAGGAAGTTTACCCATGTATTTTCCTTTTCCTCTGGATAGTCTTTTTTCCATGAGTGCTTCAAGTTTTTCAAGATCATCATCAGAAGTGTCACTGTCACTGTCCACATGTTTCTTTCCTTTCTTGGATTTATTGAGAACTAGCTGTGATCTAAAAGTAGAATCAATCCCTTGTGGATTATAGTTATCATAATTTGACATTTAAAATGCAGTGAGTCTGCCTATCAGATTTTCCAGATTCAAATTGTTGTTAGGAGTACATCTCAATTCTTGAATTGTAGAAACTCTAATAGCATATATAGGAAGTAAATTTCTTAGTACCTTTCTCATAATGGTGTTCTCATAAATTGTTCCATTAGCCCCTCTAATGGAATTTATAACTTCTTTTACTCTACCATAGTACTGAACAACATTTTCACCTTCTTGCATTTTCATTTCATCAAACTTACCTCTTAGACTTTCTGATTTAGCTCTCAATACATTTGTGTCTCCACCATAGACAGTTGCAAGTTTATCCCACATCTCTTTTGCATTTTTACAACTCTTTATATCATCAAACTCTGAATAGCTCAATGAGGAGGCAATCTCCAACATTTCTTGATTGTTCTCTTTCTTTTCTTTTAGTTGAGCAGTCGTGAGAGGAGCAGTAGGTGATACATATTCATGTTCAATAAGTTGCTTAACATCATCTCCAATACCAGAAAAATGCAGTTTAATCAAACTCTGCCATGCAGGGAAGTTATCTTTGTTCAGCTTAGGAACCTCCTTCTTATACATCTTGATCTTTTCGCTCCAAGTACCTTCAAACTATTTTCAAGAGACCAGAGCTCTGATACCAATTGTTAGAATGAATTTATAATAACTAAGAGGGGAGAGGTGAATCAGTTATCCTCAAGTCTAGATGTAGCAAATAAAAACTTTCTGTACTTCAGATCTACTCGGCAGCAGTAGCATAAGTCAACAACTTTAATCATGCATTTTACTGTCAATTGAAATTAACTTGTAGAAACATAACAGTAAAGTAAACCATAAGCATTCACACAAGTTGACACAAGTATTTAACGTGGCAACCCAATATGGGAAAAACCACCAATAACATGCTACCAAGTATTCACTCTTCTGAAGTGACGTCCTGTGAGGAGCCAACCCTGTTAAAGGTTACAATAACACACTGCTAGGTGTGACCTGGTTAAAGGATTTAATCACCTTGTCAGGAGTGGCCTTGTTAGAGGACTTTAGAACATTCCAATCTAAATGTCACATTTTTAGAGGATTTATACAAATGACTGTTACATCAACCTTGTTAAAGGATTTAACTAATACAATGGTTAGAAAGTAATCAGCAGTTGTGATCTACTACATACAACTTACTTTGCAAATTCAGATCCAATTACAGCTCTAATGTTAACTTACTAGATAGCCTGCATTGTCATTTCAACCTTTTGATCTACTTGGAAATCCGTCAAGAAATCACACATGCAACTCTATGTCTCTGTATTTAGCCTTCTCTACTAGATCATGCCAAACTGTAAATCAACTATGCAACTCTTTTGCATTCACTTTTCATTCAGCAGCACTTCAACATGCTCAATGAATAACCCCTTGAGGTTATCATATACCTCTCTATTCTAGGTTAGATAAATCTTTTTTCTCTTAAACAATATCATAGATCTTAGGTTAGGTCAGATCCTACAGATCATCCCATCTTTACATTCATTTACTTCTCCAAAGTAGCCTCTAATTAAATCTTGAAACAATGCATTAATTATAGTTACCCATACATTAAATGACATGGATCAATCTTTAATTAACATTACATATCCCAATAAAATTAACTAAGTCAGCCAGAGATCACAAATCTCATCGTTAATCAAACTTCTGTAAGTCGGCCAACATCACTGTTTTCACTCGGCAATTTCAATGGTTCTCAGCATTGAACAACTTTGCTCATCACGAACAACTTCACTCAGCATAAGCAACTTTTCTCGGCACTGAAAAACCAGAAAAACTATCTTTGAAAGATAAGCAACTAATTGCTTTGCCAGAGTGATAGCTGATCAAGTACCCTTTTATTTGCCTTAACTCTACCATTCACTTGGTCTTCTTGTTAAATCTTCTCCATCAACAATAGATATGGTACTCAAACAAATAACAATAGTCTCACCAGTAAAGGTTTGACAACAATGACAAAATAACAAGTGCTTGCATTGTCACTTTCCAACAGTTATCACTGATGACTAGCTAAAGTGTTGACCGACAGAACAAAGAGTTCAGAAAATGACAAAATGCTTAGCTGTCAAGAAGCTAAAGATAGAGTTAACAGATAATTATCATTGTTTTAATCGTCCAGTTAAAGTCAGAGATAAGTAATTGATTTAAAGCTGATTTGTCCAATTGGCAAGAAGATCTCTTTGAGATAAATTAGGAGTTTTCTTTAAATCTATTTGGAAAATACTGTTGAACATGCCAAGATCAAGAAAGCCAAGAAAAGAGGAAATCATGTCTATTAGAGACAAACTCAATTCAGTAAGAATTGTGTGGGGTGAACAAGAAAGAGGAAAGATTTTAAAGGAAATCTGAAGGATAAGAAAGTCTTCATTCAGTCCTAATCAACAAGCTAAAGGAAGATCTAGATTCTGCAGACATCAACGAATAGTGAGACAAGCATCACAGAGTAGTTCAAGTGTGGAGAAAAGGTATATATTTGATTATATTGATCAGTGAAGTAATGGAACTACAATATATTTGAAAATCTGCAATTGGGTTATATGTATGAACATATCATTAGTGCTTTAGTTTAACCATTGAAGCATATAAGCCTCTTAACTGATTAGGACTTAAAAGTCATTTTCAATTGAGATACATCCAAAGGAGTATCTGAAATTTTCATCACAAAAGTAACATTGGATATGCCTGATACCTATTGACAGGCCAAGTGAGTGTTTGGTCAAGGATGGTAGCATTTAGATGCCAGATACTAGTTGACAAACTATTTCTAAATCCTCTAACAAGGTCACACCTAATAGTGTGTTTGTAACCTTTAACAACGTTGGCTCTTAACAGGGCTCACTTCAGAAGAGTGAAAATTTGGGGTACTCGTCCCAGTGGTTTTTTCCCTTAACAGGGTTTCCATGTTAAAAATTCATGTGTGATGTGTGTATGATTCATTTCTTTACTATTTTGTATCTTACATAGTTAACTCTAGATTGATCGGTATACTCTACATATTTACTGTGTTTCGATAAATAGATGGCTGCTTATCGGTAAACATACAGAAGAAGGTTTGATAAAGCAATCCGACAAGTAGTAAATTTTTACAAGTATTTCAATTCATTTATCTTGTAGGATGGAAAATAACTTGAGACATAATCTATGGTTAATAATTTTAAAGGATTGATTTAAGGATCAATTTTTTGAGGCCACTAATTCACTCCCCCCCCCCCTCCTAGTTATTACTAACAACCTATGTCTGTGGATCAGATGGTGGACATGAAGCATCATAACATAATGATGATTAATATAGCTTCTTCACTCAGGTATTCTGAATTTGATGAGGTCAAGGACTGCCCTACTGCCTATGATATGTGGAAGAAACTCCATGAAATCTATGGAGGAGATAACAATGTAAAGAAAGCCAAAGAAGAAAATCTCGGAGGTCAATTTGATCAGATGAAAATGAAACAAGGATAATTCATTACAAAATACAGTGAAAGAATCAAGAAAAAATGTAAGTACAATCAGATCTTCCAGTGGAACAATTGAAGACAAAATAGTGGCTATTAAGGTATTGAGGACTTTACTTCCTATCTATGCAATTAGAGTTTCAGCCATTCAAGAAATGAGATGCAATAATGATATAACTCTAAATCTTGAGTCTGCATTCAAAGCTAAATTAAACCTTGGTAAGATGAAAGGAAAATAGATTGCCAGTGACAAAGATGATGATTTTGATGCTGAAGATATAGAAATCATTGAAGAGTTACTTGCAAAGAGAGCTACAAAAGGAAAAGAACAATACAAAGGAAGAAAACCATTGATTTTATTTTCATGTGATGAGGTTGGTCACATTGCTGCTAAGTGTCCAAACAAGGAAGACAGAGGTGAGAGAAAGTTCAACAAGTAAAAAGGAAAGAATGATTTCAAGCGCTACAAAAGCTACAAGGACAAAGGTAAGAAATCTTGTTATATTGCTAAAGATTCTGATAGTGAAGAAGATGAAGATGAAGATGAAATGGTTTACATTGCTATTAAGTATTATTCAGAGAACGAAGATAATGAAAAGACAACACTTTAATCTCATATTAGTAAGATTGACACCTGGATAATTGATAGTGGTTGTTCTCACCACATGACTGGTGATAAAACTAAATTTGAACATCTTCAGCACTATGATGGTGGAAGTGTCAGTTTTGGGAATGATGAACCATGCTATGTAAAAGGTAAAGGTTGTATTTCTCTAAATAAAGGAATCAAATGTGATAATACTTATTTGGTTGAAGGACTAACGCGTAATCTACTAAGTGTGGCATAGCTTAATAACATTGGTTTCGAGGTAGAACTCATCAATGGTAAGTCCAAGCTCCTAGTTGGAATTGGCAGGCAAACAAAAGGTAATCTATTTTACCTTTCTCTCAACGTAAGTTCACGTTTTGTTGTACAAGTAGAAGAAAGTTGGTTATGGCATAAAAGGTTGTGTCATGTGAATTTTGATAAGCTAATCAACATAAGCAAGAAAAAAAGAGTAAGATATATTCCTATTTTGAAGAAACCTGAATTGGAAATATGCAAACAATGTCAAATTGGGAAGATGGGAAAAACTAGTTTCAAAAGCAAGAAATACAATACAAAAGAAGTATTACAATTAGTGCATACTGATTTGTGTAGACCAATTGGAACAACAAGCTACACGGGTGAGAAGTATTTAATTCTATTTATTGATGACCATTCCAGAATGATGACTGTTATATTTCTCAAAGAAAAATCATAAGATTTTCTAAAGTTTAAATGGTACCTTTCTAAAGTTGAGAAGGAAATAGGAAAGAAACTTAAATGCCTAAGATCTGACAAAGGAGGAAAATTAATCTCTAATGAGTCTAATGAATTCTGCAATGAAAGAGGAATCAAAAGACAAGTATCTGGCCCAGGTACACCACAACAAAATGGTATAGCAAAAAGAAGGAACATATCCATTATGGATTGTGCAAGAACCTTGATTATTGAAAAGAATGTTGCTACCAAATACTGGAAGGAAGCCATCGTCACTACAATTCACACCTTGAACCGAGTTCAACTGAAGAAAGGTACTGAGAAGACACCTTTTGAATTATGGTATGGCTATAAATCTAATGTTCGTTATTTCAAAGTATTTGGAAGTAAATGTTACATCTTGAAGGAAGAAAGAAATGGAAAATTTGATATAAAAAGAGATGAAGGTATATTCCTAGGCTACTCATGTAAAAGAAAAGCATATAAATGTTTGAATCTTACTACTCATAAAGTCATAGAAAGTGTGCATGTAAAGATTGATGAGTTTGCAGAGAGAAATAAAGAACAGAGCAGTAAAGAGCCTAAGGAATACAAGAACTTTGTGTATTATGAACCTGATACTATACCTAAGACACAGGAAATGGTGATTGGATAGCAACCATGTCAACCACTGAATTCATCAGCACAAACCTTGTTGCAAACTATGCAACCCGAGCTTCTAACTGTTGAAACTGGATCACAGACAGAGGGAACCAAGTCTCAAACTAAAGAAATTGAGTCACAAATAGAGGGAACTGAGTCGTAGACAAAGGAACCTAAGTCACAGACATAGACACCTAAATCTCAAATAGTGGAACCCGAGTATCAGACAAAAGAATAGAACAAAATATTTGACCATGGTGAACATAGTGGAGCAAGCCCAAAATCAAAGAGGAAGGAACCTTTACTTGCAAAGTATGTCAGAAGGCATCATGCATCTGATCAAATAATTGGAGATCAAATAGAAGGTATAATGACAAGGAACAAAATCAAAGGTACATGTTTGCTTAGTAAAATTGAACCTAGAACTATTAAAGATGCATCGAATAATGAAAGTTGTATAGAAGAAATGCATGAAGAGATTGAGAAGATAGAAAAAAACAAAACCTATACGGGTGCCAGCAAGAAGCTGAGTCCACCTTTTGGGCAAAAAGTGGAAGTGTTTTCTCTTTTTTTTCAAATTTGTTGTCAATTGATGTCAAAATTAGAGGCATTTAGAGATGAAATCTAAAAATACTTCACTAATAGAAAATTTAGTGCTCGGAGTCTACTTTTCAAATATGTAATTTATTTAAATACCCACATGGTAGAAAAAAATTTATTAGGCATGTTTAAAACTACTTTTTCAAAATGCCTCTTTCAAGACCATACCACTCACGTGTACGACCACCATATTTTGACCTATATAAATGAATTTTTGTGAATTATTCTGGGGAAAGATACCTAAGACACAAAAGATTGATGAGAATATTTTTTATTTTTTTTATTGAATATTTTTTTTAATTAATTTTTAATTGACTATAAAATATATTTTTGAAACCTTTGGTGTAAGACCAGCATAATTTGATGAAAAAATCACATTTTTTTAAAATTATTTTTTTATCTTCAAGGAAATTTTATTTAGATTGATGTCATATAAATTATATTTAGAAAAATGTAAAAATAAAAAAGTTATTAAAGTTTTAGTGAACCTTACTATTCAAAGTTTAGGTACCACTTTTGATTAATAAATATTGTAAAAATAGTAAAATTGATCATATCAGTATAAAATTTATATTTTAGAAATCTAGACAGTAAGTTCTCTAATGGGTTTTTATTTCATCAAAAATTTTGATAAGGAAGACCCTCAAAAAATTACAGCAAGACAAAAATCTGGTATTCAAATGCCTTAACCATTATTTTGGAGGTCCAAGCATAGGCTTGGTCCCACCAAACCTGTCCCGAACAAAAATCCAATGCAAAGGGTGGCCTTGTAAATTCAAAATTTTAAAAATGGGCACAAGTTTAAAAACATGTACCTATTTCTTAAATATAATAAATCGACATAGAAAAAAATGTTTCTTAAAAATAAAATTAAAAAACGGGCACCTGTTTTAAAAAAAAATGGGTGCCCGTTTTTAAACACGGGTACCCATTTTGAAGAAAGATTGGCACCCATTTTTTGAATTTTAGATCGGGTGTCCGAGCTAAGATGGGTGCCTATTTTTTAAAAATGGGTGCCCATTTCTAGCGGTATTGTTTCAAGTCCACAAGACTTCCGTCGAATTGGCACCCAACTTCTTGCACTTACCCATACACTTGTACCTAGACCGAAAGAAAAGAATGTGATTGGTACTAAGTGGGTTTTAAGAAACAAGATGAATGAAAAAGGAGAAGTTTCCAAAAACAAAGCAAGATTAGTATGTAAAGGATATGCTCAAGAAGAGGGTATTGATTATGGAGAAATTTTTTCTCCTATTGCAAGACTTCAAGGAGTCTGAACTATTCTGGCATATGTTGCACATAAAGGATTCAAGGTATATCAAATGGATGTAAAATCTGCATTCTTAAATGGAATTCTAGAAGAGGAAGTTTATATTGAGCAACCTGAAGGTTTTGTAGATCCTAACAAAAGGAAAATGGTTTCCAAATTTCATAAAGCATTGTATGGAATGAAATAAGCTCCCAGAGCCTCGTATGAAAGATTGCAATGTTACTTGATAAGTATTGGATTTCAGAGAACTAATGACAATAGTAGCTTGTACATCAAAGAAGGACCTCTGAACAAGATACTATTAGCAGAGATATTTGTTGATGATATACTATTTACTGGATATGATAATTTATGCAAAGCATTCTCTGAAGCTATGAGTAAGGAATTTGAGATGTTTATATTTCGTGAAATCAAATTCTTTGTTGGTTTACAAGTTCATCATATGAAGGATGGTATTTATATTACTCAATCTAAATACATCAAAGAGATACTGAAGAAATTTGGGATGGAAGATTCAAGACTAATCGGGACACCTATGTCTACTGGACATAATTTGTCTAAGGATGATGACTCAAAGGAGGTAAATCAGACTACCTATAGATCCATGATTGGTAAAATTCAATATGTTGCTCACACTAGACCTAATATTGCATTAGCAGTTGGTATTGTTGCAAGGTTTTCAGCCAATCCTAGAGAGAATCATTTGATGGCTATCAAAAGGATTCCTGAGATACCTTAAGGGTACTGAAGATTATGGATTATGGTATACGAAAGGAAGAAACTTTAATTTGAAGACTTTTACTGATGTTGATTGGGTAGGAAGTGTTGATGACAAAAAGAGCACAAGTGGTGGAGCATTATTTCATGGAAAGAGGTTGGTTTCCTGGACAAGCAAGAAACATAACTTTATTTCTTAGTCTACAATAGAGGCAGAGTGTGTTGTTGCAGCAATAAACTATTCAAATATCATATGGTTCAAACAACTATTGTCAGGTATGAAGGAGGAAATCAAAGAACCAATTATTATCTACTCTGACAATACAAGTGCTATTAACATTTCAAAGAACCCTCTGATGCATACTAAGATTAAACATATTGCAATAAAGTATCATTTCTTGAGAGAATTGGTTCAGGACAAGGAAGTAAGATTGGAATATGTGAATACTAAAGAACAAATTATAGAAATATTCACAAAACCATTACCTAAGGATGCATTTTTGTATCTCAGATGAAAGATAGGGGTGATTCCCTTAACTGGAGCTCACTAAAACATAGTTTAGTGATGCATCAACCGAGCTACAAAATAGATTTAACATATTGATGCAGATTATCAGAGCTTATTGCATATGAATCAGTATAAATAGGTACATTACAACTTCATTGGATGTGTATTGGTTAGTTTCTTTGGCATTTGCTATCAAAGAGGGAGATATTATTAATGTCATGCCAAAGATATTATTGAAGGAAAGAGATTATTGATGACAGGGGGAGAACTTTTATCAGAAACACATAATTATGTAAGAGGGAGAGTTTCTTGAGAGATTGTGAAGATAGAGGGAGTTTTTGGATAAGAATCAGAATAAAGCTGAGGACATAAATAAATTATTTTTATCCTTATTGACATTGCTCTATATTACTTTGGATTATGTGCCAAAGAGAGATTTTTGATGATAATTATTCAATTGTGTATTATCATTAATGTTTACACAAATGTAGTGATGTTACACAAATGTTTATACCTAAACCAAGCATAGTCAGTGTATGCCAAGTTCTCTCGGGCATTGAAGAAGACTAAAGTAATTTTCAATTCTATTCGAGTTCACTCGAGCATTACAGTATTGGTTGGGCATTGAAGGATTTCCGTATTAACCAAGTTAGATTTTTAGTGTTTGCCGACTAAAAATAGTTTATAATTTATGTTTAATTGGTTATATGTGGCTGAAAAACTTAAGTTTTATTGATTGTTTGGAAGGTTATTCAGGCCGAATTGATTTTTTTGAAGGTTATGGTCAAGTTTGGATTGAAAGTGTGATGAAATGTGTGTGTTTGTGATATAAAATGTGGAGGAGAAATCATATGGAATTTTGATTAAGGAACGATCAAAGAGAGCTGTATCAAAATATTCGATCAGTAAGGATCAAGTGTTTAAACCTAGAGAAAAGATCTAAATCAGCAAAGATAGTTGCTTCTTGAAATAGGTCAATCCATTATTTTAATTTGTTACTCTCTAACAATTGTAGTAGTGATCCAAAATCTCTTAACATAGTAGACTTAACAATCTTTTGTAAATACTCTCACAAGGTGACATTTCTACATTGAAGTGTTTGAAGACCTCTAACAAGGC
>MU228037.1:37054-49396 GCA_018584345.1 Thuja plicata
AATAATAGAAAATTCAAAATATTTTAGAACTATATAAATGTAAAAAGTTGTTAAAAAATAAAGTGTTATCATTGGACAACTAAAATGAAAATATCTCTCCACTAAAAGACAAAAGTCTCACCCACTATGTAGCCACATTCAGCCAATAAAAGTAGAGATAAATAATTTTTATTTCAATATAGAAAACTCAAAAGATATTCAAACAATATCAATAAAAAAATTGTTGAAAAATAAATTATATCAAACACATATCTATAAACACAAATAGATATACTATATCTATATAAATTATATCAAGCACATAGAACACATAGCTTAATGAATTATACCTTTGAGAGGAATGTATCCCTTCTCTGTGAGAAGAGGCAGTGAGAAGGAAATATTGAAGCCGCAAGCACTTGCAGTCCAGAAATATACTCCAGGAATTCCCAATCTCTTGGCTGATTTCTGAGCCCAACTCATAAGTCCATTATAAATAATGCAGCTCAAAGGAGGGACATCTGCTGCTGCTTTCAACTTATCTATCAGCTTTTCAAAATGCAGGGGACAATTATTTGTGATGGATTCACAAAGCTGGTCAATAAATTGGCTGGTTCGTCTGTGCTGAGGAGGGAGACCATCTGGAATACTTTCGAAGGTGATCCCACTCATGGAATGGATCGATCCAGATTTCAACATTTTGTCATGCATATATTCAGTATTAACAAAAGTGATGTGGAAACCTCTGGCAGACAAAACTTTGGAAAACTGCATCATGGGCTTAACGTGACCCACAGCAGGAAAGGCCAGCATTACAACATGGGGTCTATTCTTCATGACCATTTTTATCACCCAAAATGAAAAAAAAAAGACTTGAACTTTGAAAAACTATGTGAGCTGCTGAACCTGGGGAAGATGGATTTATAGTAGAATCAAAGTTAAGTACGATGGCCTTTAGAAGCAAAGATTTATCCTTATAATATAAGCTTTGGAAGATGTAAAGAACTGTAAATGACATATGCAGTGACGGTCGAAGTTGTATTTAATGTTTCTCTAAGAATCGAAGTTTCCTCGACATAGGAAAGTGAAATGCATTATAGAAACAATTTCAGTGACCGATTCGGAGTTGGAGTCTCGAATATATATATATAACGTGGAGGATTCGGAACGTAGATCTCAATAATCGATACTCCAACTCATTGAGTGGTTTTTTTTGGTACCACATGATCGTATACCAAAATGAAGGCCTAAAATGTGCAGGGAAATGATCGTATACCAAATCCAAGGTGGATTTGGGTACATGGGAGGAGTAACGGTGGGGCATCTTTGATTCTTGGAGAGGATAACAGATAGGTGAAATTGAATTTCTAAATACTTTGGTGAGATTCAAGAAGGGATGCAAAGAAGAGAAGATTTAAGAAAGGCATGTGGGAATTTAGGTGAGGGTATATGAAAGAGTTGGATGTGAATGAAAAAAGAAGTAACGATTAAGAAGAAAGATCATTAAGTACAAAGAGTAAGATGATGAAAGTCAATTAGGAGGATGAATTTGGAAGAGATTAGGTAAGCACATGGGTGGCTTATAAGGGTTGAGAGAGTTATGGAGTTTATTGACAAAAGATAACATTGTAGGGTCTTGAGGTCAAGAAAGTATACTGCAAAAAAAGAGTTTGGTTTAGCTGGATTCATGGATAGTGATTATAGTAAGTGTGGATGATAAGAAGAGCATATTTGGATATGTGTTTCACTTAGGTTCGGGAGACAAATAAGATGAATGCCAATGAATAGTTTGAGTTTGAGTTTGAGTTTGAGTTTTGAAGGGAATTTTTTGAACAGTAGTTTTTGAGTTCAAAGTTGAAGTTTGCAATGGGGTAGCAAATAGCTCCAGACAAAAGTGGAAGATAGTGTGAAGCTCGAAGAAGGAAGAGGTAGAAGGAATTTTGAGTAGTTTCAGACTTGGTGTGATTGGATGCAACTCTAGACAATGATTTAAATTATTTAAAAAATCTTTCTTTTTATTTTAAATTTGATTATAATTAGATATCAAAATAATATTATTTAATAATAAACATAATATTTTCAAAAAAACTTCAAATTGATATCTCTAGGCATGTTCTTGGATAGATATATTTAATATATTATACTAATTGGATCAAAGACACTATTCAATGAATAATAAAAATACAAGCAAGTAAAATATTTACAAATTATATATTTAGATAAAATATTAAACTAAAATGCTCTTATGAAAATAAAATAACCTCTGATAAGATTGTGGAAGGAAAATAATTTAAATAAAATAAACTTATATTTCTATCTTTTATAAAATCTATCTAAAAATTAAAACATATTCTTATATAAATGTCTATTTTAAAAATATTTTTTCATCTCTAAATAAAATAATTCTTACAAGAATATCTATTTTTTATTCTATTAAGATAGTTCAAACATCTGCATACATTAGAATACTAGTCAAAAAATGGAGAACTGTACTTAAAAAAACATGTCCTACATCAGCTATCAGTTGTGCCTAACCTACTTACATGATCTAACCATCAATGCCATGGTTACAAATAAAGTTTCAATACAATCCAAACTATGATCTCTCCAAATTACATCATATCAAACTAGAAAAGTAAAATGTGATCAAACGACCTCATTCAACCGAGGAGTCGTGATTGGAAAGTGACTATTCACTTGCATGTGTAAAAATGGAAAAGTGGTGGTAGCATCAGCAATCTAATTGGAAGCATCCACATGGAATACCATATTTTTGGCAGCATCTTGTTCACAAGAGATGTTAGTCTTCTTTAAAAACTGAGTCAAAGCATCAATATCCCATCCAAATATATTTTATAAGATAAGATAAGATAAGATAAATTTATTAATGTCCAACAAGAGACCAACAAGGGTCTAAGGGACTGGAAATATACAACAAAAGGAACAGCGAAACAACAGACCACCAAACAGTGGTCGGGAAAGCAACCAAGAGCGAAAAAAGAAAGAAGAGAACAAGAAACAACAAGAAAGAAGAACATACATAAGAGAAGGACTAAGGATCATTTTTAGGTAGAAATAAATCCAACACTAAAGGATAATGATCCGGATGAGCACGAACCCTGGGTCATTTTTGTGAGCTGCTAGAGATGTGTTGCTGATGGGTAAAGGTGTTGCAGGGTCTCACAGATCTAGAGTGACCTGTGATGGAGGCAATGTGAGGCCACTTCACCCCCCATAAAGGAGATGAGGGAAAGAAGAAGGTCGTAATGAGCTGATCAGTTATCTGTCTCTGGGGGAAAAGAAGTTGTAGAGTATGCTAATGAAGCTATACAGTCTCTCGGAGATAAAACTTTTTAGAACAAAATTATACTAATTATTTAGAAATATTGTATAAAAATTTTCTTTCTTCCTTATTTTCTGAAATTTTAGAACATCAACCTATAAGACAAGAAACTAAGGTGAAGATCTTAAGAACTATTTCTATATTCCAAATAAAGATATTGGAAGATGAATCAAGCTATAAGACAAGAAAATGAGGTGAAGATCTTAAGAACTGCTTCTAGATTCCAAACAAAGATATTTGAAGATGATTTTTTTATTAAATAATTTTATTTGAATATCAAATATATTAATAGTCTATGATGATATTTATAGTTTCCAAGTTGGACACCTAGACTGGTCCAGATTTCAACATTTTCTCATACATATATTCAATATTAATACAAGTGATGTGAAAGTCTCTGGAAGACATAACTTTGGAAACTACATTGTGGGCATAATGTGGCCCACAGTAGGAAAGGTTAGTATTACAGCACGGTGTCTAATCTTTATGCCCATTATTATCACCCAAATAGCAGCACTATGTGCCTCAGAAGGAACAACTTAAACTATGAAAAAATGCATGAGCCAAGATATAGATTTATAGTACAACCTTTAATAGGAATGAAGTTTGTTTCAATGGTTTGATTTATGGCCTTTTGGTTGTATTATGTGTGTTTTAAGTTCAAGGTGAGAGATATATATGATGACATGTAACTAATTAAATGTTTGAAGATGTTAAGTTGATCACCGAAATGCAGAAAGATAATGCAAGACATTAAATCAGTTAATGGATTGTATTTTCATTGATGTCAACTTGATATAATCTAATCGGTTATAATCAAAGTGTTAAAGACTTTAGAGAATCAAAGAGATAAATATTATGCTTTCAGTAATGCATAAAAGACAAGCATTCACTATGTGACTTCAAACACCGATGGCTAGTGGAACCTGACGGACAGGGATAACTGAAATTTAAGTCACTGTGATGCCCGAGCAAGAAACCTGATGAGCATTACCGACGAGCAGAATCACAAGCATACTCGACAGTCAGAATCATAGTGTAACCCGATGGACAAACAAGCCCGAATGACAGACAACCCCAAGGGACAAACAACCTCGATGGAGAAGCCCGAGGAGAACTGGAGTGTTGACCGAAGCTATCAAAGAGTTAAAACACTGAAGTTAACTGGAGTTCAGAAATGATAAAATATCTAGCTGGCAGAGTTAAATATAGACTTAATTAGTAGTTATCATTTTTTTCATCGACAAGATAAAGCCAAAGATAAGTAAAGGATTTAAATTTATTTTTTCCAATTGGCAAGAAGATCTCTGCGAGATAAAACATGAGTTTTACTTTAAATCAGATTGGCTAAGATTGTGGATCACACAAAGATCAAGAAAATCAAGAACCTAGAAATGGTGATATCATGTCTATAAAGAGACAACTTAATTCATTACGAATTAAAGGGAGTGAATGAAAAAGAGGATGCTCGAGAGAAACTGATGAAGAACAATTTTATATAGTCTTGATCAATCAAGCTGGATAAAGAGCTAAAGATTTCTACGGACACCGAGCAATAGAGCATAGCATCACCAAGCAGAACAAAAGTGGAGCAAAGGTATTGAAAATATATATTGAGCAGATTGGTTTAATGAGCTTACAATAGATCTAAAAATCTGCAAGTATAAGTTGCATATGTGAACAGATCATATTGTTTCAGTTTAACCATTGATTCAGAAAGTCTCTTAACCGAGCTGGATTTAAAGATCCTTTCTATATTGAGATACATCCCATGGAGTATCAAAAAGTTTGATCATGAAGACAACATGAGATTCTAGATACCATTTGACAAACCAGAAGAGTTTGGACAAGGAAGGTAGCATAGGAATGCCCGATATCAAGTGACAAACTAATCTTTTAAATCCTCTAACAAGGTCACACCTAACAGTGTATTTGTAACCTTTAACAGGGTTGGCTCTTCACCGAGATCACTTCAGAAGAGTGAAAATTTTGGGTAACCGGTCCCAAGTGGTTTTTCCCTTAATAGGTTTTCCACATTAAAAATCCATGTGTCAATGTGTTTATGAGTCATTACTTTAGTGTTTTGCATTACACATAGCTAATCTAGATTGATCGGTACACTCTAAGTAATTTATTGTTTTTCAGTAAATTGAAAGACTGCTATTTGGTAAACATAAAGAATAAGGTTTAACAAATCATTTCGAGCAGAAGTAATTTGATAAGTATATTTGAAGGCATTCATCTTATAGGACTGAAGATAACTAGAGGCTTAATATTGTGGTACTAAGTTTTTGGGTTGATTAATTGGAATATTTTTGAGGTCACGGATTCACCCCCCCTCCCNCGGATTCCCCCCCCCCCCCCCCCCCCCCTCTCAGTTATTACTAACAATTGGTATCAGAGATTGTGTGCTTAGAAAGGGAGTTTAATAGCTCAAGAAAAAGATCACAAGATGAACAGACAAGATGTGCCCATGTTGAATAAGGACAACTTTGCATCATGGAAAAGCAAAATAAGACTCTCCCTACCAGGTATTGGTAATGATGTTACTCAACTCCTTGATACTGAATATGTGTTGTCTACAGGACCTCACACTCTTGAGAAATTAAGAGAAAATCATGAACATAATTGCATGATGATAGAAATTTCCTCATCACTCTCCGAAGCTGAGTTTGAAGATGTAAACTTGCACCTCTGCAAAGAAAATGTGGGATAAGTTGAAGCTGGTACATGGAGGAGATGCTAATGTACTAAGAGCCAAGGTAGAAAGTCTAAGAGGGAGGTTTGATGACCTAAGGATGAAAGAATGAGAAAATATCATTCAGTATAGCTGCAGAATCAAAGAGGTAGTCAATGCTATCTGAGGAGTTGGAGGTGTACTTGAAGAGGATACAGTGGTAAGTAAAATCTTAAGAACCTTACTACCTGTATATGCTATTAGAGTTTCTTCTATTCAAGAAATGAGAGAAGTTGCAAACAATACAGTTACTTTAGATAGTTTGATTGGTAGACGGATTTCATTTGAGATGAATAACTTTGATAATAGTGTCTTACCATCTATAGAATCTGCATTCAAATCTTCTTTGAAAATAAGCAATTCAAGTCATAGACATGCTATTAGAAATGATAGTGAAAGTGATAATGAGGATCAAGGACTTGATGAGATTTAAGAACTAATGTTAAGAAGATTGCAGAGAGGCAAAGGTAGATACAAAGGTAAATTACCACTTATATGTTTCAATTGTAAAGAGGTTGGCCACTTTGCTACAAGATGTCCAAATAGAAGAAAAGATGACAGATCATATGAGAAGAAGTTTAATAGAAGTGATAACAGAGATTACCAAAGCAACCGACAATCTGACAAAGTAGATACCCGAGACTACAAGGAAAAATGAAAGAAATCTTGTTACCTAGCTGAGAACAGAGATGATGACACTGACACCAAATCAGAAGAAGACATTGAGATGGTATTTGTATCCATGATGTATGATTCAGACGAAGAAGAAGAAAGGTAAGTAGAAACTGCACTCATATCTAAGGTTAGTAAGAATGATGTCTGGATCATAGATAGTGGTTGCACTCACCATATGACCGATGATAAACAAAATTTTGATACTTTTGAATACTATAATGGTGGTTCAGTAAGAATGGGAAATGATACATCTTGTCCAGTTGAAGGTAAAGGAATTATAATGTTGAATAACCTGATCAAATGTGAAAATTCTTACTGGGTAAAATGACTGAATTATAATATGTTAAGTGTTTCACAGCTGAATAATATAGGTCACCAAGTGGCATTTGAAAATAAGAATGCAAAGATCTTCAATGAATCAGGAAGGTTGATCAGAACTGGTGAGAAAACAAAAGGTAACCTTTTCTATCTTGATGACATTAACACCACTTGTTTAATATCTAGAAATGAAGACATATGGTTGTGGCACAAAAGATTGTGTCATGTGAATTTTGACAATATGATAAAGATAAGCAACAAAAGGAATGTCAGAGGCTTACTAAGCATGACTAAGCCTGAGCATATCATGTGAAAGAATTTTCAAAAAGGTAAGATAACAAAGTCTAGTTTCAAGGGTAAAACCCATACATCTAATGCAATTCTAGAATTAGTCCATACTGATCTATGTGGACCAATGAGGACAAAGAGTTACTATGGAGATAGGTATTTTATTCTCTTCATTGATGATTATTATAGAATGATGACAGTTATGTTCTTAAAAGATAAATCAGAAGCATTCAAGATGTTCAAATGGTATAAGGCTATGGTAGAAAAATAAAGTGAAAATAAATTGAAATGCTTAAGGTTACATACAGGAGGAGAATTTACTTCAAATGAATTCACTAACTATTGCAATGAGCATGGAATTAAAAGACAGGTTTCTGCACCGAGAACACCATAGCAATATGGAATTGCAGAGTGGAGAAACGGATCAATTGTTGATTGTGCAAGAACATTGATGATTGAGAAAAGAATCACTCAAACTTTCTAAAGGGAAGTTGTCAGTACTGCTGTCTACACATTAAACATAGTACAATTGAAGAAGGACATAAAGAAGACACCCTATGAGCTTTGGTATGGTCATACACCCAATGTAAGTTACTTCAGAATCTTTGGTAGTCAATTTTATATTTTGAAGGATGAGAGAAATGGAAAACTTGTTTCCAAAAGTGAAGAAGGTATCTTTCTAGGGTCTTCAACCCAAAGCAAGGCCTATAAATATCTTAACAGGTCATCTAACAATATCATTGAAAGTGCAAATGTGAAAATAGATGAATTTGCAAAAAGGAATGATAAGGAAAGAAGAAGAGATTCAAAGGGCTACAATAGGTTTGTTTATACTGAACCTGACACTCTACCTGAGCAACAGTGTATTGCTCTCGAGAAATAGAACATTGTAACCGAGCATCAGGCTGCAATTACCGAAAATTAGGAAAATCCTCAAGATGATGTTCCGAGCGATGGAGATCAGAATGAAGGTCGAGAATATTATCAGAATGATGAACACAGAGCTGAACCAAAAATTTCCAAGTATGTTAGAAGACATCATCCACAAAATCAAATCATAGGAGACAAGAAGGCTGGAATGAGAACAAGAAGTTAGTCACTAAACACTAGATGTTTACTTTGTGATTTTGAGCCTAAATCTGTTACTACTGCACTTGATAATGAAGAATGGGTCAATGCCATGAATGAAGAAATAAAATAGATTGAGAAGAATAGTACATGGACACTAGTACGGATACCAGATGACAAGAATGTCATTGATACAAAATGGATATTCAGAAACAAGCTGAATGAGAATGGATAGGTCACAAGAAACAAAGCAAGGTTAGTATGCAAGGGGTATGCACAAGAAGAAGGTATTGATTATGGAGAAACCTTTGCACCCGTTGCTAAACTAGAAGGAGTTATAATCTTACTTTCTTATGTTTCATTCAAAGGATTCAAGGTATACCAAATGGATGTCAAATCTGCATTCCTAAATGGAATACTGGAAGAAGAGGTATACATTGAACAACCAAAAGGTTTTGGTTATCCAGACAAGAGAAACATGGTATGTATACTACATAAATCCTTGTATGAATTGAAACAAGAACCTAGAGCCTGGTATGAAATACTTCACTCCTATCTCATTAGCGTAAAATTTGTAAGAACAAGTGAAAATAGCAATTTGTACTTAAAAGAAGATACCGATCCAGTAATATTCTGATTGCTGAAATTTTTGTTGATGATATCATTTTTGGGGGAAATGAAATGTTATGCAAATCCTTTGCTAGTGAAATAAGAAAAGAATTTTAAATGTCTATGTTTGGGGAGATCAAATTCTTTCTTGGTCTACAGATTCTTCAACAAGATGCAGGCATATATATCACTCAGTCCAAATACATCAAGGAAGTGCTGAAGATATTCAAGATGGAAGATTCCAAACCAGTTGGAACACCTATGGCAACTGGATGTAAGCTGGCAAAAGAAGACAAATCAAATGAGGTAAATCGAACCTTGTATAGATCAATGATTGGAAAACTAATGTATGTTGTTCATACCAAACCACATATAGCACATGCAGTTGGAATTGTTGCAAGATTCTCTGCTAATCCCAAAGAATCACATGTGACTGTTGTCAAGAGAATTCTGAGACATCTGAAGAACACCGAGGACTATGGCTTATGGTATAAAAGAGAAGGAAAATTTGAGCTACAATTCTATACAGATGTTGATTGGGCTAGAAACATTGATGACCGAAAGAGCACAACTAGAGGAGCATTCTTCATGGGTGATAGACTTGTCACATGGATCAGCAAGAAGAAGGATGCATCTCTTAGTCTACTGTAGAAGCAGAGTATGTGGCTGCTTCTACAAATTGCTCCAATATTGCATGGATCAAATAGTTGCTGGAAGGTACATGAATATGAAGATTCTTGAACCATTAATTATCTATTGTGATAATACCAGTACAATTAACATTTCTAAGAATCCAGTCATGCATGCTAAGACTAAGCTTATTGCTATCAAATATCACTATCTGAGAGAACAAGTGCAAGCAAAGGAGGTGATACTGGAATATGTTCAATCTAAGGAACAATTAGCTAATATATTCACCAAGCCATTGCTGAAAGATACATTTGAGTACCTAAGACAGAGACTAGGGGTCCAATCCTTGTCTATCAGTCAGTAAGCTGACTAGGAGGCTGCATCAGCCTACACATGATCTGAAGATCATTCATGTTGATGCAAACACTGAGATGAACAGTAGCAGATACATATGTACACAACAAGGTACAAGTATGCACTAAACACAAGGCACATTGTATTGCTGATGGATAGGGAAATTCTAGGAATATGTTATATAAAGGGAGGGAAGATGAAATAGAAGAAACTTGTTTGGCATTGTTGTCAAAGGGAGAGATTAATTATCTCGTTATCAGAAAAGATTATATCATTATCCATGAAGAGAAGTTCTTGAGAATCAAAAGGAAGAGTTAATCAATATTCAAAGGGAGCAAGATTGATTACATATGAAATATCCATCTAAGGGAGAGAAGTAACAAAGGGAGAGAGTTCATACAAAGAGAGAGATTGTTGTCAAAGGAAAAGGAGATTATCAAGAAGAGGATCAGTCAAGGCAAAGCACATATCAGAACAGAGACAGAAGATGCCACATCTATCCAATGAAGGGATTGAAGATTAAACAAAACCACTCTACAAGAAACAAATCTAAGCTATTTGAGCTTACCGAGAACCATACATTTATAATAGTTATAATAGGAAAGCTTGATGAAACTGTTATATTTCATATTGTATTAGTAATACTATAGTGTGATAAAGTAGTATGTTTCCATCAATGACAAAGGGAGAGATTGATAAAATGTAACTGATTGAATGTTTGAAGATGTTAAGTTGATCACCGAAATGCAAAAAGATAATGCAAGACATTAAATCAGTTAATGGATTGTATTGTCATTGATGTAAACTTGATATAATCTAATCAGTTATAATCAAAGTATTAAAGACTTTAGAGAACCAAATAGATAAAGATTATGCTTTCTGTAATGCATAAAAGACAAGCATTCACTATGTGACTTCAAACACCGACGGCTAGTGGAACCCAATGGATAGAGATAACCAAAATTTAAGTCATTGTGATGCCCGAGCAAGAAACCTGACAAGCATTACTGATGAGAAGAATCACAAGCATACTCAACGGCCATAATCATAGTGTAACCCAACGGATAGACAATCTTGAAGGATAGACAACCCCGACGAAGAAGCTCGAGGAGAACAGGAGTGTTGACCGAAGCTGTCAAAGAGTTAAAATACTGAAGTTAACTGGAGTTCAGAAATGACAAAATATCTAGCTGGCAGTGCTAAATATAGACTTAACTGGTAGTTATCATTGTTTTCATCGACAAGATAAAGCCAGAGATAAGTAAAGGATTTAAAGATGTTTTGTCTAGTTGGCAAGAAGATCTCTGCGAGATAAAATAGGAGTTTTTCTTTAAATCAGATTGGCTAAGATTGTGGATCACGCCAAGATCAAGAAAAAAAATAACCTAGAAATGGTGATATTATGTCTATAAAGAAACAACTTAATTCATTACAAATTTAAGGGAGTGAATGAAAAAGAGAATGCTAGAGAGAAAATGATGAAGAACAAATTTATACAGTCCTTATCAATCAAGCTGAGGAAAGAGCTAAAGATTTCTGTGGACACCGAGAAACAAAGCATAGCATCACCGAGCAGAACAAAAGTGGAGCAAAGGTATTGAAAAGATATATTGATCAGATTGGTTTAATGAGCTTACAATAGATCTAAAAATATGCAAGTATAAGTTGTATATGTGAACAGATCATACTATTTCAGTTTAGCCATTGATTCAGAAAGTCTCTTAACCGAGCAGGACTTAAAGATCCTTTCTATATATTACATACATCCCATGGAGTATCAAAAAGTTTGATCGTGAAGATAGCATGAGATGCCAGATACCATTTGAAAAACTAGAAGAGTTTGGACAAGGAAGGTAGCATAGGAATGCCCGATATCAAGTGACAAACTAATCTTAATCCTCGAACAAGGTCACACCTAACAGTGTGTTTGTAACCTTTAATAGGGTTGGCTCTTCACCGAGCTCACTTCAGAAGAGTGAAAATTTTGGGTTACCGGTCCCAAGTGGTTTTTCCCTTAACAGGGTTTCCACGTTAAAAATTCATGTGTCAATGTGTTTATGAGTCATTACTTTAGTGTTTTGCATTACACATAGCTAATCTAGATTGATTGGTATACTCTAAGTCTCTAAGTAATTTATTGTTTTTCGGTAAGTTGAAAGACTACTATTTGGTAAACATAAAGAATAAGGTTTAACAAAGTATTCCAAGCATAAGTAATTTGATAAGTATATTTGAAGGCATTCATCTTATAGGAGTGAAGATAACTAGAGGCTTAATATTGTGGTGCTAAGTTTTTGTGTTGATTAATTGCAATATTTATGAGGCCACTGATTCACCCCCC
>MU228037.1:49433-60896 GCA_018584345.1 Thuja plicata
CCCGCCCTCTCAGTTATTACTAACAATATATGTATATGTGGAATGATTATGTCATTTTTCATGTAGTTCATATCATACAATGGAGTGTATGGTAGTTGCTAAAAGAGTAGGGGTTTAATCAAATAGATAAGACCATGAAAGGTGAAGAGATGACTAGAGGAATTTATGTGCTGCTAATATAGACAAAATAGGAGTTTGTAGGTGGTTCTAGATACTATTTCAGTTTCATAGATGTGAATTGAGGTCACAAAAGTGCATGGAGGGGATAAGGAAGAACCTAGACTATCACATGAATATGGACACACAATAGGTGGTGGAAAAGGAGTCTATGGTGAAATAATGGGATAGTGAGTGGTAGAATTAGTTGTGAAGAAGTTAAAAGGTTAATTTGGATGGCCATGTTTAAGAAATGTAATGTCTATTGAGAGTACCATTTTTTACAAACGATACCATGATCAGATGGTAGAAGCCATGACTATGCTTAAAAGATTCATTAAAGGAAAGATAATGGAAAGGATAGAGGAGTAGGTTTGAAAAAAAAAAATTTAGCCACAAAGGAGGAATGGAATACTTAAGGACAAGTGGTAGGAATCAACATCTAAGAAGATTTCATGGAAATAGATTAATTTTTCAAGGAAGTATGTATGTATTAAATGACATGGAGGGAGCCAATGGATGGTTTTTTTAGCTCATCATCATTTATGAGCACCTCACACATGAAGAGAATTATCACACTAGATCCAAGGTATATTTGGTGCACAATACGTAGCAATGAGGCATTTTTAGTGCTGGCATAGGATAGGAGGTACATGAATCTCAACCCTTGAAGAATTGGGTGGAATCGAAGAAGGCATGTAGAGATAGCTAGGAGCTAAGGTGTGGTTGTTGACAACTTGGGTACATATGGTGTAGGAGAACCTAGGCTATCCTCAAAGCCCTAGTTAGTTTTAGCTTGTAATTGAATCTAGCCAAGTCAGTATGTTTTTTCTTAGACCTTAGAAGGTCTTTTTTTTGTGTGTGCCTAGGTTAATTAGTGGTTTGCGCTAATTTCATTCTAGTTTATTTTAGTTTTCTTTTAAGTGTTTAGTCCTTAGAATAGGCCTAAATTTGGGGAATGGGGTCTAAATGTGTCCTAGACCTATGTAAGGTGAGAAATATTCTTAAAGATGCTTTAATTAATTTATTTCATTTATTTTTATGGGTTAGAGGCCCTAAAAGATAGTTTGCCTCATAAATGCAAAAGATGGTCAAAAGTTGTCATGACAACATTTGCAACTTTTGCAAATGTTGCATGCAACTCGATAACTTTGGATTCCCCTCATTCTAGGAGTGGGAAATAAATTATAGTGGCCTAAAATTGTGGAGGAAGCATCTTATGATACTCTATGGCTCATTTTCCAAGGGAGAATGATTGTAATCAAGTTTTTGAAAGAAATAGAGCAAGTGTTCTGAGATACAGAGTACAGTCAACTTATTTGAATGTTCTTAGTGTTTTAATGGATTGAAATACTTGATCTTTTGGTGGATTCATGTAGTAGGAATATATTTAAGACTTTTTCATTTAGGGATAAAGTAGAGTACTGTTGATTTGGTAGCCTTAGGAAATTGTTTAAGTTTTCGAGAGTCTTCTGGTCCAGTTCAGTGTAGTTTTGGTTTTATGGCTCCCCCATGAAATGCAACTGTGGAAAACTCAAAAGGTTGGATGAATGAGTTAGGGGAGCCTCTTTATAGTATACATATGCAATTAGGAGGTCTGAGGAGTCAAGTAGCTATTTTTAAAGTTATGCCCTAGACGAGAAATGCATGTCCAACTAGGTGTATAACAGTGAAAGAATTGAGTGCCATTGCAAGGGAATGTTTGAGAGAAGAAAACAAATTGGAGGTTTAGAAGAATTAGGGTATATTGGGACCCTATTTATGAGATGAGGTCCTTACCAATCCATATGGATAGATTTCTAGAAAGAAATTAGATCACTACAACTAATGCATGAAAATAGATCTATCTGACCTATATTTCAAGAGAGCAAGGTACAGAGGACTTAGGGAGATAAAACCTTGAAAATATCTAATGTATTTGAAAAGGGTGTCTGAATCCTAAGTTTTTTTTAGGGTTTTTGGATATTTTTGAGAGAGAATCCAGAAAAACCCTCTGGTTATGGCTAATTGGGCTACTAGGCCTAATAGGACCAAAAGTAGTGTGAAGTTGGAACTCGATTTATTTGAGTTTGAAGACCCATTCAAATGGGATGGATTGGATTTAAAAAGGATGGTTTAGTGATGAACATATCCCTTGTAGCACTGGTGAGCAATTTTTGACAAGTTTTAGCTTGGAATCATCCAAGAGAGCATAGTGGCAAAGAGCACATTTCAATGTTGGAAATCCTTCAAGGTTAAGCACAAGAGAACTAACTCTTAGAGTGGAGTTAGGATAGTCTTAGGGTGGAGACTTGAGACTATTAGGTTTCTAGGAGAGAAATAGGAATCCTAATTATACTAGGAAAAGGAGAGTCCTAAGTTGAGCAAGTGCAAAGAAAACCTTCGAGCACTTCCATCAGATTGGTATCAAAGCATAGCTGATCAGACTTGTGGTTAATGTTCCAACCAACAAAATCAGTAGGAGAGTCAACAATGGTGACTAATCTTGAGCTATCTTAGAAGGTAGATGATCAAGAAGTGGAGAATAGGATACTCCAAGACATATTGGCTCAATTGGAGCAAAAGATAGATGAAGTTGATGGGAAAGCAGATGAAGTGAAGGATAAGATTGAAGGGAAAGGAAAGGACATTGCCATTAATGATGAAGCACCTGAAGCTGACCCTATCCTTAATGAGGAGCCATTCCTAAAAGATTTAAAGGCTATGAGTGGAAAATCACTATAAGGATTTCCAATCTTTACTGGAAAGATGGAGCCAGAGATAGTCCTTGACTGGATAGAGGGACTAGAAAACCATTTTGAGTGTGATGGAATCATTGAGGCTCAAAAGGTGAAGGTTGCGAAAGCTAGACTGAGAGGGTTTGCACTCACTTGGTGGAAATTCATCCAAGATGAGAGGGAAAAAGGAGGAAAGATGCCCATTGCTTCATGGAAGGCTATAGTTGCAAAAGTCAGAGATGCTTATATCCCTGAGGATTATGAAATCCAATTGCATAAGAGAAGGCAAGGTTTGAGATAGAAATACCTAGATGTAAACTCCTATACTGAAGAGTTTCAGAGACTTTTCATGAGATCTAGAGTTGCAGAGGATGAAAAGGTTAAGGTAGCAAGATACCTTAATGGACTAAAGTGGAAAATACAAGATGAGCTGAGTCTTTTGACTCCATAAACCATTCGGAAGTGCCACCAAATTTCCATTAAATTTGAAGAGAAGCTAAGGGAGAGACACTAGAGGAAAGAGAGGTGGATATGGTGGAAGGAGTTCTAAACCCAAGAATCAAGGGGAAAAAAAATTTGTTGAACAAAAAGAGAGAAAATCCAACAGAGGGGGTTCAAATAGAGGAAGGAACTCTAGTGGAAGAGGAAGAAATAACAACCAAGGTAGGGGTAACTACTTTGCAACTATGAAGTGTTACCACTGCAACCGGATGGAACATCCTACATATAGATGTCAAGAGAAGGGTTATACTTCTCAAGGAAGTGATAAGAGGGTGAATTATGTCCAAGAAGAGACTGGTGGTGGAAAAAAACACCATGAGGTTCCCTTAGAATTAGAAGAAGGTGAGAATCTTACGATGAGGAGAACTCTAATTAAGGAGCCAGTTAAAGAAGAGCCTAGTCAGAGGAGGTCACTGTTTAGAGTGAAGTGTAAAATGATGGGAAAAGTGTGTAGAGTCATTATAGACTTAGGCTCTACTAAAAATATAGTGTCAGAGGAAGCATTCAACAAGTTGAAGATGACAAGAATACCCCACACCAATCCTTACAAAGTCACCTGGCTAAACAAAGGGCAACATGTCCTTGTCAATGAGCAATCTTGGGTGGATTTTTCAATTGGGAGGTATAAGGACAAAGTAGTGTGTGATGTCCTACCCATGGATGTATTTCACCTACTCCTAGGTAGACCATGTCAATTCGACAGAAAGGCCATGCATGATGGTGCAAAGAATTCATATTCTTTCAAGAAGGATAATGTTACATATAAAATACAGTCACTATTAGAGGATACATAAATGAAGTCATCTAGCCCCAGTGTTCTCATGGTGAGTGAGAAGGAGTTATTATAGGCCTTGGAAGAAGGAGAGGTAGTTGGTTTTGCATTGGTGTTGAAACCAAAAGAAGAAAGTGCAGACAGAGCAGTAAAGAAGATAGAGTTTCCAAAAGAAGTGCAGGAGTTGCTGCAGAAGTATGAAGGCATAGTCAATGATGGAAAACCATCATCCCTACCACCTAAGAGGTTAGTAAGACACCAAATAGACCTAATCCTTGGAGCTACCCTTCCCAATAAGGCTTCATATAAGATGACTCCTCAACAAAATGAGGAGATAGCTAGGCAGATTCAAGAACTACTAAGCCAAGGTCTGATTAGGAAGAGCATTATCCCTTGTGTCATGCCCACTGTCTTAGCCCCTAAAAAGGGAGGAACATGGAGGTTATGTACTGACTCTAGAGCAATAAATAGAATAACCATTAGGTATAGGTTCCCTATCCCTAAGATAGAAGACCTAATGGACTATTTAGGAGTAAGGTATTTTACCAAGATAGACCTAAAGAGTGGCTATCATCAAATCACGGTAAATGAGGGAGATGAGTGGAAAAAAGACTTCAAGACTATAGAAGGAATGTATGAGTGTATTTTCGTGTTATTTGGGCTATCTAATGCCCCATCAACATTCATGAGGTTGATGAATGAAGTCCTTAAAGACTATATTGGAAAGTTTGTGGTAGTCTACTTGGATGATATACTCATCTACAGTAAGACAAGAGAAGAACATCTCATACTTCTAGAAATGGTTTGCAAGAAGCTACATGAGGAGGAGTTGATGATAAACTTGGAGAAGTATGAATTCATCAAGCAAGAGCTAGTGTACCTTGGATGTGTGTTATCTCAATGCAACTTAAAGATGGATCCTAGCAAAGTGGAGGCCATCATCAATTGGTCTACTCCAAGAACAAGCACTAAGGTAAAAAGTTTTCATGGCTTAGCACAGTACTACAGAAAATTTATCAAACAATTCAGTGCAATTTGTGCTCCTATGCTTGATACTAACAAGGGTAGGATGAAGACTAAATTTTTATGGAATGAACAAGCTAACCATGGGTTTGAGCTATTGAAAAATAAGATTGCTACCCAACCAATTTTGATTTTACCAAGCTTTGAGAAGCTATTTACAGTGGAATGTGATGCCATCAATGTAGCCATTGGTGTTGTCTTGAGTCAAGAGGGAAGACCAGTGGCCTTCCACTCTGAGAAACTAAGTGAAGCTAAGAAGAAATACTCTTCTTATGACCTAGAGATGTATGCTTTCATCCAGGCACTGAGAAAGTGGAGGCATTACTTGCTTTCAAAAGAGTTCATAGTCTATTCAGACAATCAAGCATTAAGTTTTTTGAACTCTCAAGATAAACTCAGTCACAAGCATATGAAGTGGGTTGAATACCTACAAGCCTACACCTTCAACATCAAACACAAGAAGGGGTTGCAGAATAAGGTAGAAGATGCCCTAAGTAGAAGAGCCTTGACCATTCAAGAGATTCAACTACAAAGCATAGGGATAGACAACTTCAAAGACCTATTTGGTGAAGATGAGGACTTTTCAGACATTTACAAGGTATGCCAAGAGTATAAAAATCACTTTCATAGTCAATTCTCTGAGTATACTTTATAGAGTGGTCTATTATTTAAAGGGAGTCAATTGTGTGTCCCTAGGGGGTCTATTAGGGAGAATCTAATCCAGGAGAAATACAATGGTGCACTTATTGGCCATTTTTGTGTTAACAAAACTCAAGAATTAGTTCAAAGATTCTACTTTTGGCCCAAGATGAATTTGGATGTTAAGAGATATGTAGAAGGTTGTGTTATCTATCAGAAGGAAAAAGGTACATCTACTAATTTAGGCCTATATTATCCTTTACCCATTCCAACCAGACCATGGGAATGTCTGAGTATGGATTTTGTAGTGGGATTGCCCAAAACAAAGCAGAGAATGGATAGCATTTATGTTATTGTGGACAAATTTAGCAAGATGGCACACTTTGTACCCTGCAAGAAAACAAATGATGCAAGTCAGATAGCTTCCCTATTTTTCAAGGAGGTAGTCAGAATACATGGTTTGCCACTAAGCATAGTGTCTGACAGAGACACAAAGTTTATGAGTCATTTTTGGAAGACTCTCTGGCAAAAGTTGGGAACCAACTTGTCTTTTGGATCTTCATACCATCCTCAGTTTGATGGCCAAACAAAGGTATTCAATAGGAGTCTTGGAAATCTCCTAAGGTGTCTAACTAAGGATTATGGTCAAACATGGGACCAACTCATTGGGCAAGCAAAATATGCCTACAATGACACAATGAATAGGACTACTAGTAAGATTCCTTTTGAAATAGTTTATGGCCCTCATCTAAGAGGCATATATGAGATTTGAGATTTGAAGGATGGAGCCAAGGGAAGTGGCTATGCAGATGAATTTGCATATTCTATGTAAGAATTCCATGAGACAGTGAGGAAGACACTCATTGAAAATACAGAGAAGATTAAGAGCAAAGTGGATGATAGGAAAAGAGATGTCCAATTTAAAGTTGCATATCTAGTGATGGTTCACCTCAACAAGGCAAGATTGAAAAAAGGAACACCGTATAAGATTCATATGAGAAGAATTGGCCCATGTGTCATACTGGCCAAATATGGAGCAAATGCCTACAAGGTGGAACTTCTAGAGGATATGGGTCTATCTCCAGTGTTTAATGTTGTAGACCTAGTTTTATACAAAGGCCCAATCCTAGATGAAAATAAAATTTTGACTAAAGCCATACAGGAGGTGGAGGAACTCAACTTTCCATCTCCACCAATCAAGAAGGCAGAACACATACTGGATTCCAGAGTCTACAAGAAGACAAGGAAGAATGAATACCAAGAACACTTAGTGAAGTGGCATGGAAAAATAGATGAAAATCAAATTTTGACTAAAGCCATACAGGAGGTGGAGGAACTCAACTTTCCATCTCCACCAATCAAGAAGGCAGAACACATACTGGATTCCAGAGTCTACAAGAAGACAAGGAAGAAGGAACACCAAGAACACTTAGTGAAGTGGCATGGAAAAATAGATGTAGATGTAGTTTGGATAAAGGAAACAAAGTTCAAAAATTTGGGCATTGACCTCAACTTACTCAATCCAAGGGTGGATTAAAGTTTTTTCATTTGGGGAGGATGGTGCAGGAGCACCTAGACTATCCTCAAAGCCCTAGTTAATTTTGGCTTGTAACTGACTCTAGCCAAGTCAGTATGTTTTTTCTTAGACCTTAGAAGGTCTTGTTGTTGTGTGTGACTAGGTGAATTAGTGGTTAGTGCTAATTTCATTCTAGTTTAGTTTAGTTTTCTTTTAAGTGTTTAGTCCTTAGAATAGGCCTAAATTTGGGAAATGGGGTCTAAATGTGTCCTAGACCTATGTAAGGTGAGAAAGATGCTTTAAGAGGCTTTAATGATGATATTTCATTGATTTGTATGGGTTAGAGGCCCTAAAAGACAGTTTGCATCATAAATGCAAAAGATGCTCAAAAGTTGTCATGTTGCAAATGTTGCATGCAACTCGACAACTTTGGATTCCCCTCATTCTGGGAGTGGGAAATCAATCTTAGTGGCCTAAAATGGTGGAGGAAGAATATTATGATATTCTATGGCTCATTTCCCAAGGGTGAGTGATTGTAATCAAGTTTTTGAAAGCAATAGAGCAAGTGTTCTGAGATACAGAGTACAGTCGACTTATTTGAATGTTCTTAGTGTTTTAATGGATTGAAATACTTGATCTATTAGTGGATTCCTATAGTAGGAATATATATTTAAGACTTTTTTATTCAATGATAAATTAAATTAGTGTTGATTTGGTAGCCTTGGGAAATTTTTTTAGTTTTAGAGAGTCTGTTGGTCCAATTCAGTGTAGTTTTGGTTTTATGGCTCCCCCATGAAATCCAACTGTGGGAAACTCAAAAGGTTGGATGAATGAGTTAGGGGAGCCTCTATATAGTGTACATATACAAGTAAGAGGTCTGAGGAGTCGAGTATAAATTTTTAAAGTAGTGCCCTAGGCGAGAAATGCATGTCCCGCTAGGTGTGTAACAGTGAAAGAATTGAGTGCCATTGCAAGGGAATGTTTGGGAGAAGAAAACCAATTGTAGGTTTAGAATAATTAGGGTCTATTAGAACCCTATCTATGAGTTGAGGTCCTTACCAATCCATCTAGATATATTTCTAGAGAGAAATCAGATGACTACAACTAATGCATGAAAATAGGCCTATTTGACCTATATTTCAGGACATCAGTGTACGGAGGACTTAGGGAGATAAACCCTTGAAAATATCTAATGTCTTTGAAAAGGGTGTCTTAATCCTAAGTTTTTTTTTAGGTTTGTTTGAGATTTTTGAGAGAGAATCCAGAAAAACCCTTTAGATAGGGCTAATTGGGCTACTATACCTAATAGGACCAAAAGCAGCATGAAGTTGGAACTCGATTGATTTGAGTTTGAAGACCCATTAAAATGGGATGGATTGGATGTCAAAAGGATGGTTTTTTTGGAAATGAGATAATTAAATGAGAGTGGAGGGGTGAATCAGTTACTCCAAAACAAAACCCTTGTCCCTTAGATGTCTTAAACAATATAACATTGTTACTCGATTAATTAAGATATTGTTCTGTAACTCGGATGTCAAAGAAATATTTATGATATCCAATGCAATTATACTTTAGTGATTAAGTCCATAAACATAAAGCATGAAACAAATAATATATACACAGGTGACACCAAGATTTAACATGGAAACCCAATATGGGAAAAACCACCAATGTAACTAGTTACTATTTTTCACTCTTCTAAAGTGAGCCTAGTTAGGAGCCAACACTGTTAAAGGTTACAAAAACACACTGTTAGGTGTGACCCTGTTAGAGGATTTAAATCACCCTATGAGGAGTGTCCTTGTTAGAGGTCTTCAACACTTCAACATAGAAATGCTACCTTGTGAGAGGATTTACAAAAAGACTGTTAAGTCTACTCTATTAAGAGATTTGAGATCACTGCTACAATTTTTAAAAAGTAACAATGAATTGACTTGTATGTGTAAGAAATTGTCTTTGCTGATTCAGATCTCTAATCTGATTATAATTGGATCCTTGCTGATCAAATATTCTATTGTAGCTCTGAGTGTTTTGTACTCAATCAGAATCTCATCTGATTTCGCCTTCACTCTCCATATCACAGAAATCCACACTTCTGCTTGTCTTCAACTTTTTCACACACTCTTCTTTTTCAATCCAAACTTGACCTTTCATATATATGATAAGCCCTGTCAAGTTGGCTTGAATATACTTCTAAATAAGTAATAAATCACAATTCAATCCGCCTCATATAACCAATTAATTATAGAATGTAAACCATTGTAGTCGGCTGACACTGAATAATAAACTTGGTTAACACTGAGTTTCTTTAATGCCCGACCATGACTGAAATGCTTGAGTGACTCGGTCAACACTGAACATCTTCAATACCCGACTGATCTCGGTCAACACTAAAAAACTCTTTCCATCACCAACTGTGCTTGGTCTGGATGTAGACATTTGTGTAACATCACTACATAAGTGTATATAGTATATACATGTGTAACATCAATGACAATACACAATTGAATAATTGTCTTCAACAATCTCCCTCTTTGGCATTGATGGCAACACAACATGTCATAATACAAAGAATTGTAGAGAAACAACAAACTTTCTTTAATTTCTTTAGCTTCATTCTGATTCTCATCCAAAAACTCCCTCTTTCATCAAACTTTGTCTCTTGATAAGATTTCTCCCTCTGACATCAAAAACTCTCCCTTAAGTAATTTCTTTTGTATTATATCAAACTCTCCCTCTTTGGCAACTGATGCCAAAGACTCCATCTACAAAAATACTAAGTATCAATACCAATAGTCAATACTATTTCTCTTTGAAGGTGTAATGTACCTGAATGTACTAATTCACCTACAATGGGCTCTGATGTACCTACATCAACTGATAGATCTTCTCTATGGCTCGGTTTGATGCATCACTAAACTGTATTTTAGTGAGCTTCAGTTAGGGGAAGCACCCCTAGCTTTCCTCTAAGATACAAAAATGCATCCTTAGGCAAAGGTTTGGTGAATATGTCTACAACTTGTTCTTTAGTACTCACATATTCCAACCTTACTTCTTTGTCCTGTACCAATTCCCTTAAAAAATGATACTTTATTGTTATATGCTTGGTTTTAGTGTGCATCACAGGATTCTTTGAAATGTTAATGGCACTGGTGTTTTCACAGTAGATAATAACTGGTTCTTTTACCTCTTCCTTCATTCCTGACAACAACTACTTGAACCATATGATGTTTGAATGGTTCACTGCTGCAGCAACATATTTTGCCTCTACTGTAGACTGAGAGATACAATTATGTTTCTTGCTAGTCCAAGACACTAGCCTCTTTCCAAGAAAGAAAGCTCCACCACTGGTGCTTTTCCTTTCATCAACACTTCCAGCCAATTAGCATCAATGAATGTCTTCAAATAAAAGTTCCCACCTTCCTTATACCATAAACCATGGTCTTTAGTACCCTTCAGATATCTCAAAATTCTTTTGATTACCATTAGGTGATTGTCTCTAAGATTAGCTGAAAATATTGCAACAATACCAACTGCCAATGCAATATCAAGTCTGGTGTGAACAACATATTGCAATTTTCCAATCATGGATCTATATTCAGTTTGATCTACCTCCTTTGAATCATCATCCTTAGACAATTTTTTTTCCATTACACATGGGTGTTCCAACAGGTTTGGAATCTTCCATTCCAAATTTCTTGAGTATCTCCTTGATATATTTTGATTGAGAAATGTAGATACCATCCTTCATTTGATGTACTTGTAATCCAAAAAATAATTTGATCTCACCAAACATAGACATCTCAAACTCTTTACTCATAGCTACAGAGAATGCTTTGCATAAGTCATCGTATCCAGTGAATAATATGTCATCAAAAAATATCTCTGCTAATAATATTTTATTTTGTAGTCCTTCTTTGATGTACAAGCTAAGTTATTATCATTTGTTCTCTAAAATCCAATACTTATTAGGTAACCATGCAGTCTTTCATACCAAGCTTTGGGCACTTGCTGTTAGATTTGAGGAAAACAAATCCACCCAAGAACACCTGCATGCAAAACTGTCACATGAAGAAGCAAGAAGCAGACAGAAGAAGAGAAACTATGGAGGCCAAAAAGCCAGAGGAGTGAAATCCATG
>MU228037.1:106036-145688 GCA_018584345.1 Thuja plicata
ATCAAGCATTCCATATGCAAAGATGTAAACAATGCCAGTATTAAACAGTGAGCTAATAAACAATGCATGATGCCCTAGCCTGCAACCCGCGAGCCATCAAGACATTTCCTCATGAAATGATCATAAATGGGCAGTACCACATAGTGAATATCAACAGAAAAACAAATAAAGAGAGATCAAACACTTCACATAGTGCCAGCTTGAAGGTAATAGCAACGATGCCCTAGCTCTCAAAGCTCACGGGTCATCAAGCATTCCAAATGCAAAGATGTAAACAATTACAGTATTAATATTCATATTGTGCCATTAAATGAACAAATGACATGAAAATGAAATTGAGTTAATGAGAAGACAAAGCTCGAATGCCTACCTCAAGTCGTGGCTGCCATATACCAAGATGCCAATCAGCTTCCACAGTATGCCCTCTTCGTGCATGACGGTATACGATCACGGTAAATTAGAAATGAGCCTTTCTTCTTCTTTTTTTTGTTTATAATCACGAGGGTGTCGCAATTATGACTAGGGAGTCACTATTACGCAGCGTTGGGGGCACTTGGAAAAAAAACACAAAAATAATATATAAATGGTGGTGCCATCGCAAATTGGGGTCAAAATTTGACCCCAAATGTTTTAGTGTCATGCTTCCAAAGCACACATAAATAACCGAATGGACAACCTAATTTCTTCATTAAATATACTCACATAAGTTATATTGGATAATCCATTCCTTTCCTCTACTGTGGAATGTAATAGGGGACCTATGGTGTAGACAGGAAGCCTAGCTTTGAGTGTCTCTATTATTGGCCTTTCTAGCTCATCGAATGTATTTATTACTATGAAATCAGCTAACAGAGCAGCTTGGCATTAGGTTTCTAAGAACTTAAAACAATTAGTTGGTAGCATTATAGCAGAAACTGGGCACATCCTTAATGTGCGGTGAGGGCATCCCAGGAATGAAGTTGATCTCTTCTTCTTCCAGATATCCATTTGTCATATAGCTTTTATCTGCAAATCATATTGATCAGTCGGAGATATTTTCTACAAGTCAAATTATGATATTTTTCAACTATGTAGTTTTTGAGTCAAAACCCATGTTTCATGAGTAGTGGTTCAAAAGAACTCATCTCTCATGAGAATGAATAGTACGTCTAGCGCTCATTGCATCTAGGTGATGCGCATAGAGGTGAAGCATTGGGCCTTCCTAGGAGGTCACCCATTCCAGTACTACTCCAACTCAAGCACGCTTGTTAAGCCCAACTCATTGACCTATGTTTCATGAGTAGTGGTTCACAAGAACCCATCTCTCATGGGAATGAATAGTACAAATAATCTAGGTGATGCTCATAGAGGTGAAGAATTTGGACTTTCGAGAACATCACCCATCCTAGTACTACTCCAACTCAAGCACGCTTAACCATGGAATTTCCTCTAAGGTTAAGCTCAATCTCTATAAGCATCATGTAGATGCAATGGGTGCTAAGTTTACCATTCATTCAGATGAAAGATAGGTTTTGTGAACCACTAGTCATGAAACATGGACCATTAATGAGTTTGACTTGAAAACTACACAATTGAAATCCCTGATAACAATATCATAATGCAACTCTTATGTCACATTTTCATTTATTTTAATATTAATTGAAAAAAAATTGCTATTTGTATAAGAAAATCTACCGTGTCACTGACCAAAAAGAACCTTTGAACATTAAATGAAGCTGCACAAAACAGATTTTTCAAGCAAAAGCAGGCATACCTTTGAGAGGAGCATATCTCTTCTCCCTACGAAGAGGCATTGAAAAGTAAATGTTAAAGCCGCAAGCACTAGCTGTCCAGAAGGACACTCCAGGAATTCCCAATCTTTTGGCTGATTTTTGAGCCCAAGTAATAAATGCATCATAAACAATGCAGGTCAAGGGAGGGACATCTATTGTGTCCTTCAACTTATCTATCAGCTTTTCAAAATGCAGGGGACAATTATCTGTGATGGATTCACAAAGCTCATCAATTTGGCTTGTTCGGCAGTGCTGCAGGGGCAGCCCATCTGGAATAGTTTCAAAGCTGATGCCACCCAAGGACTGGAATATTTTCTCTTGTATGTATTCAGTATTAATAAAAGCGAAGTGGACAGTGGAAGCCTCTGGCAGACACAATTCTAGATAACTGCATCATGGGCTTAATGTGGCCCGGAGCAGGAAAGACCAATATTACAACATGGGTTTTATTTGTCATGCTCGTGTCTATCAACAAACAAGCAGCACTGAGCTTCAGCAACAGCTGAAACTGTGAAAATCTATATGACCTGCTCAACTGGCCACGATAGATTTATAGTGCAAAATCAACAGTGACTTTAAGAAGGAAACTTGCAGCACAAGTAAATCTCAAATGATAAGATTTATATTATCAATTTATTGACACTGGCTTAAACAATTGAGGGTTTAACTGGAATGAGATTCAGCAGTGGAGAACCGATAATGCAGTAACTGTTTAGTGTAAGGCATCTCAGGACATAATCATTATAATGGTTGATGACATGATTCTGATCACAGGGATCGACTGTAAACTTTGGAAGTTGCTGAAAACTGATTGAATATCCATTTTTAGCATTCGAAGGAAGTAGAATAGATTATAATAGACTATTATTTAACATGATTTTGAAGGTGGAAAGTTCATTCCTCTAATTTATTTTTTCTATTTGTTCGCTTAATTGAAGTTATGAATCCGAAGGGTCAAATTATTGAAAATTATTTATCAAGAAGTAAAAATAATAACCAATAACTATTAGGAAAAGTAAGGAACACCAATATGAACACCAATATAAAAACACAATGACATTAAGAAAGAATAAAATGAATAATAAAATAAAAAATAAGATCACATCTTAAAAAAAAATTATTTAAAATTTTTTTTTAAAAAATCAACTTTCTGTTCTTTAAATAAATCTTATAAAAAAATGACAAACATTTCTGTAAATTTCCTATTTCAAAATAAAATATCTACTATCTCAATTGTACAAAAAAACATATTATTTTTCCTAAATTCTTAATCCATCAGTGTCATCTACATATTTATCTCTATATAAATCTTTTAACAATAAGCATATGTAAAATTAAATTCATCCACAACATTTCTTTGTTCTTTAAAACTCCTTTTTCCCAATCCCCACATAACCATGACAAAAGATTGTATCCCATGTTTGCCTTATGAGCCAATTTAAAGTAAAAATTGATGCAAGAGCATACAGCGTGTAAGAACAATCTTGCATCATCCAAAAAAATATTGTCTAGTTTTTTAATAAGGGCTAATTTGGACAAGGTTACTATATTTTAGCAAGTTTACTATTTTTAGTAAGCATTTCGTTTGAGCATGGATTGTTCCAATTTATTTCATAGAGGTTCATTTTGGATATATAAACATGTCCGTAAAGTTTAATGGCAAGATCAAGTTTGGTTTTGAAGATATTGAATTTTTCAGTTTTGGCAGGGTGGTACAAAAAAATTTGAACTTAATTTTTTTAAGGTCTTCGAGGCTCCAAAAGGGGGTCAAAACTCGTTGGGGATGGCACTTCATTGTCCTAAACTATCGAGTGCTTAGAGAGGTTTTCAAAAAGTGGTTATAATAGTCAATCGGGTGCACGGGTCAAAAGTTATGGCTTCCAAAAGTTGTACCATCATGACTCAAGTTTCTATACAAAAAGGAAGAGTGAAAAATAACTTAGGTGGGAATTGAACCCTCGGTGCCAAAATGGGAAAGTTTCACTTTCCAGAATATTTTAAGGTGGTTATTTGTGTTACATATACAGGGATGAAGGTGGGTTTCGGGCTCAGTTCCAGAAGAGTAGTTTGTGGCTCTACCTTGCATATTATTGTAATAAAAATGCCCATGTGGTTGTTAGAAGTTATTATTTCTGAATATTGTAATGTTATTTCATTGAAGGTAATAGAAAGCAAGTGTTCATGTTCTTGTAACTGTTTGATACTTGTATTTTTCTATTTATTTTCTTGTGTTGTGTGTATTTGGGTTAGTAAGGGGAGTACCCTTCATCAAAAATATAATCCGAGAATTGAAATGGTATAGGAAAATGATATACAATAAAGTAATAAAGTAACAATTGGCGTACGGCCAATTGGGAATCAAATTCTCGATTATATACTAAACAGAAGGCAAAGAATTCAAGATTGATTAGACTCTGAAGATAAAGTTCCTTTTAATAATCCTAAAGAAAATTGTATGAAACCGTGATCCAACTTGCAACTGTAAGGAAGCAAAGGTGTGCAGAAACGCTTCCTACGTTAATCTTAAGAGGATGATTAGACAAATTTTAACTTAACTATTACAGAGATTTCAAGAAACACATAAGAGCATAAACAAAATAACAATAAACATAGAACATAATGATTTTTGTAGGGAAAACTCTTAAGGGAGAAAAACCCCACACTCCAAAATCTACATAATATAATTTCAAATCAATAAATGATTTCAACACACTTGCAATACAAGTTCTTACAGTAGTTTCACCTCAACTCAAGCTTGGAGAAACTTCAAAAGCATCTTGATAGTATCCCATCTTTCAAACAAAACTCAATGATACAAACTCCTCCTCAAGTCATCATCTTATAGGCTTCTCACAACCTAGAAACCATTTGTGGTTTAGAAAACCATGTGCTAAACTTCCTTGACACATGTTGCCCATCCTTAACACATGTTGCCCAAGATAGATAAGAATCCAGGTTAAAAATAGTCTTTCGTGTCCAAAGTTTTCTCCCCTATTTTTTACCATTACAGCTATCATAAAATGTGTCATGGAATCTCTAAAAATGGGCCTTCCATAATATACTATGGACAAGGCATCTTTTGACAACTAATATTACTAATTTCAAGGCACTTACAAGTAGAAAAAGTCTAGCTACATTTTGCAGCTATTTGCAAGGTTGAAACACATTTTTTCTCAATATTCTCCCACTTGTTGAATACCTTGCAAGAGTCAAGGGATCCATACTAACATGGACTCAACTCCTAGGGGCTAAGAGGCTCATAGACTTCGAAAACCATCTCAACTTCTCTGTGCTCACGGGCTTACTTAATCAATTAGCAATATTTACCAAAGTTTCTATCTTCTCCTGCTTTATCTTGCCATCCTCAGCCATATCTCACACAAAATGATACTGTACATCAATGCGCTTGGTCTTGGCATGAAATTTTGAGTTCTTCACTAGGCGGATTGCACTCTGACTGTTACTATATATTGTCACTACACCATGTTTGTACTCTATATCTGAACACAATCTTTTGATCCAAATGGCTTCCTTGCAGGCATGAGTAGTTGTCATACACTCTGCCTTTGTAGTGGACACCAGCTCAACGTGATCCGCAGAGATCGTGCGGCTTTATTGTTCTAAGGACCAAATGTTACCGTTGGAGTTCTTGCATGCATATCGTCATCTGATTGGTTCTTGTAACAAGTACACGAATCGACGAGTTGTAATACATTGAGCCCGTCGGATCAAAGATGAGGATGAAGATCTTAAGCGGTGGCTTCTATAAATAGACCCTGGCGCATTGTATTCCATATAATGAGAGAGAGAGATCAAACATTGATCAGGTGAGCAGAGCAAGAAGTGTTAAGTTAGCAGTTGTGTTGTAGCATAGATCTGTAAGGATGGGAAGAGTTCATTGCATGGTAATGGGTTTACTCTGTAAAGGTTTCTGGTTCAGCTTGACTGAGTCTTGGTACCTATTTGGGCATTGTGACTTAGTCATTCTTTGTAACACACAGATGCAAGCATTCTCATTGTAATCCGACTTGCATTCTGCGTAAGTGGCTTTATGTTGGTGATTGTCATCTTTAATGGTAAAAGGACTTGTGTTGCCCCAAATCTGAGTTGTTTATTTGCATTGTTCATTTTTGTAGGTTCTTGATATTGGTTCTTTATGTTCTTATTGCAATCTTGTTTGTCTCAATCATCTGGGTAATCACTTAAGTGTTTTAACTCTGCATAGAAGTATTAGAGGCCTAGTTTGTTCTAGTCATTGCATTATCTAAATTAAAGCGCTAGAGTTAGTGTCGCAAGGGTAATGTCATTCAACAGCAGCAGCAAGGGGTATCTATGTACGTTACGTCGACATAGACATAGATAGGTGTGCATAAGGGGTGCTTATGTACATTACTTCCAACTTGGTAACCATCTCACTTTGAATGACCACTACGTTCTCCCCCACTTAAAACAAGTGACATCCTCGACACTGGCACAACTCCTCTTCAAAAAGTGCACGGAGTCACCAAAAATTGACTTAGTTCTTCCAAGTTGAATCCCTATTAAGAAATTTTGACCCCTTTCGAAGCTTCAAAGGCCTATAAAATTAAGTTCAAAGTTTTTGTACCACCTCGCTAAAATAGAAAATTCAATATCTTAAAAACCAGACTTGATCTTGCCATAAAACTTTACCGGCAGGTTTATATATCCAAAATGAACCTCTAGGAAAGCAATTGAAATAATCCATGCTCAAATGAACAACTTACTAAAAATAGTAAACTTGTCAAACAACCCAAAGATAGCCCTTATTGAAAAACTAGACAATATTTTTGGGTGATGCAAGATTGCTCTTACACCCTAGATGCTCTTGAATCAGACACCTGAGGGAATTGAGAAGTGACCTTATCACATCTCAGGTGTGCAGAGGAAAATCAAGGCGGTCAACTTGTTCCTTTGATAGCCATGATGAATCTTTAACAAGTCATCCTTTCCATTTGACCAAGTACTCTTCATATTGTTTGTTTCTTGTGCTTCTACCCACAAGCCTATCCAAGATATCATCTATCTCTTCTATAGCTGAAGTAGGTGCTAGAATATTCCACCATGCTTGTGTTATTTCATCTTCCATACTGCCTTCATGATACTCTATCACGTCTAAAATATTAAACACATGTGAAATATTGAGTTCATTGGGCAACTCTACTTCATAAGCATTTCCTGAATCATGCTTCTTCAAGATTTTGCATGATCCAAATTTCTTCATCTTCAACTTATTGGATGTTCCCACTAAAAATCACTCCTTTCTCAAATGAACCATAACTTCATCTCCAATCTAAAATTACTTATGTCTCTTTTTTCTAATCTGCCTTAGCCTTGTACTGAATATTCATTTTATTAATATGCTTCCTCACTTGTCCATACAAATTCTTCAAGGACCCGTTGTATTCCTGGAATATGATAGGAATTGGCATTATCGAATTCTGGATAATGCCAAATTCCATGTTTGGGTCCTTGGAAAAAAATGGAATTGGAATTCCAAAATTCTCATTTTGCCCCCAAAATGGGAATATCATCTTCCACCTAAATAGGTGGAATAGGAATTTCAAAATAAGTGGAATGGGAATTCCAATTTTTAGAAAACCAAATTTAATATTTCGTGGGATCCGTGACTATAAAGATGTATATTATATTGCTATAAGGATGTATATATATATACATGTCTGTATATACACATGTGTGTATACACACATGTGTATATATACACACATGTGTATATATACACATGTGTGTATATATACATACACATGTATGTGTGTATATGTGTGTATATGTGTGTATATATACACACATGTATGGTGTGTGTGTATGTCTGTATATACACACGTGTATATGTCTATATATACACACACATGTATGGTGTGTATATGTGTGTATATACACACATATGTATATGTGTGTATATGTATAAATGTGTGTATGTGTGTATATATATACACGTGTGTATGTGTATACATGGATACACACTTGTATGTGTATATGTGTGGTGTGTATATGTGTGTGTGTATACACATGTGTGTGTATATGTGTATACATAGATACACACTTGTATGTGTATATACACACATGTGTGTATACAAACACATGTATGTGTGTATAAACACACGTGTGTATGTGTGTATGTGTGTATATGTACACAAATGTGTGTATGTGTGTGTATGTGTATACATGTGTGTATATACACACATGTATACACATATACACATGTGTATATATATATACATGTGTATATACACACACATGTATGTATGTATATATACACATGTGTGCATGTGTGTATATATACACACATGTATACACACCATATTCAAAGAAATTAAAAAAATAAAGAATTAAAATTCCTTATGCATCTTCTCATTCATCTTCTGGGTGAACCAAACGGGTCAGCCCATATTCTGGATTTCATTTTGAGGATAAGCATCTCCCTGAATATGCAGCATCTTCCTAAATTGACCATATCCATGATATGGTATTCCAGTACCCAAATGGGCCCCAAGTGTTCTGCAAATTCTTCATCTTCAGCACTAGTCTTTTCTACATTGTCCAACTTCCTTAATTTTGAAGCATTTCTATGACTACTTCCATATACAATCTGGAATGGTGATTTACTAGTGCTCCTATTGACAAAATTATTGTATGCAAATTTTGTCTGTGGTAAAACCAAATCCCACCCCTTCAGTTTATCTCCAACTAAGCATCTCAACAAGCTTCCCAAACTCCTATTCACCAGTTTTGTCTACCCATCAGTTTGTCGATGGTGTGTTGAGCTAAACTTTAAATCTGTCTTTAGCTTTTTCCACAATTTACTCCAAAAATACCCAACAAACTTAGTGTCTTGATTTGAAACTATGATGTTTGGTAGACCATATAATCTCACCACTTCTCAGAAAAAATAATTCTACCACATGAACAACATCATTAGTGTTTTTGCAAGGAATGAAATGTTCCATCTTCGAGAACATGTCTACCACCACAAAAATGGAATCATGCACTCTTTGAATCCTTGGTAAACCAAGAATAAACTCCATAATAATATCCTCTCATGGCCTCTCTAGTACAAGTGATGGCTGATATAACCTTGTATTCTGCTTGGATCCTTTTGACATCTGACATATTCTACAAATTTGCACAAACTTTTTAACACCATGTTGCGATTGTGGCCAATAATAATGCTCACTAACCAAAGAAATGGTTTTATCTCGACCAAAATGCCCAGCCAATCCTCCACTACGATTCTCTTTGATTAGGTTCTCCCACATGGAACTTTTTGGAATGCACAATTGGATCCCTTTGAATAACATTTCATCTTGGATTATAAAATTCAACCATCTGGTCCTATCTAGAATAACAGGTTCTATACATGCTCTCCAGGCCTCACCAGAATTAGGATCCTCAAGATACAAACACTTGAGATCCTGGAACCTAACAACTTCAATCCACATCTCTATCAACAAATTTTGCCTCCTACTCATGGCATCTGCAACACTATTAGACTTCCCACTTATGTGCTTCAAGACAAAAGTATAACTCTGCAAAAACTCAACCCATTTTAAATGCCTTTGATTCAACTTTCCTTGGTTATTCAAATATTGTAAAGCTTGATAATCAATAAACAAAACAAAAACTCTTGAGGCAAAAGATAATATCTCCACTTCCTCAATACTTGAACTATAGCATAAAACTTCTTGTCATAAACATAATATTTTCTTTTGGCATCATTCAAATTCTCACTAAAATAAGAAATGATTTTACCTTCTTGACACAAATAGCTCCAATGGCATTGTCACTAGCATCACAGTCTACTTGAAATACCTTATTAAAATATGGAATGCCAAAATAGGCTATTTTGTAACTTTTCTTTTCAACAAATAAAAACTCTTTTTGGCTCCTATAGTCCACTTAAACTCTGTTATATCCCCTCTCATGGTTTCCAATAAGGGTTCACAAATACTACTAAAAGTCTTGATAGACTTTTTGTAAAATATATCCAAACCATGAAAAGATCTTACCTCAGCAGCACTACTTGGAGTAGGTCATTCAAGGATAGCCTTAACTTTCTTTAGGTCCATTTTAAGACCATCTATTGAGACAAGAAATCCTAAGTACACTACCTCCTTCACAAAATTGCACTTCTTCATATTAATTAACAACTTCTCTTCCCTTAACTTCTCAAAGACCCTACGAATATGCATTATATGCTCTTCCAATGTCTTATTGAAAATAAAAACATCATCCAAGTAAACAATAACAAACTTACTAAAATATGCTTTCAATACCTTGTTCATGAGCCGCATGAATGTGCTCGGTGCAATGGTTAGCCCAAAAAGCATGACTAACCACTCATACAAGCCCTCCTTTGTCTTGAAGGTTGTCTTCCATTCGTCTTCTTCTCTAATTCGGGTTTGATGATATTCACTCTTTAGATCTACTTTCTAAAGTACTCATCTCCATTCAAGCAATCCATAATTTCATCCATCCTTGGCAAGGGAAACCTATACTTGATAGTAATCTTATTGATAGTCCAAGAATTGTACACATCCTCCATTTTTATTTGGTGCTAGTACTATTGGTACAAAACATGTGCTCAAACTCTCTTGAATCAACTCCTTCTGCAACAACTCATACACTTTTCTATTCAATTCTTCACTCTTTGTTGTAGTCATTGTATGGGCTGCCTTATTCGGCAAACTGGCTCCAGGAATCAAGTCCATTTGATGACTAATCTTTCTTATTGGTGGAAATCCATTAGGTACATTATCAAATACAATATCCTAAAACTCATCAAACAAATCTGCAACTTCCATAGGTGCATCTTCTACTTCCTCTTTATCAACTCTTGCAATTAAAGAAAAGCACATATGTTCATGCCTCGTGCCTTCTAGAAACTTCCTTTCGTCAAATAAACATATTCTTGCATTACTTCATATATTTTCCTCTATTTCCTTCAATGGCTTCAGCTTTTGTCAGACTTCGTCCTTTGTCAAAGAATAGGTATTTGCATACCCATAATGTACTGCATGGCGATCAAATTGCCATGGTCTCTCTACCAACAAATGACAAACATCCATAGACATAATATCACATAATGCCTCATCATAATAGTTTCCAATTTTGAACTTTAATAGACACTATTCGTTGACCAAAGTCTTGTGATCCTTCTACAACCAAGCAATTTGGTACGGATTTGGATGCTTTATTTTCTCTAACTTCAATTTATCAACTATTTCCTCTGAAAAAAGGTTATTAGTACTACCACTATCAATAATGACATTGCATACTTTACCATTACACTTACACCTTGTGTGAAACAAATTATTCCTTTGCTTAGGTTCCTTCTAATCATTTAATAGGGCTCTTCTGGTGTCAAGGACCTCTCCTCTTTCAGCATCTTCAGAATGTGATTACTAGACATCTTCACCTACATGTGCAACTCGTGCATTGTTGTCTAGTTTTCTATTTGTTCTCCCTTGATGTTGGGGACACTCATAAGCTCTATGTCCTTCTCCACAATGGAAATACAACCCACGAAAACCTGCTATTCCCGGTTCATGTCATCTTCCTTTTCTTCTTTGATCTCTGTTATTTTGATTGTGAGGGTGATAGAAATTATTTCCCCTCTGATTCTGACTGCTACTAGAGTCACGATTCTTCTTTTGATCTTCATTTCGGCCTCCATAAGACTGCCCACTAGGCTTTCCACCATGACCTCTTCCAGTTACTTTTCTCTCAAACTTCTTGTTCATTTGTTCTTCTACCTTCAAAGAAAATTCATATGCATCTTCAATGGTAGACATTCTTACCATTATCAAATCTTCTTGAATACTCAACATCAACCCATTTATGTAACGAGCAACCTTCTCCTTGTTGGATTCAAAATGACCTGTTCTAATAAGGACTTGATAGAACTCTTCTGTAAATTCATGAAAATATCTTCCTGCTTACTTCAACCCTTGCATTTTCTTCAGCAAATCAAGCACAGTCAACAGGAATGAATTATCTTTTTAATTTTTCCACCATTCGATCCCATCTTGTTAGATTATCCTCTCATCTTCTATTTCTCTCCAATTGAACCTCTTTCCACCAAATTTTAGCATGACCTTTCAGCTTGGCCTTTGTGAATCTAACCCTCTCAAGATCTTTTATTTCCTCAAACTCAAAGTAATTATCCATATCATTGATCCAATCGATCAACTCTTATAGATTAAGATTTCCAGAACAAGTAGAAACTTCAATTTTTTTTATTTTCCCAATCTTGGAAATGGCCCTCAAAAACATATCTTCATCAGGATCCCTAGCCATTTCTTTCTCTTCTTCAAATTGTCCTCCTTCTTTAGATTCATCCTCACTTGCCTCTCTTGCCCTAATATCGGTTCCTCTACACAGCTCCTCTTGCAATGCTTACACTTGCCTCTAGAGGGCTCTAAAACCCTCTTCTATCACATCCTCAACTCTTCCACCATAGTTCCTTTGTGGAGGCATTTTTGTACTTGTCTTAGAGACCCACAACCACAGTCTTGGTGCAAACTGTCTCACGTTTGGTGATCTGTCTACACACTCAAGAACTTCTACTCTGTACCACTTGATGAAGGGTACTCCCCTTATTCAACCAAACACACTCAACACAACAAGGAAATAAACAAAACAATGGCAAGAATAGAACCCTTGTTTTCTATTATCTTCAATGAAATAACATTACAATATTTAAAAAAAATAACATGCTACAACCACATGGGCATTTTCGTTACAATAATATGAAAGACAGAGCCACAATCTACACTTTTAGAACTGAGCCCTAAAACCTCCCCTTTCCCATATAAGTAGTATAATTAACTGCCTTAGAAGATTCTAGAAAGTGAAAATTTCCTATTATTGATGCCAGTCGGTTCAATTTCCCACCTTAAGTGATTTTTCTTCATCTTCATTTTGTATTGAAACTTGAGTCCTAATGGCTCAACTTCTGAAAGCCATAACTTGTGAAAAGTTGATTTGATTAGCTATTATAACCCCATTTCGAAAACCTCTTGAAAGGCTCTGCGACCTTGAGCTTACGAAGCGCCAATCAATCAAAGTTTGACCCCTTCTGGAGCCTCTAAGGCCTTCAAAATTGAGCTCAAAATTTTTGTACCACCCCGCCAAAACAAAAAAATTAATATCTTCAAAACCGGACTTGATCTTTCCATGAAACTTTATTAACATGCTTATATATCCAATATGAACCTCCAAGGAAGCAATTAGAACAATCTGTGCTCAAATGAACAATAATAAAAAAAATAGTAAATTTGCAAAAAATATTGACCATGCCCAAAGATAACCCTTATTGAAAAACTAGACAATATTTTTGGGTGATGCAAGATTGCTCTTACACCTTGGATGCTCCTGCATCAATATCCTCTGTATATTTAAGAGCTAAGGTGACCTCTGCATATTTCTAATATCATTTTGCTTGTTCAAGTTGGTACCTTAGGATACTATTATTTCATGTTTTCACAAATCAAACTATGGTTAATACGTATGTGTTTAATGTATGCATTATTTAGAGGTATACAAATTATATTGTTTTCAGTCAGTTGTTAATAATCATAGCAATCCAAATTTAGAAATAACATCATATTCATTTATTTAATGCAACATTTACATACTATTTAATTTATATTTTCATAAATCAAATTATTTCTCTTATGAAACATTAGCAATGTGTCCTTCCCCCACGTGGAGATGGGTGGTAACATGTTTATGAATGGGGTGTCAAATGATTTTAGTGGGATGTTGATTGATTATTAGAAGATGTTGAATGATTTTATGAAAGCTCCTTCCTAAAGCTAAAGTGGTAAATGATATCAAGCCCATAGTCAATTCATTTTATATTTAAATATTTTTATGTTTTGTAATAAGGGGATTTATGTTTTCTTTTTTGGTTATTTCATGAAGGGTTAATGTCACAAAAGAGGTTGTTTTCATAAATCAAAGTATTGTTCATATGTTTATATATAGTGTATGCATTATTTAAAGGCATGCAAATTATATTGTTTTTAGTCAGTTGTTAATAATCATAGCAATGCAAATTTAGAAATAGAAATATTGTCATTTCTTTATTGCAACATTTACATACTATTTAATTCATGTTTTCATAAATCAAACTATTGTTCATATGCTTATATTCAATGTACATGCATTAATTATAGGCATACAAATATAGTGGTTTCAATCAAATGTTAATAATGACCATAGCAACCCACTTTTAGAAACAACATCATTACCATTTCTTTAATCATATCATAGTTACATCTATATCTCCTCTAATACATATACACATATACAGAAACATATTCATATATAGTTACATGTCCAATTTGTTATAAACATTGCTTCTGCTCATTCCCAGTTGTAATTTGATGTATTTTTTAATCATTTCTATGTATGTCATCCAAGGTTTGACTAAATTGATTTATTTCTCTTTACACTATGAAATTATTAAATGAAATGTGAAATAAAGAGAATATTGTGTAGTTCTATTCAGAATCTATAGTATTTCATCATGAAATGTAATAGGTATACAATAATGTGCCAATTTTTTTACTAGCTTTCAAATTAGTCATCAAGCATGCTCCCACCCATCATGAAACGTGTACCCATCATTTCTATTTTCTCTTCTGAATCAATGATATGGATTTATCTATTATTTTCTACTTATACTAAGCTCTAAAATGTTTGTTTTTTCACACACACACACACATACATACATACATGTGCACATATGTGCATATACATTTGCCTCTATACATATACATACATATATTTCTATACACACATAATCTATGAATAATTTACCATGCACTTCAATTTAAACATTTAAAACTAGACATATTGTTTCTGAATACATGTATTAACATAATACAATAGGTACAATGTGGGTGCAGCTTAACTCATTACCACGACGTGTGGACAAAATGGAAGAAGATCAAGTAGAAGGTAGAAAATTAGAGCCACCCATGGGGTGCACTTCATGAATACACAACCTGATGAATATGTTGCTACACCATAAGTTGAATATGTTGTTAATGGTTGTGTAACAAAGGCAGAGATCAATCTTCCTATCCAAATCACCTACAACATTGATCAATCATGTAATGCAAAGCATTTTCCCTTACCTACTATCCCCATTAGATAGAGGATGATCAATGAAATAGAAGTTTTAGTTGTCATCATCAAAGAAAAGAACATGTCACTGAGGGGTGCATCAATTAGGTGGGTATAGCTACTAGTTTGAGGGCGTGCTTGATGGGAACAATCATGATGAATAGGAAGAGACTACAAATAGTTTTAAGTACAAAAGAGGAGATTGAAGTAGTGCAGTGGTGAAAGGACATGGTTGATATTAGCCACAGTCTACAAGTCAGTCAGGTATAGCCAGTTGTTGCACAAGGCCCAACCCATTCAGCAATGGCATGCCAAGGAGATCATGGTGGATAGGCTTTAGACAATGTCGCCTGAATTTGACAATAGAACATCTAAAGGAGTGGACACCGATAGATAAATTATTATTCATCATTGTATTGTCACATCGTTCTATGAAAACCTAGAAAGCATGTTCAACCTCAACCAATATGGTTCAAGTAGAATTTGGAACTGCGATGAGACTAGTGTACAAGCTAGTGGGAACAAAGGAATGAGAATAATTTCTAGATTCAGAATGAGATGTGTCATGCATGTTATCTCAAAAAGAAGGGAGTGGATTATTGTTTTTTCATGTATTAGTGCAGTTGGGTTTAGTATACCTGGGTTTTACTGGTTTAAAATTAAAGAGGTGATAAGAAACTACATTGCCAAATGTGAGTCAAGGGTGTGCATGGCAGTCTAAGAACATGCCTAGATGAAAAAGGAATTATTTGTCAATTGGTTAGAACACTTTGCAACAGCATCCATACTCAGTGGGGTTTCACCCTCATATAGGTCCCTACTTATCTTTTACGGTCATGGAAGACAATGGAAGAAGCAAGGCATCTAGGAATAGACTTGCTGACATTGCCCGTGCATACCAACCACAAGCTGAAAACATTGAATGTTAGCATATTCTCCCCTTTCAAAATGAATTTCAAACAAAAAAGGAATGCATGGGTGGCTAGCCACCCTCAGATTAAAATTTTCCAAGAAGGGTTTGCAACTATGGCAAGCAAAGATTTCATCAAGGCGTTATCATCGTGCAACATCATTAGTGGCTTTTGTAGGATAGGCATTTGGCCACTTGATCAAAGTGCACAAGATAAGGATATGAAGCCAAGTGAGGCCTTTATTGTTGAAGAGGGGGTACATCAACTTGTACCAAAAAACTTTATGTTGTTACACATGAAGATGATGTAGAGTACATTGCAGTAGAGACCTTTTTGCAAATGCAGGGTTACATAGGCTAAAATAGATGGTTTTGTGTGAGAATTCAATGCATAGGAAACGTGGAGAGGGTAGAAAATGCATCAAAAGGTTCAATTTTTCCACCACAAGCATCCAAACCAAATAATACAGATGTTCAAGTATCTAATAATGTGGGAATGGACACTACAAAAGGCTTGATTTTACCAACTCAATCTACCTTACATGATTGGCTTAATCGGTAAGCCACTAATATTGGAGTTATTACAAACTTTTCTAATGAAGAATTATCCCTTTCCATGAGATCCCAACCACATACTAATCTAGTAGAGGTGCTTCACTGCTTTACAAATGCATTAAATTAGGAGCAATAAGATGGTGGTGATTGTGACAATGGGATTGACACAAGTGACTAGCATGTTGAATTTGTGTCATGTGCACAACAGGAAAGGCGGCATAAAATAACCCCCACCAGCAAATTCTTGTGAATTCCAGTTTAGAGAGTGCATCAATCATCATGTGGAGTTCATTCGAGGGTGCTTCGTCTTAGTAGGCAATCATGGATTTTGACATCTAATGACTACGTTGACTTGCTTAATGAACAAAAGGAATATAAGAATTGAAATGAGGAGTTGCAATAGAGAAAGAAAGAGAAAATGGGGGAGAACTAGGCTAAATGTGAGGCAAACGAGGCAGCAAAATAGGTAATCAAGCTAGAGAAGAAAGCAAAGAGACAACAATAAGCAGAGGAGGAAGCAATTTAAGAAGGTTGGATTAAAAGAGAAAGCCAAGAGAGCCCAAGAGGAAAATTGAGGTCACTCAAAAAGATGAAAATATGACAAAGGCAAAGACAAGAGCACGTCAAGTAAACCTCTACCCTCCAAGCAAGGCAATGGAAAGAGTACACTGACTACACCTCTACCCTCTGAGTACCCAGTTTTACTTCAAATATTTGACCTCTTGATCCTGTGATTTGTAGGAATCAATAATGTGCAGGAAGGGAGTACCCCTAGGTGCTCATCACAAATGGAAATGAATGTGGATCAAAACAAAAAATTGACAAATTGTTTAGCTTGTCTGATACAAAAACTCTCCCAATCAACTGATGGCTCCTACAAGTGGAAATGAGAGTTCTACCTCTGGATATGAGACACCTCATCCATTTTGCTAGATTTATGGAGAACTGACTAGAGTAGTCGTAAATGTAAAATTTTGATCGATTGGAAACATAATTTTGGGAACTGCTTTGCAGATTAGATCTATGTATAACTTTGGTACAATAAAAAATGGTGATAATGTTGCTTCTATGGTGAATTGGACCTTACATATGTAACATTTTTCATGAAATTCAATACAAGGTTGCAATATTTTGTCTTGTGTTTTAATGTTTATCATCCTAAAATTTCATTAGTATGTAATTCTCATTTAGCTAGGCCTCATTTTAGAAATGTATGGACTCCCACATTAATTTTTTATACTAAAAACTTGATTTTGCTTTTTATTCTGGCATTTTCTCCACGATTAAGACTCATGGTTTAAATTTCTAAGCCTTTTGATGGGACTAGGCTAACCTAGTAAAATTATTCATGGGACTAGGCTGACTCAATCGACCTATTCCCCAAGGTTTTCTCTAAAATTCAAACCAAGGACTAGTCTTCAAGGTTGAGCAAGAAATCCAAATTCTCATCGACCCTCTTCAGGTTTTGAGCTCTGAAATATTATAAGCAACCTATCCCTCCTCATTTGTGTAATAATTCATAATATCAAGCAAGCATAGGAAAACATCAAGAGTAAGATCAAGATTCCCATCATCCCAAGAATTCCAAGGCATTTCCAATCCAATATTCTCCATCGAGTTTGCTTCTCTATCTCTCTCATTTAAGGCCAAGTACATGAGACCACTATCAAGGAAGAAGATAATAGTATCCACATACATTCAAGCATCCAAGCATTCATGTCTTCAAGTCCTTCTTCCCTCTCTCCATCAAGCATTGTGGCAAACTACAACATTCATTGTGCAAGGATTTGTTTTCCATGATTTCCTTTAAGGTTTTTGTGTGGAGTCAAAAGCTATTGCATTTACACTTGTGACCACACTTAAAGAGCCATTGCACCATCAAGGTATAAGGTAATTCATATTTCAGATCTAGCTTCTACTTTACATTAGCACACTTTCCTTTCAAGCATATTTCATTTCAAATTCAAGGTTGATTCCTCAACCAGGGTTTGATTCAGGAAAACCCCTCTCCACAGAACATTTCCTCCCTTTTTTATGTGAAGGAACAAGTGGCACCAATTTTAGGATCAAAATTGGACAATACAAGAGCTTGGTCACAGTCTGCAACTGAAATTATCAAAAAGTGCAGGGAATGAGCCGACCCAGTCAACCTAGTCTCGGGACTAGGCCAACCAAGTCATCATAGTCCCTTTGATTCTTCTTCAAATTTGGACTAGAGTTTAGTACAGTCTTTGGTACCAAATATAGTCACAAAAAGTGTTTGTTAGTTATCATTCATCCTATGTACACAAAAAAAAAACATATTTTTAATGATATCAAGATTCCACAATCCATAATTTTAACAATGAAAAGTTTATGGAGTAGATTGCATGATAGTTTTTGCATCAACATGTTGGATCATACTTCATGATCCATCATTAGGATGGTAGAGAGATAGGAGACATAAGATCATGGATCATAGAGTGTGATCCAAAACATTGATGCAAAAATTATTACACAATCTAATCCAAAAACTTTGCACTGTTGCAAACATATTTTCCTCCTGTATAGCCCTAGATCTTGCATTTTTCAATCACATTTGCACAATCAGCCTCAATTATAGTGAAGGATAATTGCACCCACTCAACGCTTAAGCCTTCTTGATCCTAGTGAGCCATCTTCCTTCCAATGCAATATAAGAGATAGGCCTAGGATCATTAGTTTACCCATTTAAACTCATGATCCCTATTTCATATGTTAAACAATGTTGTAGCCATGGATCATATATGTTTATGTAATATGTTGAATGGGTTTAGTACAGTGTTGAAATATTTTAGTAAGTCCCCTTCATAATGCTAAATTGGTAAATGTTTATGTTGTCAATTGAAAATATGTTTGTATGTTTATACACTTAATACATGTGCATATACATACAGTTGTATGATTTATGAAAACCATAAGTTAATACTATGCTAAAGTCGACCATAAAATACAATTCAACAATACATATTTTAGTGAAGTATTGAATGGTTATAGTGAGGTGTTGAATGGTTTTATGCAATAAATTTTGTGCATTAAGAATTCACAATATTAAAAATCAGAACAAACAATAAAGAATAAAGAATAAGGATTCATAATCTTCAAGAATTGAGAATAATATAAAATATGTCTAACCAATAAAAAAATCATAACAACAAATTATATTTATCAGTTCATTGCTTTAGTAAAGTCAAGAAGACTTTACCTATACTACCATAGTACTCTTTGTTATCCTACCAAAAAAGGATAGATGCAAACAATAATCAACCTCAATACTTTTATATTCACACCAAATACAACAATAAAGAAATGAAATTTTAAAAAAAATGATATATTGCATTGAGAGCAAGATTTCCCATAAAAATGTAGTGTGTTAACAAACACATTTACATTGACATGGAGGTCATCCACATAGTCCACTCACCTCTTCAATGGTCTCCCATACCTGCAAAAAAATTGTAATAATTAGTAGAAGTAACGATCCCACATAAATTTATCCATGCAATTTTGCATGCACAACATTTGAAGAAATGAAAATATTGCCTAATTTTTTTACTGCTTTCACAATTAGACATCATACATACAGAAAGACATACATAAACACATATACATAGATACATCAATAAGCATACATAGAAACATGCATATGCACACATATGTATATACATACATATGACAGTAGTTTGATTTATGTAAATATGAATTAAATAGTATGTAAATGTTGCATCAAAGAAATGACAATGTTGTTGTTTCTAAATTTGGATTTTTGTGATTATCGTAGTCCTAAAATGTTAGCACCCATAATTGGTGGCTTTAGGACCTATTAGGCCCCATTTTGGTGATTTTGAGGTTTGAAAGCCCGTTATGTTTGATCCCACTGACATGTTTTTTTCTTTTCCCGCACATTTTCACTGTCCCCAAGATCCTGATGAAATTTGAGCCTGATCTTCCTAGGAGACATCACCAATGGTGATCTGTCCCTAGGGTTTTGGGCCCAAATTTCACCCGGAGCCCACTATTGAGGTCTTCTTCTAAGGTTTTCAATTGTGGTCGGCTTGGATAAAATTTGAATCCCGAATTCATGGATTTACTATAAAAGGGTATCATTTCTCCTCATTTTTCATAAGTCAATCAAGTGCAAGCATTTTGGCAATCAAGTTATCAAGATTTCAAGCAAGCAAGAGCAATTGAGGATTTGGATTCAAGATTTGTAAGCAAGCATCCAATTCAAGATCTCCAAGTCTCCACTTCTTCAAGATCCATCAAATCAAAGGCAATCTTCTCCAATTGATGCAAGTTTATCTCTCATGATGGCCAAGTAGAGGAATTCTCAATCAAGCATGAAGATGTATTCGTCCTTCTCTCTCTCCTTCTTTGGATGTGGTTATGAAGCATATCTACATTCAAGATCTTGGAGTGGCAATCATAGATATATGTATTTGTGAGGGAATTGTTGATCCTACATCATATTCGAAGGTCAATTCTTTGGATTCCAAGAACATTCAAGCATCTTCATGGATTTGAGCGATTTCTACATTCGTTCATGAGGGTTTATGTAAGGAACAAGTTACAGAGTTGTCGGATCTTTTTTAGGAAGTACAGGAATAGTTGCAAATTCTGTGAAAATATCATTCGAAAGTGTATGGTACACATCGACTCCCGCTCTGTCCCTAGGTACACATCGACTTTCGTTGTGTCCCTACCATTTTTTATTGAAATTTCTAGGTTAGGTCAACTCTATCTTCTGATTTTCATTTCTGTCATTTTTAGCTCGATATCAGTTTTTATCAGTTTGTTTTAATCAAATTTTTAGTATCGTTTCTAATAGATCAATTACATAATCATTCCCATTTCATTTCAATTACATTATTTAGTGAAGGATAGACCACATTTCCAATTAGTGCTTGAGTCACCTCTTGAGCCTATTGGAGATATTCTTCCTTCATAGTGTACAATTCATGAAATAGGGAAGTAATTCAATTAGTATGTTTTATGTTGCATTTCTCTCTCCCCATATTTTCTTATTGGACAATTATTAACATCTAATTGAAAATAATATAATTTGTATGCCACTAAATACTGCATACAATGAACACATACGTATTAACAGTGGTTTTATTTATGAAAACGTGAATTAAAAAGTATCATAAGCTACCAACCTAAACAAGAGCCCTGATATCATGAATGTGCAGAGGATATTCAGTGCGAAAGAGAATTTGCAATAAAAATGATACTAGAAATTCCCTCTTATAAAAGAATTTGAATTTGGAAACGAACTTCACTTTGAATTTGAAAATAGAGTTGGAAATAATTGGTCATTTCATATTGTGCATGCTTGCCTTTTATTTTTTATTTCTACAATGGCATCATCAATTCAATTTTGTATTTGATTTTTTCTTTTGTTTATTTTTTTATTAGTGATCCTTTTTGTTTGAGTTGTACATACATACATATATATAGCTATGCATGTATGCATGCATGAATACATACATATATATGTATACGTGTACATACATATATTATATGCAAACATAGATATGCATCAGACATAAATATGTATACATACATACATATGAACAGTCAAACCATGGACATATCAAACTGCAAGTAGGAATGAGAAGAAAAAATGTTTACAACAAAGTGATCTAAATATATATATGAATATGTATATGTATATGTGTGTATGTATTGGAGGAGATAAAGATGTAATTGTGATATGATTGAAGAAATGATAATGATATTTTATAAATTTGGTATGCTATGATGATTGTTAACATTTGACTAAAACCACTATAATTTGTATGCCTCTAAATAATGCATAAATTGAATAGAAACATATGAATAGTACTTTGATTTATGAAAATAACAACCCCTTTTGTGGTGTTAACCATTCATGAAATAAACAAAAAAAAAACATAAATCCCCTAATTACAAAAAAAAAAAAAATTAATTATAAAATGAGTCAACTATGGGTCTACTATCATTTACCACTTTAGTATTACAAGGGGCTTTCATAAAATCATTCAACAACTTCCAAAATTCATTCAACATCCCACTAAAATCATTTGACACCCCATTTATAAACATGTCAACACCTGTCTCCACGTGGGGAATGACACATTGCCAATGTTTTTGGGGCCAACACTTGCAAATGCAAGAGCCCTCAAATGTTTGAGAGTGAGAGGGAACTATAGCACAAACGGTTATATTTTTCAATCTGCTAATTATTCATCAAAAATTCACTAGTTGCATGATGAATACAACCTTTCATGTCATAGTTACATGTTACAATGACTAATCCTCCAAAACATATTTGACAGTATTTTCCATGTGCTCTTCAATCGGTAGCTAAAAGTAAGAGGGAACTATGGTACAAAAAGGTTGTATTCATCAAGGTGTTGATTATTCATCAGGAATTCACCAGCTACTTGATGAATACAACCTGTCATGCCATGGTTTCCTGTTACGATGACAAATCCTCCAAAACATATATGTTTTTTGACTACATAAACATATTTGTAATTGTTTAGTGCATAAAATCATTAAGCATGATTAATAATATATGTAATTATTTATAATATACTAAAAATATTATCATCGTGAGTTGACACAATTGCAGTAAATGAAGACCAATTTCCACATGGGAGGTTGTGAGGAATGTACAATTAGGGTGGCACTAACAACAAGTGGTGACTCATATCCTTTGACTTTTGCCAATTTCAGTGCAGTACCAGTGATGGACACACCTGTGTTCTTGGAGTGTACCAAGAAACAAATGGTCTTTTTAGGGGAAATGATTGATAAGAGGTTGGTGGCAGTGTTAAAATTGGGCCACCCCTTGATTTTGCATACAATGAAGGTCATTTTGGGCCCAAATTTTTTGATGGCTTATCATTGTTATAAGGTTAACTCTGATATCAACTTAAAATTCTTGGTGTTGGAACTCTATTTAGGGGTTTCAAAGGCTAAGGCTAAGAAGCTTTGCCAAATCTCATTCAAACATGCATTATTGGGAGAGATTAATATAGTTCTTGACAATGTGGAGAACAATCTATTAGTGCCTCTTCTATAGAACTATTACTTGACCAATTTTCATGCTGGGGTGGTAAAGAAGCATCTGAAGTTAGGACACTAGAGTTGAACCTAATGGAATCTATGTGGGGGAACATGCAGCGAAGCCTCCTCTTTCTACAACATTTGTCCCATACAGTAGCATGTCTGACTAAGGAACGAAAATTGGATTACATGAGGGAGGAAGGCCTTCTAGAAGAAGATGAGGACAATGATAGAATTATGGTTGTGGTACAACGCTGGGGGATGGGGAAGAATGCAAGGGGAACGACAATAGGTGTGTGTGGTGCAAATTTCATAATGTTTGCATGGGCCATGGAAGCTACAAAAGTCAGGAGGGGAGAAGTTGACCAGTAAAGGGTATCTATCTGTGTTTGTTTAGTCTATTATGCCAGTTAATGTAATGTTTCTTCCACATTTTGATCTAGGGGTGGAAGTTTTTTTTTGTTTATTTTTAGCAACAATGTATATAGGTAGAATTCTAAGCTCCATAATGTATTTGGAGCACAGTAGGTTATGGGTGGTTTATACAAGTAGTCTAGTTATGCCCCATTTTGTGAAGGAGCCAAGGAAGGCATAAGTGAACTTCATATAGTGATGTAAAAGTGATGTAAATGACCTCTTCTTAATATCAATATAAAGGGAGTTGGCTCATACCAGCTAACATTATCAAATTTCCACAATCCATTTGAATTCAATTATTTGTTTCTGGCTTTGATTGTCTATGTATTTTTAGCATATAGGATACAGAGGAGAAAATCATAAGAATGAGCTTTGATACCAAGTTGAAAAACTATGGTACAGAGGAGAAACCCAAATATGAGTTATTCTTCAAATACAGGCCCAATCTATTAATTTATAGATTGATACACATTAAACGTTAAGCCCATTGTTATTCAGAATCAGCTATAGAATTAATTGTGGGCAGGTGAGAGAACATAGTAAGAAAAATGTGTGAAACATGGGTTATTGGGTCGGTTGGTATGTGTCGACCAATGTTCAACTGATAATTAATTTACTCATTCTAACATCCCCCTCCCCATTGAATTAATTATCTAATTGTTTTAGATATCCCCACATAATCTAGAAACAAGGGGTCCCAGCTTGTAGCCTTGTTAGGTACCCATTTACAATCACTTATCAAATTTTATCTTTCAAATTGCTTCCCCTCATTATAATCACTTTGGATTATGGCTTACCGCTAACCGATACAATTTTGAAGTGGTTTCAAGCTCACCACAAACTTAACATAGACTAAAATTAATTATGCATGTATTAAAACATGATAGAAAGAATAAAAACATATAATAACAACAATACATATGTATTGCTCTTTATTTTAAATTATTTCCAATGCACCTTATTATTATCAAGCATGTTGGCTTCCTTCTACTAATTATGAAATTACTTGAGAAGTTTGATGCTTCCTTGAATGGATTGATTGTTCTCCTTGATGGTTCAATGATGTTTGAATGATTAATATAAATGGATTGAATCGATGGAAGAATTGATTGTTGGTATGTTTTCTTGATTTATATTTGATGTTTGATGGGTGATTGAAAGATTCCCTTTGATTTGATGATTTAATATATTAGTGAATGACGATTGAATGAATGTAGAATTCATAGAGTGATGAGTGATGATTGAGTGAGTGTTAATTTGATAGAGTGGTTTGCTGATTGATTGTTTGCTTGATTTGATAAGTGATGATTACTTTTATGAATTCATGAGTGATGATTGATAAGTGATTCTTAAATGCTTAGAGTGATTTCTCTTTTATACTTTATTAGTGAAAGGGTCACCACCTTTCACTAGAATTTAGTCATCACTTTTTATCGTTGCCTTTAAGAATAATATAGTATTCCCCAAATTCATCTCCTTTGGATTTCTTCCTCAAATGAAACCTTCTCCCCTTTATATCTTTCGATATGAGGGAGAGTCACACCTCTTCATCATGTTTTCCCTTTGCAATGGTCACAACCTTTCATGATGACCACTCTTTGAAAGAGTCGCAACCCTTCATCATTTCTTCCATTTGAGAGAGTCACAACCTTTCATAATTACAACCTGTTGAAAGAGTCACAACCCTTCATCATTGATGCCCTCTAAAAGTGTCACTTCCTTATTTTCTTCTCATTCCTTTCTTTTTCCATTAATCCTTCTTTACTTCATATGCTCCCTTCTTTCTTTCTTCTTCCATATCCATCTTTCAAATGAACTATTCTCCCTTTTATATCTCATGTTTGAGGGAGTCGCAACTTTTCATTTCATGCCTATTGACCATTCATTGTACATAACTAAATTTTATTTATGTTGTATTTAATTTTATTGTTTTATAAATTTAATTTTGGTATTCTTTTTCACTCTCTCACTCTTACTCTTATTGTTTATTATTAAATTCTATTTCAAATAGGGCAAATTACATTTAAAACCCCTCACTCCATTTAGTTAGTGTTAAGAGCATTTGCATATGCTGATTTATTGTTATGCATGTAGTCTGAAGCTAACAATTAGCAAGTTATTCTTCATTAGTTTCAATATTGCATCATATATTTCAAAAAAAAATTAGGGTTGGTTATTACAGTGGTATCGGAGCAAGTTTTTCTTGCTAGCCTATGATAGTAACCTTCAATAAAATTTGAACTTTTTATGAGTGAGAGGTCACGAAGGCACTTTTATAGAGAATGGAGAAAAAATCATTGACAACCCCCACAAGTTCCACAGGGGAAAATAGTTTCAAAGATCTTAGTTGTACATCAGGAACCTCCCAGAAATGGTGAGAACGCAACAAAGAACATGGTAAATAGAGGCAAGAAGAGAGTTTGTTCTTTGAGCACAAATGCGCAGATGTGAATGAGATTTGAAACCATGATTAATGTTGTCTCAAATATTGAATAAGTTTAATTAGAGTATGTATAATAACGCACATGGCAATCAAAATATCTCACACGGTAACAACTTGAGCTTTGATGGACAAGTGAGGGCATGCCTACACGAAGCATGACATCCTACCTGAGCCACTCAAGAACAACTTGAGCTTTAATAAGGAGGAGTTGCTTACAGTATGCTTTGGGTAAGGTCATGCTTGATCACTTTGATGGGAGTGATAAGTGTTTAGCTAGAGCTTGGGTGCATAAGTTGGATAATTATTAATTTGCATAAGAAGAGGAAATTAAGTTTGCCACTTTGCATTTGGACAAAGTTGCACATGAGTGGTAATGTCATGGTCTCATTACTTTTGTTCATAGATTAATCACAATCTATAATGAGTTTACTACCAAGCTAATTGAGAGGTTTGATAAGAACCTTGAGTTACATTTTAGGGATTGCACAACTAAAGAAATATGGTACAATGGATGCATGCATAGCAGATTTTTAAAGGCTTGGTGTTATGGTTGCAAGAATTATAGAAAAGAGATTGGTTCTATTATTTATTGAGAGGCTCATGGAGCCACTTAAGAGGTTGTTTTGTTTTTATTTATTTATTAAAGATCAAAATAATTTTTATTATTTTAATTACTTGAATTATTTTTTATTTTATTTTTATTTTTATTATTTGAATGTTTATTAATTTTATTTGTAATTCTTATGAAAATTATTATTGTATAGTACCTCTTCAATTAATATGTTAGTTAAAATATATTTATGTGATATTAGAACATAACATATGTTTATCTTTTTGCTGCTTTTTACATCTTTGGGGTGCCTCTTCCTAATAATTTGCTATGCATTTTAATGTTCCTTCCCTTTTACTAGTCTTTCTGATTTTCCAATGCATTCAATATGTTCTTTATCTTTTCATTTCTCATGTGCATCTTGAGTTGACTTAGTGATAGAGAACTTGTGCTCTTGAAAGAAATATCAAAGTTCTAATTCCACATCTTATTTGTATAAAATACATTTTAAAAGAGTGTTTATAGACATATTTGACTGTAAGGGAATAGTATTTATTAGAAGCTTACAAATAACTTTGTATTACACAATCAACCCTTATATTAGAAAGAACTATTTATAAATACATTGTTCATAAAATAGTGATGTACCATATACCATTTCAAATCATAAAATTAATTTTTAAAAATTTGTAATATATAAAACTAAAATTAAATAATTTAATGTTAAGAATTAAAAAAAACTGACAAAAGAAAAGATGATTTATTAACTTGGATTTCAATAGATTAAAAACAATTTAAAAAAATTGAACCTCAAAATTACATTAAATAAATATTTTTAGTGAATCAATGTAATCAAAATGAAAAGCTAAGGCAATAAATTGTTTACCAAATTAGCAAAAGAAGAATAAACCCCAATGGGGCAATGGTTAAAAGTTATTTTTTCTCGTCCACAGTTATGAAAATTCCCATTCCTCAACATGGATGAGCACTTTCTTCTTCATGCCTTGTTTCTTTTTCTCTTAGTTCTGCTGTTTGTTTTGCTGTTGTGCAGTGCAGCGACTTGTATAATCCTTTTTGTAATTGCTCTTTTACTACAAAGAAAAATAGTCCTTCGTTCTAATTGACATTGATTTAAATATTACATAATAGCAGTTGTGACAGCTTGCCAATGGAATTAGGGAGCGCTATTAAATCTCAAGTCCAAGTGCTGCAACTGTGAAAAGTTGCCTCTCGAAGCAGGAAGATTATAAGCCTATACATTGAATTATGTTCAAATGCTGCAGCTGTTACGGGTTGCCAATGGAATCAGAGAGCTTACTTAAACCTCTACACCACTTTGTGTTCAAGTGTTACAGCTGCAACAGGTTGCCAATGGAATCAAGGAGGTTATTTAAGCTTTCAAACCATCTCAAGTCCAAGTGCTGCAGTTGCAACAGATTACTAATAGAATTGGAGAGGTTATTTAAACCTATACACTGGCCTCTATCCAAATGCTTCAACTAAGACAGGTTGCTAATGTAATCAGGGATGTTATTTAAACATATATAACAATATATGTCTAAGTGCTGTAACTGTGACAGATTGCCAATGGTATCAAGAAGGTTATTTAAAGTTAACATTTACACTTTTATGTCGAAGTGTTGCAGCTGTGACATGTCAATAGAAATAGGGATAAAAATTCACGCCCTCTCAAACTCAAGAGATGTAGCTGTGACAGGTTGCCAATGGAATTAGGAAAGCTATTTAAGTTTCTGGACCCTTCCAAGTTCAAGAGTTACAGCTGTGACAGGTTTCCAATGGAATCAGGGAGGTAATTTTCCAGTCCAACAATATCAAACTTGTAGAAAGCATGGATAGTGTATCTTTTGTCGCATCTTGAATGGTCAAATTCCGCAAAAGAAGATAACAGAGACCAAGTCTATACAGCATTTCAAGCCTTTTGTGAATTGCCTCCATTGAATCCAAGGCAAGAGAATTGATGTTGTTGCATATGGTGCTTAAACAGGCAGCCTCCCATAGTCGAATACTGCGCTTTTTCTCTTTCAGCAATACTTCTCCCCATATCAAATGATCATGCATATCAAATACACTTTTATCATCAATCTTTATCAATAACTTCAAAAGATTATATACAACAGTGTATACCATCTTGTCATTTCCCTCATCACTAAAAGTACAATAATTGATATAAAAATTTCTGTGAATATCTCTCTTAAAGATAATACTGTGAAATTCTCTTATCCAGCAACATGGGTCATTTTGTTTATCATATATGGAAGATTCAATCACTTCCAATGAAAGAGGATGCCCCTTACAAGTTTCCACTATTCTTGAGGACAAATCTCCATATCTAGAGTTTGGAGACGCATTGAGAAAACTGTGCCAACTAAATAATTGGAGACCTTCATTTATCTCCAACCCACTTATCTCGTGAATGCATTCAGATGAGACCTGAGCAACATTGAGAATGTGTTTGTCTCTGGAAGTTATAATAACTCTGCTGCTGCGAGAGGCCAACCAATCCCCAACCAAAGCATCCAAATGTTCAACAGCACTCACATCATCCAAAATAAGCAGTACACATTTTCCTCCCAAACGTGATCCAAATAAAGATATGTCTATGCCAAGACTGTGTATTGTTCCATCATATCTAAATAGCAATTTTGGAAGGCCCGTGGTATCTGCTGCAGTAGTGTGACTGCAGACATTAGATACAAAGGAAGCAGCTTCAAAATCAGCATTATCTCGAACATACACAGCCTTGGTAACTGTAGCCTTGCCGATACCGCCAATACCCATGTTCCAACTTTAACCTCCTCATCCACTGAATTGAGATTTAATTTCTGAATGAAAGCATTTTTTGGGCTGTCCATTCCCACCGGATGCTTGGTAACTAGTAACTTAATCAGGTCATTCACCACCATCTTCACTAGTCGAACTTCGAAGCTGCAATGGTCACAGTATGTCAATGAAAGGGCAAAAGTACTACTACCTGTCCTCATCTACATCTGTGTAGAGAATTGCAAGAAGACTAAAAAAATAAAATTCACCGGAAGGGAAAATTTAGAAAATAAAGCATTCTTTTTATAAATAAATGTTCCACAGGGACGTGCCCTCAAACCCCGTCCCCATCTCCAATGGTCGTCCCCTGGCTATCCTCACAGATCTTTTATCTTCAAAACATTTCTAAAATGAGTTGCAAATAGGAAATGCTGTAGGGATTTTCGGCCATCTCCAAAATGGTCAGGAATGTCTGCATTGTATCCACCCGTCTCATAGATGGATCGTGGCAAGGTAAATTTTTAAATGATTAAAAAAAATCGTTCACATTCAAAAAAAACTGTTAGTATACCATGAAAGCACAATAACAGAAGCAAGAAATAAATCATGATAACAGCACGAGTCATATAACAGCTGTCAGCAATAACTATATCATGATTCAGATTCATGTTAATGATATAATAGCAGTATCACAGCAGGAGTGATATAATAGCAATAACAATATCATGATTCAGATTCATGTTAATGATACAAGTTATATAACAGTTAAAACTTAATACTACCAATAATAATTTGGATTTCTAATTTCATTCCATTGTTCGAAAAAGTCTCAAACTTCAACTTCAATATGGTATTAGAGGCAAAGATTACTGTCACTTGCAAAAACGATTAAAGGTGCATTGACCATGGTCTTGTACAGTGTGGTCTAGAGTAAAAGTGCAGACAAACAATTTCTTTTATAGAAGTGATTGCCTTGCAGGCTTTTGCCGACATCATCCAGCATCATTTTTAACAGTAACTTATAAAAATTTGTGAACCTCTCTCTCTCCTATATATTTAGGTTTATAAAACAGCCTAGTATTTTAATTTTTATCTTTTATTTAGTTTATAAAACTTTAATGCAGATTAAAGTAAGGAGTTAATAATTAAAAAATAGATTGTTTGATTTTTTTTATTAAGATAAACAGACTGTTTAAATGTTAACTACTTAAAAAATAATAATGAATGAAAATATTTATGTATTTATTTCTTTATGATTTGTTTCTTGTATCTTCACATTTCATACATATTCTTTTCACCTGGGGCTTATTCCTTATTATTTAGATGTTCTCTTGTGCTTGTTTACTTTTTATTGATTGTTGTACCCTCGCAAGTCTTATTTATAGTCTTATGTTTTCTCGTTCCTACAACATCATTTTCTCATTACCTTGTTGCTCCCTACTCTTAATTACATCCTTATGCTTGTCTTTACTATGTTCTTTGTCTACATCTATTCCCCATGATTATCCACCTATACTTCTACCTTCCATACTTAATGATCATCATCACATGCTTATGATACTTTCCTTTGCTCACATGTTTATGCTTACTTATATGTCTTTCATGCCCTTACCCTATGCCTACTTAGCTCATATGCTCGCATCTTATGTTGGCTATATTATGCTTTCATTATTATACTATTAGATTACATTATTACATTTGGGGCAGCATACTTCCCCCATCCTATATTGTGCTGAAATTGTCATGTATTTCTCCTAAAGCAGTCCTACCAGATGGGAGGGCAACTAACCTTAAATTGTTATATATTTCTCCTGAAGCAGTCCTACTAGATTGGGGGCAACTTGCCTTTATGATATCATTACTTACCCTTTTAGATTAGACAACATTATGTTTTTCCTCTTCTTACCTTGAGATTATATCCCTATACATATATGCTACCGTTAGGGGCTTAATGCCTTACCTCAACCATTGTTTTCTTGTGTTTTGGATAGTACAATGGGAGCATGTGCATATCCATTTAAACTTACTTCCATACAATTAACATTTATTGCATTCCCCCATCTAGACAGACATTTTCTTGATTCTATCACTCCCTTGTTCTAGACCAATATTATATGTGTGGGATCACTACAACACCTACAAATAACACCACTGTCTTATATGTGTAGAATAGGGCTACACCACTCCCATTAGATTGAAAATCTAAGAAGGGTAGCCTAATGGAAGCCAATGGTGAAAACCTTCAAGGTTGACAAAGGCTGCCAATAAAATCACACATCCCCAAGTAGGATAGAACCAAATACAGCTACCATGAGCAAATAGAATGGTCATTCAGCACCTACAAATGACTTCAACAATACCAATGAGCTACCACTATAAACACATCCCTATACATGAAGATAAACATTATGTGCCACATAAGGCTATGCAATAGAAAGGGGATAAAATAGCATAGAATGCATATAGAGAGACAAGTAATATATGACATGGGAGGAGAAGTAAGAGAGGTTATTGTCTATAGGGAAAGCATGTACTGAAACACAAATAAAAAAATGTATGCCATGTGTTATCATATGATGATTATATGAGAAGTATATGGAGTTTATCCTTATGAATGGTGTTTAATTGTATATGTATATTTTACTATGTGTTGTGTTTCACTGGATTAATCTATAATCTACTACACATCATGATTCTCTTCTTCATTCATCATACTAGAATAAACTATAATATAACATAAAAACCTCATAAATCTTTAATTTGTGCTTAATCATTAACAATATTTAATGTAATTTGAAAACTTCTTTTGTAGAGACAATTCAAACTATATAAAAAATTATTAACAATAAATTAATTAAAATTTATAAACTAGACAGCTATTATTTCTACAATCATTTCCTATTATTATTTATTTAAAAATATATGCACTAAGTCCCCCTAAACATGACCACACATTAGATTGCCATTTCACTCTACAAAAATCCGATAAAAAATGCATGCTACGCTCCAGGAAGAGGAATTTGTTGAGCTTGAGGTAACTAAATTAAAGGATTTTGACTCATTTCAAACCCCTTCCGAAATTAAAATTTATACATTACATACTAAAATCTCATATTATTGGGCTCTAGATTCATATTTTCGTTATTATCTATTTCCAATCCAAAATAAAACCAGAAGCCCAAGCCCCTTCCCTATAATTCTAGGCTTAGAAAATTATGTTTCATTAACAATTATTGAGCAGCGGTCATGAAATAATAAACCAAAAACATTAAAAGCAAGCAGAGAGTGAGATTCATTACTTACCCTTCAGTTAAATCCATGAACAAGCCTGAGCGAGAACAGATCCGTTGACGGGCACGATTCAACTCATCGTTTTCTTCTCTTGGGCATCGATCTGGACGGTTATAATGTTTCAGAAATGAATGATAATTGGGTTTTGAGACTTTTTCAAGATATCTAACATGAGTTGGATCTACATGATAAAGGAGAGGAAAGATCAAGCCAGGGGAGCTCAATATTGCGGCGGCCTCCTTGAAACACCATACTGAGTCTGCACAGCCTTCGGAAAATATAGGAATCCGCATGGGACTGCTCTCTACTTCTCTTTCCAAGCACAACCCAACATTTTCCCCCTTTTCCAACTTCTCACTATCCATGAAGACATTCAGTCCAGCTGCTTGAAAGAGAGGGTCAACCAAAATCTTTCTCACATCTTCTCCGCTGAAACTCGGGAACAAATGATACCTCTTTCTGCCTTGGAACGCAAATTTAGGTGTGGAAAGCTTGTGCTCTTCAATCTTGAAGCTGGATCTCGAAAACAAGGCTTCCTGACCATAAGAAGAAACAGAGGACTCAACCCGGAACTTGAAAAATGGAACTCAATAATACCTAAAAATGTTTCAAATCCGATGACTTTCTGGTGTGCCCTAATTTTCTTGATGGGTAAATAGAATATTCACTTCAAACAAAAACAACCACAACAATACAGCTAGAAGAATTTCAAGCAGCAATGGCAAACATGGTAATAAGAGAAAACGAACTAAAGGAGAACATAAAAGAGGTCAAGTCTTGGGCCCAAGTGGTAAATGAACCGACATCGGAGCGAAAAGAAATCATCGAGATGCAAATAAAGAAGCAAATAAAAGAGGAAAAAGACAAACAAGAGAAGGCAACAAACATCATTATTAAAGGATTAAAGGACTATGGAGAGTATGAAAAAACAAACATTCTAGCACGGGATTTCTTCAAAGACAAACTGAAATGGACAGAAAATATACATCAAGCAAACAGGATTGGTAAGAGTATGGGAGTGGGAAAGATAGACATATGAGAGTTACTTTGGGCAACATAGAGGATAAGACTGCGATTTTGAAGAATAGGGGCTTAGAGGTTCCCATATCTACTTGGATGAAGATTTAACATTCACACAATAAGAGGAGAGGAGGAAAAAATGGGAGAAAGTAAAATCAACGAGAGATGCAGGAAAGAGGGCATGGTTGAAGAATGGTAAAGCACAAATTGTTGATAGACCAGCACATCAGAAATAGGGATTCGGGGCCCCATGAGAGTATCTAAACATGGTAAGTTAGAATTGTAGAAGATACCTGTGGAGAAGAGGACTGGGGTTGGGGCCCATAGCTGAAGGGCAAGACTTTATTTTTCTAATAGAAACACATGAACATGAAAGGTGTAGAATCTCAAAATTTGAAGGATACACTGAAATCTCTATTTGGAATGAAGAGAGGGAAATAGGTAAAGACCCTACGGAGGGATAACAATACTAATAAAGGAAACATGGAATAAAATCATAAAAGTAGAGAAAGAAGACCCAAACAAACAGTTTATATGGCTAAAAATTGATGATTGTGGGCTAGTTATGTGGTTGGTTGCTTGCTACTTCGCACCTAAATGCTCAAGGTTTTACAAGAATAGAAATATTGACAATGAAGACCCTTATGCAGCTTTAAAGAAAGATATTTCTACTTTCGGCTCTATAAAAGACACAATCCTAATTGGGGATTTTAATGCTAGGACAACATGTAATCAATCTATTCAGTTGGACAGCAAGACGACAGAGGATGGTAACCCCCTGTGGCTAGAGGAGAGTGAAGATAACTTTAGTATATGGACTTCGCAAAATGAGAAGGGAAGTGTTTCGCATTTTGGGGTCGAATTGTTGGGTCTTTGTAGTCTCCATGGTTTGGTTATATGCAATGGCATGAAGTATTGGCCAAGATCAAGTGGCATCACTTGTAAAACGTACAATAGACAAAGCGTTGTAGATTATGTGATATGCTCTCAAACATCAATTCCCAAGTTGACGAATTTCAGGATTGAATGCTGCCCTATGGAGTTAAATTATGATCATATGCCTCTTTTTATCAAATATGATGTTAATTCAAGGGGATTGCAAAGTGGGCAGACCCAAGGCACTGGTATAAAAGGTCATAAACAGGGTAAAATACTTATAAATCAGGAAAATCATGAACTATTTTATGTTGCTCTTAAATGATAGCTCGATTTGATTAGCAACAACATTGATCCCAAGGACAACAATGGTGAGAGTGGACACTTGAGCAGTAGCATGTTGGTTCCAATAACTCATAGTGCCCTAAGGGAGTGTAAGAGATCTAGACCAAGGAAGGGCATATCAAACACCTTTCCAGCTAACCCTTGGTATGACGAAGAAGGCAAGGCGGCGAAAAGATCTCTTAAAGAGGGGGAATCTAGAAAAGAAAACACTTACGCATATAGGCAGCTGAGAAAAGCCAAAAGGAAGGTTATGTGACTACTCGAAGGAAAGAGTTAATCGCTTTAGGGAAACATAATCCTAAGGGTTTTTGGAGAGAATTGCAGCAGAAGAGAAAACAAGTAGAAAATAACATCACAGATATGCAATGGTTGGAATATGTGAAGCTATTATATGAAAGGTCAAATGGGGTGGATAGTCCACCTATAATTGATACTTCAGTTGAGATATTTTCTATTGAGGACGTTAAAATGGGTATAAAGAAGCTGGCAAATGGTAAAGCAAAAGATATCGATGGGTTGCAGGCAGAATTTTTGAAGTGGGGAATGAAACTCTTGGCTCCACACATTAAGGATATCTTCAACACGGTCACAAAGGGCAACTTTCCTATTGACTGGACAACCAGCGTTGTTATTCCTCTTCACAAGAGTGGTGACATCAACAATCCCTCTAATTATTGTACCATTATGGTGAATTCCCTTCTTGGAAAACTCTTTGGGAGTATGTTAGAGCATAGAATCAGTGATCGGGCAGAAAAAGAAGAGAGTAGAGCAAAGGGACAAGTGGGATTCATACCAAAACATTCTACTATTGATCATTGCATCACTCTAAGACACTTCATTGAAAAAGTGTGGGAGAAGCATGGGGAAGCTTTTTGTTGTTTTGTGGACTTTAAGAAGGCTTTTGACACCGTTCCTAGGGATAAGTTGTGGAACATAATGGAAGAGTTAGAGGTCCCAATAGAGTTAAGGGTTGCGGTTTATAAGTTGTATGAGCGGGTCAGAGCTAAAATCAGAACTAAGGAGGGCATGTTTGAATACTTTAGGAGTGACATAGGTGTCAAACAAGGGTGCTCTTTATCCCCTACTTTGTTTGGTCTCTACATCGATAAATTGGAGGAGTGGTTAAACAAGGCCAATGGGGATGCCATACATTTGGTGGGTTACGTGGTGAGGTTGCTTTTGTACGTTGATGACCTTATTCTTATTGCAAAGTCTGTCCAAGGATTGAGAGAGCATTTGAAAAATTTGGAGCTTTTTGCTAGGAGGTGGGGATGCAAGTTAATGCCTCTAAGACTAAAATCATGATCTTTTCTTTGAAAAATAAAAAATAGCAGCATACTTTTATTTTGGAGGGCAGTTCTTTAGAGATTGTGGAAGAGTACTACAAGTACCTAGGAATTGATTTCAACTAAAGGTTAAGTTGGGAGACATGCATATCAAAAAGAATATAGGGGGGTTGGAAAGCCTCTTACCTCCTTCAGAATAGATGCAAGAAAGTTGAGCTATGGGATTGGAAGGCCAGGAAGACTCTCTTTGGTCTCTTGGTGGTTTCGGTTATTCTCTATGGGTGCGAGGTTTGGGGGAGTAACATATCAAATCACAAATGGCAGCAGATAGAAAGAATCCAAAAATATCTCATCACTAATAACCTCAAGGTCAAGTCGATGATCCCATATGAGATCCTCTTGGCGGAGGCTGGTATGTTTCTGATTGAAGCCTCAACAATTATTTGCTTGTTATGCTACTTAAAAAAAGTGGGTAATATGGATATGCATCGTTGGCCTAGGATGGTAGTGGCGGAGGAGTTAGAACGGAGGAAAAATACCTGGAAGAAACAAAATAGCAAGTGGTTAAACAAATGGAACATAAACCCCAACGAGCGCCCAAACACTGATATAGAGATTAAAAAGTGGGTGTTAGAGAAATTCAAAAGTGTCATGTGGACAAAACAAAAAGGTAGAAAAAAAGCTTACTATGTCAAAGAATTTAACCCCAAGTAGGACCGTGGCGATAAAGAATATTTAGGTTCCACAATTAAAGGCAAGGAAAAAATTTTGATGGCTCAGTTGAGGACCAACTCTCATCATTTACGATGTGAAACTAGTAGATGGAAAGTTCCCAAAGAGATGTGGGAAGAAAGAACCTGTAATTTTTGCAATAGAGGGGTGATTGAAATGGAGTGGCATTTTATCAAGGAATGTGCAGCTTATGAGGATATTCACAGTCATTATGAAGACAACTTATAGGTGAACAGTTTGAATGAACTTTTTGAAGAGGCAAACTTACACAAGATGAATACTTTCCTAATGAGGATTCACAATAAAAGGGTCTACTTGGAGAAACTTTAGAAACATATTAGTTGGTTCTATCTTGGTCCCTTAGACCGTTGGTCTCGTGGACATTATTAAAATTCCTTCATTCATTCATTCAAACGTGTGATGCATGAATAACAAAGAAATAAAGGTTTTCATTATGGATAAGTTCTACCAGAGGAATCGGGGGAATGGGATAGGGAGGAAGAGAAAATATTACATCAGCAAGTTTAATCTCACTTGTGACCAACTTCAAAAAGTTTACATAGGGGTCAATATTTCATGGAAAGAAAAAACTCTTACTACTCAGCTTAGGATGAACTTGCATCAACTTCATTTTGAGATCGGGCATTGGAAAAGACCAAAAGAGGCATGAGAAGAGAGAGTCTGTTCTTTTTGCAATTCTGGGAATGTGGAAAATGAACACCATTTTATTGTTGAATGTGTTTCTTACAAGAACAAGGAAAAATTTATGAATTTTTTAACAGCTAGCTCTTGGCATAACTTATTCAGCGAGGAACACATTACAAGTTGGGTGTGCTCATCATCAAATTGCATAAAAAAGAATTGATTTACAGAGTTTGACAAGTTGTTCGATAGGCTATGTTTAGCCTCGTGGATGTTAAAATTATCTTCTTCTTCTATAGTAATGGTGTACATAGTCCTAGATTCTTTATTTATGCATACGACGGAAGTAATTCTCTCCTCCTCTCGTCTATATATGTATTTATTAGGAATTAGATTGAGAGGTTCAATCAGCATGGCATTATATTTTAGAATAAAATTGTAGAATTATTATATGTAAATTTTTCTCATCTATTCAATTATAATATTATTATTTATTATTAAATTATTATATTCAAGATTATTTAGAGATGGAGATACGTCAAAGTTTTCTAATATATATGGAGATGAATTAACAAGATTTTTATAAATTTGTTTGATATTTTTTGAAGATGGTATGAGATGAACCAACAAGATTGTTATGAGTGATATTATTTATTGGATGGTATTGTTTTTATTTATTTAGGATTACATACACTTTTCTTTCAATTCATGTGTTCACACACTTTTATGGATTCACCCTATCCACTTGTCTCTCTTTCCATGTGTCTCTCTTGTGTGTGTGTACTCATTTATGTGCACATGGCATTCACTAATATTTTGTCTCATCTTCTACCATAGACTACTAGTTCATGGTCATGAGGTCATCCTCATGGTCGTAGAATCATCATGCATTTATTTAAAATTGAGTGACTTCCTATCTAATAGGGTTGAATGAATGAATGAAAGATTTTAATAGCGTTTGTGAGGTTGAAGCAACCTATGGGACTCCGTAAAATAGTACACACCCTAGAATATAGTGTCAAAACCTTAAGCCATTTGAAACTTCTTCTTTAAGTCTGCTCTTCGATAGTGAATTTTGATCACTAGGTTTTTTGTCTTGTATAGTTGTGTTTCTTCAAATAAGGTACCTAAATTGTTTGCTTCTAAAATGTCATTGTATGTTGGACACTCCGTGATAAATTGTTTCTTTTTCTGTACCACTCCCATATTGCAAAATAGACATATTCTCTCTTCTCATTCTTCATTGGGTATCATCCATCTATCTGTGTCACACCTCAAATGATGAGAACTTGTCCTAAGCTATGCTATAAGGGTGATCCCACAATACTGTGTCCCACTTTTTGGCCAATTTTGACACTCAAACAAACATTCTGGATAAAAACTTCACTTTCGGATACCTGTTGCTACAAAACCATTAAGAATTTGAAGATGATGTAAAATAGTGACTTTTAGCATTTTGTTTCTAGTTTTTAAATATAGTTTTTGAAAAAAATCAGAATTGATTTGTATCCATTTTTCCTTGTCCTTTAAAGAGTGATTTGTCTGAAAAATCAACATTTTTCAGGAGTGACACTTACTTTGACAAACATAACATTTTTTCTAAAAATGATAAGAACATAATTATTTTGAAGTTAGGTTTTTAATACGAATATCTAGGGAATCCAATTGGTTTTGTTCAATTTGGTTGAATATTATATAGTTTATTGAGTTATGAAGTGACTTTGACTTTAATTTGGACATATGTTCATTTTAATATCTCTAACATTCATTTTTTTCTTTTTTTGA
>MU228037.1:145788-158357 GCA_018584345.1 Thuja plicata
CGAATACTGCGCTTTTTCTCTTTCAGCAATACTTCTCCCCATATCAAATGATCATGCATATCAAATACACTTTTATCATCAATCTTTATCAATAACTTCAAAAGATTATATACAACAGTGTATACCATCTTGTCATTTCCCTCATCACTAAAAGTACAATAATTGATATAAAAATTTCTGTGAATATCTCTCTTAAAGATAATACTGTGAAATTCTCTTATCCAGCAACATGGGTCATTTTGTTTATCATATATGGAAGATTCAATCACTTCCAATGAAAGAGGATGCCCCTTACAAGTTTCCACTATTCTTGAGGACAAATCTCCATATCTAGAGTTTGGAGACGCATTGAGAAAACTGTGCCAACTAAATAATTGGAGACCTTCATTTATCTCCAACCCACTTATCTCGTGAATGCATTCAGATGAGACCTGAGCAACATTGAGAATGTGTTTGTCTCTGGAAGTTATAATAACTCTGCTGCTGCGAGAGGCCAACCAATCCCCAACCAAAGCATCCAAATGTTCAACAGCACTCACATCATCCAAAATAAGCAGTACACATTTTCCTCCCAAACGTGATCCAAATAAAGATATGTCTATGCCAAGACTGTGTATTGTTCCATCATATCTAAATAGCAATTTTGGAAGGCCCGTGGTATCTGCTGCAGTAGTGTGACTGCAGACATTAGATACAAAGGAAGCAGCTTCAAAATCAGCATTATCTCGAACATACACAGCCTTGGTAACTGTAGCCTTGCCGATACCGCCAATACCCATGTTCCAACTTTAACCTCCTCATCCACTGAATTGAGATTTAATTTCTGAATGAAAGCATTTTTTGGGCTGTCCATTCCCACCGGATGCTTGGTAACTAGTAACTTAATCAGGTCATTCACCACCATCTTCACTAGTCGAACTTCGAAGCTGCAATGGTCACAGTATGTCAATGAAAGGGCAAAAGTACTACTACCTGTCCTCATCTACATCTGTGTAGAGAATTGCAAGAAGACTAAAAAAATAAAATTCACCGGAAGGGAAAATTTAGAAAATAAAGCATTCTTTTTATAAATAAATGTTCCACAGGGACGTGCCCTCAAACCCCGTCCCCATCTCCAATGGTCGTCCCCTGGCTATCCTCACAGATCTTTTATCTTCAAAACATTTCTAAAATGAGTTGCAAATAGGAAATGCTGTAGGGATTTTCGGCCATCTCCAAAATGGTCAGGAATGTCTGCATTGTATCCACCCGTCTCATAGATGGATCGTGGCAAGGTAAATTTTTAAATGATTAAAAAAAATCGTTCACATTCAAAAAAAACTGTTAGTATACCATGAAAGCACAATAACAGAAGCAAGAAATAAATCATGATAACAGCACGAGTCATATAACAGCTGTCAGCAATAACTATATCATGATTCAGATTCATGTTAATGATATAATAGCAGTATCACAGCAGGAGTGATATAATAGCAATAACAATATCATGATTCAGATTCATGTTAATGATACAAGTTATATAACAGTTAAAACTTAATACTACCAATAATAATTTGGATTTCTAATTTCATTCCATTGTTCGAAAAAGTCTCAAACTTCAACTTCAATATGGTATTAGAGGCAAAGATTACTGTCACTTGCAAAAACGATTAAAGGTGCATTGACCATGGTCTTGTACAGTGTGGTCTAGAGTAAAAGTGCAGACAAACAATTTCTTTTATAGAAGTGATTGCCTTGCAGGCTTTTGCCGACATCATCCAGCATCATTTTTAACAGTAACTTATAAAAATTTGTGAACCTCTCTCTCTCCTATATATTTAGGTTTATAAAACAGCCTAGTATTTTAATTTTTATCTTTTATTTAGTTTATAAAACTTTAATGCAGATTAAAGTAAGGAGTTAATAATTAAAAAATAGATTGTTTGATTTTTTTTATTAAGATAAACAGACTGTTTAAATGTTAACTACTTAAAAAATAATAATGAATGAAAATATTTATGTATTTATTTCTTTATGATTTGTTTCTTGTATCTTCACATTTCATACATATTCTTTTCACCTGGGGCTTATTCCTTATTATTTAGATGTTCTCTTGTGCTTGTTTACTTTTTATTGATTGTTGTACCCTCGCAAGTCTTATTTATAGTCTTATGTTTTCTCGTTCCTACAACATCATTTTCTCATTACCTTGTTGCTCCCTACTCTTAATTACATCCTTATGCTTGTCTTTACTATGTTCTTTGTCTACATCTATTCCCCATGATTATCCACCTATACTTCTACCTTCCATACTTAATGATCATCATCACATGCTTATGATACTTTCCTTTGCTCACATGTTTATGCTTACTTATATGTCTTTCATGCCCTTACCCTATGCCTACTTAGCTCATATGCTCGCATCTTATGTTGGCTATATTATGCTTTCATTATTATACTATTAGATTACATTATTACATTTGGGGCAGCATACTTCCCCCATCCTATATTGTGCTGAAATTGTCATGTATTTCTCCTAAAGCAGTCCTACCAGATGGGAGGGCAACTAACCTTAAATTGTTATATATTTCTCCTGAAGCAGTCCTACTAGATTGGGGGCAACTTGCCTTTATGATATCATTACTTACCCTTTTAGATTAGACAACATTATGTTTTTCCTCTTCTTACCTTGAGATTATATCCCTATACATATATGCTACCGTTAGGGGCTTAATGCCTTACCTCAACCATTGTTTTCTTGTGTTTTGGATAGTACAATGGGAGCATGTGCATATCCATTTAAACTTACTTCCATACAATTAACATTTATTGCATTCCCCCATCTAGACAGACATTTTCTTGATTCTATCACTCCCTTGTTCTAGACCAATATTATATGTGTGGGATCACTACAACACCTACAAATAACACCACTGTCTTATATGTGTAGAATAGGGCTACACCACTCCCATTAGATTGAAAATCTAAGAAGGGTAGCCTAATGGAAGCCAATGGTGAAAACCTTCAAGGTTGACAAAGGCTGCCAATAAAATCACACATCCCCAAGTAGGATAGAACCAAATACAGCTACCATGAGCAAATAGAATGGTCATTCAGCACCTACAAATGACTTCAACAATACCAATGAGCTACCACTATAAACACATCCCTATACATGAAGATAAACATTATGTGCCACATAAGGCTATGCAATAGAAAGGGGATAAAATAGCATAGAATGCATATAGAGAGACAAGTAATATATGACATGGGAGGAGAAGTAAGAGAGGTTATTGTCTATAGGGAAAGCATGTACTGAAACACAAATAAAAAAATGTATGCCATGTGTTATCATATGATGATTATATGAGAAGTATATGGAGTTTATCCTTATGAATGGTGTTTAATTGTATATGTATATTTTACTATGTGTTGTGTTTCACTGGATTAATCTATAATCTACTACACATCATGATTCTCTTCTTCATTCATCATACTAGAATAAACTATAATATAACATAAAAACCTCATAAATCTTTAATTTGTGCTTAATCATTAACAATATTTAATGTAATTTGAAAACTTCTTTTGTAGAGACAATTCAAACTATATAAAAAATTATTAACAATAAATTAATTAAAATTTATAAACTAGACAGCTATTATTTCTACAATCATTTCCTATTATTATTTATTTAAAAATATATGCACTAAGTCCCCCTAAACATGACCACACATTAGATTGCCATTTCACTCTACAAAAATCCGATAAAAAATGCATGCTACGCTCCAGGAAGAGGAATTTGTTGAGCTTGAGGTAACTAAATTAAAGGATTTTGACTCATTTCAAACCCCTTCCGAAATTAAAATTTATACATTACATACTAAAATCTCATATTATTGGGCTCTAGATTCATATTTTCGTTATTATCTATTTCCAATCCAAAATAAAACCAGAAGCCCAAGCCCCTTCCCTATAATTCTAGGCTTAGAAAATTATGTTTCATTAACAATTATTGAGCAGCGGTCATGAAATAATAAACCAAAAACATTAAAAGCAAGCAGAGAGTGAGATTCATTACTTACCCTTCAGTTAAATCCATGAACAAGCCTGAGCGAGAACAGATCCGTTGACGGGCACGATTCAACTCATCGTTTTCTTCTCTTGGGCATCGATCTGGACGGTTATAATGTTTCAGAAATGAATGATAATTGGGTTTTGAGACTTTTTCAAGATATCTAACATGAGTTGGATCTACATGATAAAGGAGAGGAAAGATCAAGCCAGGGGAGCTCAATATTGCGGCGGCCTCCTTGAAACACCATACTGAGTCTGCACAGCCTTCGGAAAATATAGGAATCCGCATGGGACTGCTCTCTACTTCTCTTTCCAAGCACAACCCAACATTTTCCCCCTTTTCCAACTTCTCACTATCCATGAAGACATTCAGTCCAGCTGCTTGAAAGAGAGGGTCAACCAAAATCTTTCTCACATCTTCTCCGCTGAAACTCGGGAACAAATGATACCTCTTTCTGCCTTGGAACGCAAATTTAGGTGTGGAAAGCTTGTGCTCTTCAATCTTGAAGCTGGATCTCGAAAACAAGGCTTCCTGACCATAAGAAGAAACAGAGGACTCAACCCGGAACTTGAAAAATGGAACTCAATAATACCTAAAAATGTTTCAAATCCGATGACTTTCTGGTGTGCCCTAATTTTCTTGATGGGTAAATAGAATATTCACTTCAAACAAAAACAACCACAACAATACAGCTAGAAGAATTTCAAGCAGCAATGGCAAACATGGTAATAAGAGAAAACGAACTAAAGGAGAACATAAAAGAGGTCAAGTCTTGGGCCCAAGTGGTAAATGAACCGACATCGGAGCGAAAAGAAATCATCGAGATGCAAATAAAGAAGCAAATAAAAGAGGAAAAAGACAAACAAGAGAAGGCAACAAACATCATTATTAAAGGATTAAAGGACTATGGAGAGTATGAAAAAACAAACATTCTAGCACGGGATTTCTTCAAAGACAAACTGAAATGGACAGAAAATATACATCAAGCAAACAGGATTGGTAAGAGTATGGGAGTGGGAAAGATAGACATATGAGAGTTACTTTGGGCAACATAGAGGATAAGACTGCGATTTTGAAGAATAGGGGCTTAGAGGTTCCCATATCTACTTGGATGAAGATTTAACATTCACACAATAAGAGGAGAGGAGGAAAAAATGGGAGAAAGTAAAATCAACGAGAGATGCAGGAAAGAGGGCATGGTTGAAGAATGGTAAAGCACAAATTGTTGATAGACCAGCACATCAGAAATAGGGATTCGGGGCCCCATGAGAGTATCTAAACATGGTAAGTTAGAATTGTAGAAGATACCTGTGGAGAAGAGGACTGGGGTTGGGGCCCATAGCTGAAGGGCAAGACTTTATTTTTCTAATAGAAACACATGAACATGAAAGGTGTAGAATCTCAAAATTTGAAGGATACACTGAAATCTCTATTTGGAATGAAGAGAGGGAAATAGGTAAAGACCCTACGGAGGGATAACAATACTAATAAAGGAAACATGGAATAAAATCATAAAAGTAGAGAAAGAAGACCCAAACAAACAGTTTATATGGCTAAAAATTGATGATTGTGGGCTAGTTATGTGGTTGGTTGCTTGCTACTTCGCACCTAAATGCTCAAGGTTTTACAAGAATAGAAATATTGACAATGAAGACCCTTATGCAGCTTTAAAGAAAGATATTTCTACTTTCGGCTCTATAAAAGACACAATCCTAATTGGGGATTTTAATGCTAGGACAACATGTAATCAATCTATTCAGTTGGACAGCAAGACGACAGAGGATGGTAACCCCCTGTGGCTAGAGGAGAGTGAAGATAACTTTAGTATATGGACTTCGCAAAATGAGAAGGGAAGTGTTTCGCATTTTGGGGTCGAATTGTTGGGTCTTTGTAGTCTCCATGGTTTGGTTATATGCAATGGCATGAAGTATTGGCCAAGATCAAGTGGCATCACTTGTAAAACGTACAATAGACAAAGCGTTGTAGATTATGTGATATGCTCTCAAACATCAATTCCCAAGTTGACGAATTTCAGGATTGAATGCTGCCCTATGGAGTTAAATTATGATCATATGCCTCTTTTTATCAAATATGATGTTAATTCAAGGGGATTGCAAAGTGGGCAGACCCAAGGCACTGGTATAAAAGGTCATAAACAGGGTAAAATACTTATAAATCAGGAAAATCATGAACTATTTTATGTTGCTCTTAAATGATAGCTCGATTTGATTAGCAACAACATTGATCCCAAGGACAACAATGGTGAGAGTGGACACTTGAGCAGTAGCATGTTGGTTCCAATAACTCATAGTGCCCTAAGGGAGTGTAAGAGATCTAGACCAAGGAAGGGCATATCAAACACCTTTCCAGCTAACCCTTGGTATGACGAAGAAGGCAAGGCGGCGAAAAGATCTCTTAAAGAGGGGGAATCTAGAAAAGAAAACACTTACGCATATAGGCAGCTGAGAAAAGCCAAAAGGAAGGTTATGTGACTACTCGAAGGAAAGAGTTAATCGCTTTAGGGAAACATAATCCTAAGGGTTTTTGGAGAGAATTGCAGCAGAAGAGAAAACAAGTAGAAAATAACATCACAGATATGCAATGGTTGGAATATGTGAAGCTATTATATGAAAGGTCAAATGGGGTGGATAGTCCACCTATAATTGATACTTCAGTTGAGATATTTTCTATTGAGGACGTTAAAATGGGTATAAAGAAGCTGGCAAATGGTAAAGCAAAAGATATCGATGGGTTGCAGGCAGAATTTTTGAAGTGGGGAATGAAACTCTTGGCTCCACACATTAAGGATATCTTCAACACGGTCACAAAGGGCAACTTTCCTATTGACTGGACAACCAGCGTTGTTATTCCTCTTCACAAGAGTGGTGACATCAACAATCCCTCTAATTATTGTACCATTATGGTGAATTCCCTTCTTGGAAAACTCTTTGGGAGTATGTTAGAGCATAGAATCAGTGATCGGGCAGAAAAAGAAGAGAGTAGAGCAAAGGGACAAGTGGGATTCATACCAAAACATTCTACTATTGATCATTGCATCACTCTAAGACACTTCATTGAAAAAGTGTGGGAGAAGCATGGGGAAGCTTTTTGTTGTTTTGTGGACTTTAAGAAGGCTTTTGACACCGTTCCTAGGGATAAGTTGTGGAACATAATGGAAGAGTTAGAGGTCCCAATAGAGTTAAGGGTTGCGGTTTATAAGTTGTATGAGCGGGTCAGAGCTAAAATCAGAACTAAGGAGGGCATGTTTGAATACTTTAGGAGTGACATAGGTGTCAAACAAGGGTGCTCTTTATCCCCTACTTTGTTTGGTCTCTACATCGATAAATTGGAGGAGTGGTTAAACAAGGCCAATGGGGATGCCATACATTTGGTGGGTTACGTGGTGAGGTTGCTTTTGTACGTTGATGACCTTATTCTTATTGCAAAGTCTGTCCAAGGATTGAGAGAGCATTTGAAAAATTTGGAGCTTTTTGCTAGGAGGTGGGGATGCAAGTTAATGCCTCTAAGACTAAAATCATGATCTTTTCTTTGAAAAATAAAAAATAGCAGCATACTTTTATTTTGGAGGGCAGTTCTTTAGAGATTGTGGAAGAGTACTACAAGTACCTAGGAATTGATTTCAACTAAAGGTTAAGTTGGGAGACATGCATATCAAAAAGAATATAGGGGGGTTGGAAAGCCTCTTACCTCCTTCAGAATAGATGCAAGAAAGTTGAGCTATGGGATTGGAAGGCCAGGAAGACTCTCTTTGGTCTCTTGGTGGTTTCGGTTATTCTCTATGGGTGCGAGGTTTGGGGGAGTAACATATCAAATCACAAATGGCAGCAGATAGAAAGAATCCAAAAATATCTCATCACTAATAACCTCAAGGTCAAGTCGATGATCCCATATGAGATCCTCTTGGCGGAGGCTGGTATGTTTCTGATTGAAGCCTCAACAATTATTTGCTTGTTATGCTACTTAAAAAAAGTGGGTAATATGGATATGCATCGTTGGCCTAGGATGGTAGTGGCGGAGGAGTTAGAACGGAGGAAAAATACCTGGAAGAAACAAAATAGCAAGTGGTTAAACAAATGGAACATAAACCCCAACGAGCGCCCAAACACTGATATAGAGATTAAAAAGTGGGTGTTAGAGAAATTCAAAAGTGTCATGTGGACAAAACAAAAAGGTAGAAAAAAAGCTTACTATGTCAAAGAATTTAACCCCAAGTAGGACCGTGGCGATAAAGAATATTTAGGTTCCACAATTAAAGGCAAGGAAAAAATTTTGATGGCTCAGTTGAGGACCAACTCTCATCATTTACGATGTGAAACTAGTAGATGGAAAGTTCCCAAAGAGATGTGGGAAGAAAGAACCTGTAATTTTTGCAATAGAGGGGTGATTGAAATGGAGTGGCATTTTATCAAGGAATGTGCAGCTTATGAGGATATTCACAGTCATTATGAAGACAACTTATAGGTGAACAGTTTGAATGAACTTTTTGAAGAGGCAAACTTACACAAGATGAATACTTTCCTAATGAGGATTCACAATAAAAGGGTCTACTTGGAGAAACTTTAGAAACATATTAGTTGGTTCTATCTTGGTCCCTTAGACCGTTGGTCTCGTGGACATTATTAAAATTCCTTCATTCATTCATTCAAACGTGTGATGCATGAATAACAAAGAAATAAAGGTTTTCATTATGGATAAGTTCTACCAGAGGAATCGGGGGAATGGGATAGGGAGGAAGAGAAAATATTACATCAGCAAGTTTAATCTCACTTGTGACCAACTTCAAAAAGTTTACATAGGGGTCAATATTTCATGGAAAGAAAAAACTCTTACTACTCAGCTTAGGATGAACTTGCATCAACTTCATTTTGAGATCGGGCATTGGAAAAGACCAAAAGAGGCATGAGAAGAGAGAGTCTGTTCTTTTTGCAATTCTGGGAATGTGGAAAATGAACACCATTTTATTGTTGAATGTGTTTCTTACAAGAACAAGGAAAAATTTATGAATTTTTTAACAGCTAGCTCTTGGCATAACTTATTCAGCGAGGAACACATTACAAGTTGGGTGTGCTCATCATCAAATTGCATAAAAAAGAATTGATTTACAGAGTTTGACAAGTTGTTCGATAGGCTATGTTTAGCCTCGTGGATGTTAAAATTATCTTCTTCTTCTATAGTAATGGTGTACATAGTCCTAGATTCTTTATTTATGCATACGACGGAAGTAATTCTCTCCTCCTCTCGTCTATATATGTATTTATTAGGAATTAGATTGAGAGGTTCAATCAGCATGGCATTATATTTTAGAATAAAATTGTAGAATTATTATATGTAAATTTTTCTCATCTATTCAATTATAATATTATTATTTATTATTAAATTATTATATTCAAGATTATTTAGAGATGGAGATACGTCAAAGTTTTCTAATATATATGGAGATGAATTAACAAGATTTTTATAAATTTGTTTGATATTTTTTGAAGATGGTATGAGATGAACCAACAAGATTGTTATGAGTGATATTATTTATTGGATGGTATTGTTTTTATTTATTTAGGATTACATACACTTTTCTTTCAATTCATGTGTTCACACACTTTTATGGATTCACCCTATCCACTTGTCTCTCTTTCCATGTGTCTCTCTTGTGTGTGTGTACTCATTTATGTGCACATGGCATTCACTAATATTTTGTCTCATCTTCTACCATAGACTACTAGTTCATGGTCATGAGGTCATCCTCATGGTCGTAGAATCATCATGCATTTATTTAAAATTGAGTGACTTCCTATCTAATAGGGTTGAATGAATGAATGAAAGATTTTAATAGCGTTTGTGAGGTTGAAGCAACCTATGGGACTCCGTAAAATAGTACACACCCTAGAATATAGTGTCAAAACCTTAAGCCATTTGAAACTTCTTCTTTAAGTCTGCTCTTCGATAGTGAATTTTGATCACTAGGTTTTTTGTCTTGTATAGTTGTGTTTCTTCAAATAAGGTACCTAAATTGTTTGCTTCTAAAATGTCATTGTATGTTGGACACTCCGTGATAAATTGTTTCTTTTTCTGTACCACTCCCATATTGCAAAATAGACATATTCTCTCTTCTCATTCTTCATTGGGTATCATCCATCTATCTGTGTCACACCTCAAATGATGAGAACTTGTCCTAAGCTATGCTATAAGGGTGATCCCACAATACTGTGTCCCACTTTTTGGCCAATTTTGACACTCAAACAAACATTCTGGATAAAAACTTCACTTTCGGATACCTGTTGCTACAAAACCATTAAGAATTTGAAGATGATGTAAAATAGTGACTTTTAGCATTTTGTTTCTAGTTTTTAAATATAGTTTTTGAAAAAAATCAGAATTGATTTGTATCCATTTTTCCTTGTCCTTTAAAGAGTGATTTGTCTGAAAAATCAACATTTTTCAGGAGTGACACTTACTTTGACAAACATAACATTTTTTCTAAAAATGATAAGAACATAATTATTTTGAAGTTAGGTTTTTAATACGAATATCTAGGGAATCCAATTGGTTTTGTTCAATTTGGTTGAATATTATATAGTTTATTGAGTTATGAAGTGACTTTGACTTTAATTTGGACATATGTTCATTTTAATATCTCTAACATTCATTTTTTTCTTTTTTTGACAGAAAGGTAACATAAATTCCTATTTCCTAGATATTTTTCATATTTTATTTTCCTAATTTACTATTTTTCCATAAGCGTCGAACAGAGAAGTTGCTAAATGGTTAGACAACCTATGTTTAGTAAAACTTAAAAAACAAAGTCATAATAAACTCAATATATATAAAAACCATAATCATTGGAAAGCTTTCTCTGCGTACTATCATCTTGTATTTGGGTTTTTCAAATGAATTCATTTGATCCCCCAAAAAGTTAGTGTTAAAGTGATTTTTTGTCAGCATTTTGATGGGTGCAAAGGAGACTCGGTTATAGGTGTAACTGAGGAGTAGAGATATTATACCAAAGAGAGTTTGATCTAAGAGGCTTCTATCTAACCATTTTCAATTTAATCCTTCAAATGGGACCTTCAAGGCTTAAATCATCATATTTTCTTTAAAATGTGTAATTTCAACAAAAACTAGGATGTTCAAAACCGTAGGACACACTATTGTGGGACTACCCATAAGCATTTTTTCTCTCCATTTAATATTTTCTCCTATGTATGCTTTCTCCTCAGGATCTCTCATTGGGTATAAATTCTTTAATATAGTAGGCTTTTTTGCGCCCATTTTGTTTTCACCATATGATACTCCTGAATTTGTCCCTCACAAACTTTTGTATTTATTCATTATTATCTGAACATTCATGCATAATAAAATTCTATTTTTTCATCCATTTGACATTTTACTTCATCCACGTGTTCTTTCTTTTGTCTAGTCTTTCCTCCATGATCAATTTAGGCCAACGATGTTTTTCCATACCTTGAGTTTTCTTTTGATAGCTTAACATCTAAACCCTTGTCGAAGCCTCTAAAGGAAATATGTTTTTTCCCGCCAATAAGATCTCATAGGGAACAATGGTTAAATTTTGAGGTTGTTGATGATTAAATGTTTTTGGATTCTCTCTACTTGCCTCCATTTCTAATTTGACATGTTGCTGCCCCAAATCTCACATCCGTAAAGGACCGTCGTAGTAACCAATAAACTGAAAAGCATCTTCTTGGTTTTACAATCTCATAATTATGCATTCTTGCATATATTTTGTAAGGAACATAACACTTTCTAGCCTCTATGAATTATTTTAGCTCTACACGTTTCCCAACTAAGTTTGTTGGGAAAGTTGATCGCAAGATACTTGTACTCATCTACTACATCTAAAGCATTGCCTTCGAAAAGAAAAGTCTTTTGTCTTCTTGTTTCTTTTCAAAGAGAAGATCATCACTTTGGTTTTGCTAGTGTTCACTTGCATCCCAACCTCATGACAAAAGGTATCAAGTGCATTCAAGTATTCCCTTAGCCCATCAGTCATTTTAGAAATTAAAATGAGATCTTATGCATAGAGAAGTAGCTTTATCACATACTTAGCAAGTTGAACCCCATTACCATTAGTCTTCTTTAACCATTCTTCTAACTTATCAATATTGTTAGAATGATTTAGAATAACTGAGAGGGGGGGTGAATCAGTTATCCTCAGGTCTAGATGTAACAAATAAAACTTTTTTGTATTTCAGATCTACTCGGCAGCAGTAGCATATGTCAACAACTTTAATCATGCAGTTTACTATCTAATGAAATTGCTTGTAGAAACATAACAGTAAAACAAACCATAAGCATTCAGACAAGTTGACACAAGTATTTAACATGGAAACCCAATATGGGAAAAAACATCAGTAACATGCTACCAAGTTTTCACTCTTCTGAAGTGAGCTCTGTGAGGAGCCAACCCTGTTAAAGGTTACAATAACACACTGTTAGGTGTGACCTGGTTAAAGGATTTAATCACCCTGTCAGGAGT
>MU228037.1:169565-195255 GCA_018584345.1 Thuja plicata
GATCAAATAAAATAATAACAATATTATGAGAATATAAATAACTGATATATATATATATATATATATATATGATAATAATGGCCATTACTACTATATATATTAATATATTATTATTGAATTAAATAAACATCATTGATTTGATAATATTGTTAAAACAATATGAGATGATATTATTCTACATTATATATGCATATTAATATATATAATAATAATGATATTATTATATATATCAATATACATATAAAATGTATATTATAGTTGATAATATAAACAATGTTAATCTTATATCATACCGATTGATATCGGTTTAATTCGATGAAACCAATTTATATCAATGGTGTTTAATACCGATGTGTATCGGTTGTATTATGATAAGTGTTGCACACATAATAGTATTATGTGTTGCGCACATAATATACAATGGGTGCAAACAGTATTATGTGCGATGTGATATTATTTTAATATATGTGATGTGCGATAAGTTTAATATGTCATATTAACTTACTCACCGATAGTTATGAATCGGTTCTATGCTTTGGTGAAAGAGCGTGTCTTATTTAGAGACGTGTCTCTACGTACGTAGATGCATGTCTCTACATGAGACATGTCTCAATGTTGATATTTATTTAGTATTGGGCTGCATTTGAAATACACAGAAATAAAAATTAGTGTAAGTAAATTGCAGTGCCTCCATTGAAATTAATATATATTATAAATATATATTGGATTTATAAAAGAAAATTAAAAAGCCATATATTCGAATAAAAATTTAACAAAAAACATAATTCCTAAAAAAAAATTAAAATTTAGACATATTCAATAGAGAAAAAACTTAGTGTTTTGACAAAAAAAACTATATACTTTTAAGACAACACCATACTAAATGGTATTGTATATTTACACCAAAAATCATCTTCATAGAACAAGTTAAAAGCCCAAGAAAGGATAGTTGTTTTCTCAATCTATCTTTGTACATCCTACATGTTTATTAATTAATTAGTCTCTCAAAAATGTGAGGCCTTTAGTGTGCCCCCAGTGCATATCAAGTAACTAACAATCACACTAAGTGAGATTAACCTTGGAGGAAACTCCATGATTAAGTGTGCTTGAGTTGGAGTTGTACTAGGATAGGTGACCTCCCAAAAAGGATCAATGCTTCACCCCTGTGAGCATTACCTAGATGCAATGAGTGCTTAGTGTTCCATTCATTCTCATGAGAGATGGGTTCTTTTGAACCATTACTCGTGAAACACGTGTTAATGAATTTGACCGAAAAACTACACAATTGACATAATCTATACGTCCACGAGGCTAAACATAGCCTATGGGACAACAAAGCAACCTAGGATGACTTCAGTAGCTCAGTTTGTTTCTTGTGCAAGATGATATAAAGGGAAACCACTTTTATTGGTTGATTTTTATGATGTTAATTGTTGTTTTATCAAATCTTCTAGATATCTGATAGAAAGTCAAACCAAATCTCATCACATCTTATAGAGATGAAATTGGTTCTCTTGGATGAGATTGAACCAAATATTGCCATCAGATCGAATCTTTCCAAATCAATATTTTCATTTAAATAAGCCCCCATTTCTACAATTGTAGACTTCAAAAGTCTTCCATCCTCTTCATCCATAACCATATTAAGTCTTCCCCCATCTTCATCCATAACCATCTTGACAGCTTTATAGACATCTCCCTCCTAACAGATCCATCACTTCCTCTCTCCACTTTCACACCCACCTTGAGTTCAGTGTTCATTCCATCATCCAATCACATGGGCAAAGCAATGAGTGGAAATACAGCACCCAGTCCCTCCATTAAAGAGATCCACCTACAATAACAAAGGTCCTTGTTGATGAATGACACATAATCTCCTTTTGAGTAACCCACTCGGTTAACACCATTCCTCTTTCTGCAACTCTATATTCAAACCCTTTAGGCAATGAATTTGAAACCCTCCTTTGAACACCATCCATTCCTTCATCTAGGTACCCTAGAAAACACACGTATACATATAAGACTGACCTTTAATCTTTCATCTCTCCCCTTTATAAGCTTCTCAGACTAAAAACATTCACTACCAAAGGATGCAAACAACATAACCAAACCTTTTGTTCTCCAACCATCGCAAATAATCAGGTGTTCCATCATCAATCTCAATATATTTGATAGGTTATGAACGAGGGAGAAGAAGACCACAACAATCACTGTACTTCCAGTGACCCTCCAAAAATAGTCTATAAATTTGTTGTAATTCATAGCAAGTTTTAATAGCCACTATAGTGCAATCATAATAACACTCAATACATAGATCTTTTTATTTTTCGCCACTTGGGTATGTGAAGATGTAGACGGGTAGCAAATCCACGATTTCATAATTCTTTTTTTTATTTACTTCAATACCCTAATTCTTAACTTCTATACATAAATTGCAGGCTGTCTGTAAACATGAAAAGATGATAGATGTTGTTCTATAAACATGCAGAGATGACATATGTTTGTTTGGCCTGTTTCTTTGTACAATGTTGTAACTATGCAAATATGATATGCTCAACGGAAAATTTTAAAAAAATAGTGTGTAAAAGTTTTAATTTTCTTCTATTTCCATTCGGTATCATGTAATTGACTAGAGGTATCTTTGTAAGGAGGGCTATTTGTTCTCCATCCCATCAGATAAATCAATTGGAAAATCGTATATGGTAAGATAGAGTTAGGGAAGAGTATTAAAAGAAAATTGTACAATAGAAAAAAAAATTGTCCAATCAAAGAGTACCAAAACATTTATAATAAACAAGGGTAAATAATGAATAATCTATCAAAATTAATTTACATATTATATAATATGGTATAGGAGTGTTTACATATGAGAAAGTGGTTTAATTATGATTGTATTGCTTGATATAATCTGAAATAGGTGACAATTTTTAAACCTTGAAGATGAATTTTTTTTACATATCTTAAATAATAATATTTATATAATCAAAAATTTTTTTTTAAATAATATTATAATAATATATTTATTTTATTTAATAATAATAATAATGGCTTGCTCTGCGAAATATTGGTGAAAATTCGCTAATGTATAGAAAGAAAAATTTTCAAGCATCGCATCTCATGTGTATACACACAGGCAAGGCAATCAATTTTCTGCTTTGGAGAAATCATCTTATCTTCCTAGAAATAATTATGGATGTTTTGCATGTCACAGACTTTTGGGGATATAGGGATGCCCTAGATCGAGGGAAATGGCGCTGCCAATACTTCAGCACGAATCTTCTCAATTGTGTTGTGACCCCTCCCGTACGCATGTGTCTTCTTGGGGAACAACGCCTTTGCACACTCCTCTTCCACACACTCAGGGGGGAATTCTCTCCCATGGAAGAATATCTACAACTTCTTCTGGTGCGGGAGTTTGGAGTCAGGGAGTCTGTTCCTCCTCTTGGCGGGTCCCATACAACTACTCTAGATTGTGTCTCACATCTTTCTTGGTGGAAAAAATTGATCGACAAATCTCCTTTTACGAGAAAACCAAATATGCTTGTAATGGAAATGGTGGGAATTATAGGTCAAAATGCAAATGGTCTGATTTATGGGTCAATACATGCTTCATTGGTGAACTACCTAGGATTTGTTGCTGACCTTGCAGCTGTTGACCCTATGCAATGGAATAAGGTTCATCGAAGAAGAGGAAGGGCTCTAGTTTTTCTTTGTGCCCGCCTCAAGTGCATGATTTTGGTCTTCCCTACAAAAAAATTTCAGTGTTCTTTCTCGGGATATTCCTAGTACATCTACCGTTTCTGATTCTACGATATTGTCTCATAGTAATCTGGGACATTTGTGAAAGAAACACAATTCAAACATCCCAATTCACCATTATCTAAATACCTTGTTATCTATAGATAGGGAGATGGGAAGCCAACCTTCCTCTATGGAGGAAAGGAAAATTAGATCCAAGTTACCAGCAAAGAATGTCATCTGAATGAAATCTGGGAAGATTGAGAAGATAACAGATCTATGCAACAAATATGTCATATTTGCCCAAGGGAATGGATATGACACTCCCATTAAATAAACAGTTGAATGGATCGAAGCAAAATATAAAGGGAAGGTTAGTACTACTCTTCTCTCTGTAGGTTTTTTCTTTTGAAATGTAACAATATTGAATTAAAGCATAACTTTCTAAAATCAGAAAACCCTAGGTTCATAGGATGTAATTTTCACCTTTATCGATTGGATTCCAAATTTTAACCCTAGAGATTAATTTTTTTCAAAATAGACAAGGATATTCTTCTCCCGAATATCCTAGTAGAATTGATTTGCTCAGAATTATTTATAAATATAGGTAATCATATAGGGAAATATGTAGGTATGTTGGAAATAGATCGGCCCCAATCTAATAACACAATAATAGTTAATATGGACATAGACATAAGTATTGTTAACCTGATCATAATTGAAATCTTGGAGGAGGTTTACGAAATCAAACCAAAATTATTACAAATAGAGCTTATAGTAGAAATGGAAGAAAAGCTAAAATTGGACAAGAAATACAATACAACTCACCAAGCAGGTAATAATACTCCTTCAAAAGTTGGGGAAGGGACTCCAGTAGAGGAAATAGAAGAAGGGGAAATAGTGGAATGAAAAATTATGGGGGATACTCTCCAATTAATAATATCAGGGATAATTCTAAAGATTTCACAGGGGGGCATCTCGGCAAAATTAACTGAGGAAGAAGGAGGTTTTCAAATTATATCAAAGCAAATTCCTAATGAGAAGGAGAATAGCAAAGTGAAAACCATAAATACATGTAATAACATCAAAGAAGTTGACCAATGTCCGCAAGGTTAAGGTAATAACGATCTAGATGGATCTACAAAGATGAAGGAAGAGGTGATAATTTTTACTAAACACCTATGTGACTTTGTAGTTAATGATTTAATAGACCAATTCATGGATGAAATATGTGACAAGGAGGAACTTATCAGACAAAGAGATTTCTTGATCAAAGGATGTCTTGAGGAATCTGATGATCAAGATACAATGAATATTGGTCATCTCTTATTAGATCTAGAAGTCATGGAACAAAAGGATTAGGAAACACTAGGGATTGCATCCACACAGCCTAGTCTGCTAGTCCTAGATTGCGCCAAATCTAACAAGAAATAAGGAAGGAAATCTAGACAGGAATTACGATTGATGGTCAATTGTGCTGCTGGCCAAGCTAAACTAACGACTATATTTTCAATGCAAGGAAGGGGAAGTTCCTTTCCAAGTCACCATGAATATCCTATATTGGAATGTTAGGGGCTTAAAGGCCCCTAACAAGCATCAAATTTTAAAAATTTTCATTTCTCAGACTAAAGAAGAGTTGATTATGCTACAAGAAACCAAACTGGAAATCACTAATTTAAAAAAGAAACTAGGTTTGAGAGATTTTGGGCGAGCTCCAGCTAGAGGATCCTTAGGCGGATTAGGATTCATTTGGGATCCTAGGAAGGTGTCTCTTACAAAATTAGAGGATCACGTTAACTGGTGAACTTAAATGAGGAAATGATGGTTAAAGGTATGGACAATGCACTTTATGAAGAAGAAAAGAGTTTAATGCAGGAATATGAAGAGGTTTTGGCAAGTGAAGAAAGTTTTTGGAGACAAAAATCCAGAGAGACATGGTTGGATGCTGGGGAGAGAAATACAATTTTTTTCCATAACAACACTAAACACAGAAGAATAGTAAATAGAACCACTTCCATCAAAATTAAGGATGGTGGATTAGTAGAAGAACCATAAGTATAGAAAATGAGGCGATTAGATATTTTGAGGACATCTTCCATATGTAAGGTGAGAGGAATCTGGAAGCCCATGCGATTATTATAAGAAACATCCCCAATATTATGACCCCAGAACATAACAAATACCTCTTAGGGAAAATTACCATGGAAGAAGTGGAGTAATTCTTATTTAAAATGAACCCGGACAAATCTCCAAAACCTGACAGATTCCCAGTATGTTTTTTTCAAAAAAGTTGGGAGTTCATAGGAGAAGATGTTTCAGCCGCACTAGAAGGGATAAGAAATTCTAGAAAACTTCTAAAAGAAGTTAACAATACCTTCATAGACCTCATCCCAAAGAAGGAAAAGGTAGAATCCTTTGATGATTTCATACCTATTGCGCTCTATAACACCTTATATAAAATATTCACAAAAACAATATCTATTAGGCTTCAAAAATTCCTCCCTAACTTAATAAATGAGGAGAAAATAGGTTTTATCCCAGGCAGATCAATATATGATGGGGTAATCATTGCACATGAAGCCATACATTCAATTCAGAACAATCGCTGACCTAGTATGCTAATCAAATTACATATCAAGAAAGCCTATGATAGAGTTGACTCGGGTTTCTTGAAGAAATTTCTGACCACCTTGGGGTTTGCTAAACAATGGGTGAACCTGATCTTTGAATGCATCTACACTCCTATTTTTTCTATTCTAGTGAACGACTCTCCCAAAGGTTTTTTCAGGATAAATAGAGGACTAAGACAAGGAGATTCGATATCACCATTTTTATTTATAATACTGGTAGAAGCATTAGGGAGATTAATCAACAAGGCAAGGTTGGAGGATAGGATTAAAGGAATAAAAATTACGAGTGAGATAGAACCAACAACACATCAGCAGTTTGTGGATGATACTATGCTTTATGGACAAATCTCTAAGGAGGAAGCGGAAGCATATAGAACCATCCTAGAATAGTATGGTCTAGCTTCTGGGTAATAAATCAACCCAGAAAAGACTGAAATATTCTTCTTTAATACTCCTTTTGTAATAGAAAAAGATATCTGTCAAATTCTAAACTTCAAATTAGGAAATCTGCCTTGCAAATATTTAGGACTACCCTTAGAAAAGGGCATTAGATCGACTAAATTATGGGACAATGTCACAGACAAATTGAAACAAAAAATGGCAGCATGGAATGGGAAATGACTATCTTCTGCAGGCAGAGCTACAAAGGTCCAAACAATATTGTCTGCACAACCCATATTTCAATTGGATTGCATTGCTTTGCCAAGTAAAAAGAGAGAGGAAATCAACAAAACTCTAAGGACATTCTTCTGGAAAGGGATAGGAGATAAGAAGAAGATTTCTCTCCTAGCATGGGACAAGGTATGTAGACCTAAAGAGGAGGGGGGAGCAAGGATAAAGGATATAAGACTATAGGGAAAAGCCTTGAGCGCCAAACTAGTATGGAGAATGTATAAGAACCCCCATTTAAAATGGGTTAAGATACTCTCAAGGAAGTATCTAACCAATGCAGAACCCATTAACATATTCAGGGAAAAGACCCCCCCCCCCCCCCCCCCCCCCCCCCCGCTAAGGCTCCAGGATATGGAATTTTATGATGGATTGTAGATCCATCATCCATGATAAACTTACCTAGAATTTAGGGAAAGGGGAAAAGGCCCTTTTTGGCAAGACTCTTGGGGGGTTAATAGAGCCTTAGATAGTTATGGGAATTTAGAGAAATCTCGTAGGAGTCTGGTGGCTAGATTAGGAGAAAGAGTCATAGACTATGTATCCTTTGAAGATGAAGGGATGGGATGGAAATGGAAGTGTTGGGATAAACTGGGCCTTCCCCCTATTGATGTTGCTACTTTGAACAAAATTTTGGAGGAAAGGAAAACAACTTTGAACCTTAGAGAGGATATCTTGGTATGGGATGACAGTAAAAGTGGGGAATACACAGTAAAGGAAGGTTGTCACCTGCTGAGATCTAGACAGATCAGAATAAGTGACACCCCCCGAAAAATCTATGCTGGGACAAAGATTGTCTTTCTAAGGCAGGATTCTTCTCCTGATTAGTATGGCATAAGAAGATTTCGACAGCAGAAAAGTTTGTGAAAATGGGTTATCATGGCCCTAGTAGATGCTCTTTATGTGAAAAAGAGGAGGAATCAATAGATGACATACTCCTTGGATGTCCATACTCTAGTCAATGTTGGACATGGATATGTTCATAATTAGGCTGGACATCAGCACTTCCAAGATCAATAACTGATCTATTAAATTCATGGCCTATCCTCAGACAAAGGAGTCTTTATGGATCACTATGGGTAGTAGCCCCATCAATCATCTTATGGGAAATATGGAAAGAACGTAATACCTGAGGATATTTCAGGATAAAAAATCAGAAGTGGGACAACTTATAAATAATATTGAGGCCTCTATCATAGAACTAACAAACAATCAAAACATGAATAAATTGAAAAAGGAAATGGTTATGTCATACTGGGATGAGAAGATGAGAGGCAAGTGGCAAGGTATTAAAATTCCTCCCTATATTGGACTTGGGGGAATATCTTCACAGAAGAAACATGATGAATGCAAATGGAAACCACAAAAAGAGGGTTGGTTAAAATTAAACTTTGATGGTGCCTCAAGGGGTAACCCAGGTATGACTAGCATTGGATGTAGTATTCACAATGTGCAAGGAAAAGAGGTGGTGAAATTAGCAAAATTCATTGGTAAGGAGACCAACAACGAGATATAATTAATTGCTCTGGTGGAAGGCTTATTATTATGTAGAAATTTAGGATGTAAGAACTTAGAGATTGAAGGAGATTCAAAAATCATTATTAATTCCTTAAGGAATAGTTCTCTCCTCAATTGGAGATTAGACGCGCTTTTAGCCAGGGCTATTGTTCTTAGCCAAAATTTTGATAAAATAATAATTAACCATATCTATAGAGAAGGAAACAAAAGAGCGGATGAACTACCTAATCAGGGAATTGAGGAAATAAAGACAGGATAGTCTAGCTCTCTTAAATAACAGTCAGAATCCATTCATTGATTATGTAAAGGAATCCTAAAAGCAACTTTAAACCAAACACAATATCCATTCATTGATTAGGTAAAGAAATCCTAAAGGCAACTTTAAACCAAACACAATGATCAAAGCAAAAAGGATATGGAAAAGAAACTATGGATCAATTACAAAAACAAACAAGAGAATAACATAGCCCCTTTGTCTCCTAAAGATGTAAATAAAATAACTAGAAAAGTATAAATAACTGAAAAATGACCAATATTATGATAAGTAGCAATTACTATAGACATGGATAAAGTTCGTGTAGCCTCTCCACCTTGCATCTTTTCTGACTCTGTCTGAGTAGCTTTTAGGTGCATTTCCATGGCTGAAAGAACACATGTTATGTCATCATCCTTAGGGATGGTGACTTTGTCATTCATCACTATCCAATAAACATGGTCAAAATTTATCTATCTGATTCGCTAAGAGATATCTTGAACATCCTGGTTGGTGGTAGATAGATGAACATCAAGGGTTGTCAGTTTAGATATATCCCCACTATGATATATAGCAGGATTGATGATGTTGTCTAAATTCTTCTGATAAGAGCTCTTCATACCCTCAATATTAATGAGGTCATTTCCCTCGCCCTGATGGGAATTACACCCTAATTATATGAAGTATTTCTCCATATGTGAGATGCTTTCTTTGAGGGATTCCACCATGAATTCTAGATGCTCATGGACTTCTGATATAATGTGGACCTCTTGAATGTCAGTGAAAAACTCCACATTTGGAGTGGCCCATTGGTAGTTTTCAAAATGTTTAAGTTGACGACATCCTCAACTTTCATTTTCATTAACTCCTCTAAAAGAGACATGAGACTTTCAATAGTTCTCTTCTCTTCCTCTATGAGCTGAATATCAATTATCACCACATCCTTAAGATGAAAATATACCATGTAGTAAGCCCCAAGGCAATCTATTAGTGGAAGTCCTCTGGACTTGAGATCTTTGATCCAATCCTTGCCTATATGCCCCATGTGAAAATCCTCACACAATTGTGCAATTAAATCTTGACGGGAATCTAATGCAGTGAGGACTTTTCTGATATATTCAGAGAGGTGAGTTATAGTGGACTTGAGTTTGTCTTTCTCCCCCTTCAACCTGTCCAATATTCCCCTCACCTCTTGGTGGGTGAACTCCCACATATCCATGGTACTATCATGGTGTGGAGGACCTATATCAATCCTTCTTACATCAAAATCTACAGAAGATAATTGACTGATTTTTCCTATGTCTTGGCTTTGGAAATTTCCAATATAACATGCCTAGTCTCTCGATCCTTACCCAAAGCAGAAGGAATACTATTTTTCTTCTTACCTTTTATAGTAGGGGGGCCTCTCATCCGATTGATCAAATCACCTGGAGGAACTCTGTCCTCTTCTCTTTTCCTTTTTCTTTTGATTGTCTTCTCTATCCATGAAGGAGATGATATAATTTTTGATGTAAAGGCTACAAGTTATATATCAAATAACTTCCTCACTATTGGAGGAGTTTTCATAGTTGAGGAGAGGGCAGAAAAGTGGGGTACCTTGTGGGGGATTGGGATAATGGGTTCCTTTTGAGAATCTCCTTGGGGTTGCAAAGGGTTCTCATCCTACGGTTTCTTTTGTGTTTTCTCCTGGGGATCTCCTTGGGAACCCATGACATGCTCTCCTGCTTCCTCCTTCTTGGGTCCCTCTTACGGTTTGAGTTTAATAATAGACAATGACCCGCTTCCACATGTGTGTGGTATGCCATGGAATTTCTTAGGAGGTTGATTGCCCCTCCTACTAACTGGGATTTATCTTGGACCGGTGGCCCCAACTGTAATAGGAAATCAAATTCCTGCTTTGTGATGCTCATTGCACCTGGTATTGACCTCAATGATCTGCCTACATAGATCTACTAGGATGATCTTATCATCTGGATATCTCGGCAACTTATAAGGGAAATTGTCAAATTCTCCTATCATAAAGTAAGTTAATGTCGAGAATTGTGTGAAATGGCTCCCAAATGTAGTTATCATCGATGAAGCCTCTATGGACATTCTCTGCTCTAGGAAACCCTGCATACTCTCATGGTGAAAGCATCATTCACCCTCCTAAAAATTTTATGACTATTATGCATCTGCAAACATGAATAGAAATTATATACTTGGATGTCTTCCTCATATTCTTCAATGCTAGGGAGGCCAGGCCAGCTGTGAATACATGCCAAGGCATAAACGATATAGGAAGACATATGGAAAGAGGATGTGCATTTAGCTAACATGAGAATTTCGGTCAACCTTTCACTTAGTAGTTGGGCCCAATCAATATATCTACCCTTAATACAAACAGTATAAATGTTGAAAACCCACCACTCCTCAAAATTTAGGGCATCCTCATTCCCCCTAAGTCGATGTAGTAGTACCAGAATATCCATAATATCTCTTTTGAGATTTGTTCCATATAGAGTCTTAGGGAGTTTGGAGCTAGGTGCCCTCTTGGCTTGGAACCAATTTGCAGACATCTCACCTCTCCACCACCAACTTCTGAGTTATTGGGTGTAGGGGGGTATGTACTCTTCTATACAAATTTTCTAAGTCATAAAAATTCAACTTAGTATCACCAATATCTTTCCAAGCGCTTCTGGCATCGTTTAGATGGTCGTAGCTGAGATATTTTACGACCATCTCCAGGAGATGATTATTCACAACATGAGATATTCGGAGGAGGTGCTCCACTCCTTATGTTTCTTCTTTTCTAGAAAGACTCTGGGATACAATAATTTGGTTTACCTTCGACAACAAGTCTCTACGTCACTAGAGAATAAGCATATAATCTCTGCATTCAAAGCTCATTAATATACATTTTAAATGTAGGGTTAGACACTTCGTATGTGGAAGTGGCTATATGTGTTTAACATTGACACATGATTGGAAATCGGGGTCATGATAGGGAGATTTTAGAAATTTTAAAGACACTTTCATAAATATGATGTTGTACTGTGAGAATTTGGAACTTCCCTCATAGTACATCATTATCCCAATTATCGAGGCGCTCTATTTAAAAACCCACCCTTTGAAAAATTTAGGTTTTTTGGCAATAGTACCTTCCTGGGGCATCTTCCAAAATTTTGGAGTTCACATCAATTCCTTCCATCCCCTGCTTCCCCGAGCCTGTCCCTTCAATCCATTCTTTAAATTGCTTTTCAGAATTTTGGAAACTACACGACACTGCTGTATGCCCGAAATAACTTCCATATCTTGAGAATTCTTGATCTTGAAATCCTAAAATTTTACGTTCCCAATACCTTTTTTGAATGGTTTTGACATCTCGGGAATAGCACCCAGCTTGTCATTTTCTCGATGATGGAGTACGTAAGTATTTTTACTCTCCCCTTTCCTTTTGCATTACTGCCTTTTTAACTCCCGATTCTCCGAATCTTTATCTTTAATTGACCCCTAACTGCCTTCAAAATTTCAGAGTTTATCCACTCCCACTACATCTTTTGAAGGACCGTGGTCTCCCAGGAATCACACTTAAAACATTGATTAAACCCTCAATGTGAATATTCATAAATAATAGAACTTGCCCAAGGCTATACCCAAAATCCTAGATTTTGCTTAGAAACTCATCTAGCCCCATTTCTCTAAGCACTCTCCAAATACATACATACATACATACATATATATATATGTACATATATACATATATATATATATATGTATGTATATATATATATATGTATGTACATATATACATATATATATATGTACATATGTACATATATATATATATATATGTATGTATGTATATATATATATATGTATGTATGTATGTATATATATATCTTGCCTTCGTTAGTGTTTTTTTTTTTAAAGCGAAAGTGGGGTAGCCACCATATTTTATTAATAATAACTGACTCAAAGACTCCCCCGTGGAAGAATCAAGAAGAAACCTCGGGATCTTAGTCGTATACAAAAGTACAAAATATGATCAATTTACATATATGTTTCAAAGAAACACCTGAATCCAAATAGGATGTATGGACATATATACATTCATGTCTATCTTTAATAGTACTATCTTATAATTACTACAACATCATAAAAACTATTTACTCAAAAACTACAGCATTTTGATGAAAGTTAGAAATCAACTGTGCTATTGATTCAAAAAAAAAAAGCATTTGCCAACTAGGTTCCTTGAATTTAAGAAAAATAGCCTCTGATGAATAGGTTCGAAGCTGTGAGAGTAACAGACAGAGTGGCTACAAAAAAATTCTATCTCGAATGCTCGAACATGGGAAAGCAAACTGAATTTATTCCTCCATGGGCACCACCGCCGCAGGACCCCAAGCCATTTCCCATCCTACTGGTAAATCAACAGCATTGTCGACATCCCATCCATCAGATGACTGTTGTTGCAGAGGCCGAGTGTTGGTAGATAGACCCGGTGAGAGAGGAGCATTCAAGTCAGGGACTTGTTCTATGCTGTTGTCTGAATCTATGTGACTACTCGGGTGTTGAATCAGGGGCAAGGGTGATAACAACAAATCCAGTATCGAATGCGCGAGGCACCTAATTTTATCCACCAAAGGCTTTCCAATGGCGGCACCCACAATATGCAGGGTGTTTTGCAATGTCCGAAATCTTTTGTTTTCCATCGCCCACTTAAAGCTGTCGAAAGCCATCAGATGTTCGTGACTAGCCAAAAGATCATGGTGTGTAAACAAACCTCCTACCAATGCATAGCTAGACCATAGTTCATATCGCTGTAATGCCGCCATGAGCCGATTACCCTGTATAAATTGGGGCCGAACTATTTTGTTTGCAACATAAACCACCATATTCGTCGATTGTAGCATGTCCATTAAATTTGATAAAAAAATGGACGCCAACTGAGAAGGATAAACAACTATCCTTGTTCTTGGGGCCAATATTTGTTCACCCAAAACACAGCGGACTGCCCTAAAATGCAGCATTGAATTGATAATAAAAACATTATCAAGTTCCGGACCGATGATCATATTGGGAAATGGGGTTTCATCAATCACTGGCGGTAAGTATACTCTATAGTTCCTTGGAAGGAGCTCTACATGCATATGGCTACAAGTCTGGCACACAGGGAGGATCCTTTGCATCATTCTGTATACTTCAAATAAACTTCGTTGATTAGCAACCAAGGGTAAAGTGATCAATTTTATGCAGGGGAGGGTATTAATAATACTTGAGTGGGAGTAAATACAATCGTGCCAAATAAAATCAATTATATGCAGTCTGAATCACATCTTTCGAAGATTGCGCACATTATTATGGAGGACACGCGATTATGAACTCTAATATACTTAAAATACCATTTATCATGACCGTTTACATAATGTACTATTATCATTGTGACGACATGTGTTAACATAGTGCATTTTAATTAATCACCTACTTGTGATGTCATATCTGTAAGGCTCATAATGCTGCCCGCCTACCCATGTGAAATGAAGTTTCAATGACATACTCTCGGCTTCAATCAACGGATCCCATAATCAATACGAAGCACAAACTATCTTCTCACTCACACATGAGACCTCGATTCAAATGTTGGCTGTCTTTCAGAATAGTAAATTTCTTGAAACTTGAAGTCTTGACTTAACATTATGTCCTCATTAAAGGACGATACTTCATAGCCGTCACATCCTCTGTTTGCAAGGTGATCCGCTAGCCGATTGCCTTCCCTCAGCGTATGTGAGATCTGTACTTCTTGGAATGAATCTAGTAATAGCCAGATTCGCTGAATAATGTGCAATATTTTCCAATTTTGTGACGTTCGCTTAATACATGCTGTGATTATTACACTCGAATCTCCCTCTATTTGAATCTTCTTCATTCCCGCCTGTTTAGCCAAAAGTAATCCTTCGAATAATGCCATAGCTTCCGCCATATTGTTTGATCCTATTGGGAGTGAACAACATTTTATTGCTAATAATAACCCTTCATGATCCTGGATGCATACCCCAGCTCCCGATTTTCCTGGGTTTCCCCTTGAAGCCCCATCAAAATTGATTTTGTTGATCCCTAGTGAGGGTGGTATCCATTTGATTAGGTTTCTATCTTGCTTGTTCTTTAATACTATGTTGAAACACCAACCAAATGGAATGTGAATTTGTTTCCATTGATGCAAGATTGCAGAGTCCCAAGAGGTCATGACTAGATTGTGCTTAAGTTTGCTGTGACTGGCGTTTACTAATTCTGATATTGATCTTTCTAATGATTTTGTAACTGCTTCAGCTGAAGAGGAAATTCTACGAAAGACTCTTTTATTTCTCTCCCACCAAATTGCCCATACTACTAGTGCTGGAGTGCAAACCCAAATTGCTGAAAATATGGATGAAGTGTATAACTGCGGCCATGATTCAAATAAGTCCCAGAGTTTGTTTGGTAATGGTGTTGGATAATTTAATTTCTCAAGGACAAAAAACCAGCATTTCTGTGCAAATTTACAATTTAAAAATAAATGGTCAACATCTTCTTGTTGATTGTCACATAATAGGAAATTAAAATATTGTGCTATGTTGAGCCTATGAAGTCGCTCACTAGTTAGCACCCTGTTATTCAATGCTAACCACGCAAAACAGCCCGCCTTGGGTAAGGTTACTTTGTTCCAACAGAAATTGTATGCTCGTGATGGTCTTAAATTTGGATTTCTCTGTTGAAGGAGTCTATACCCCTCCTTAATAGTGAACTCTCCATCTGCTCCCGGTACCCAAATTAATTTATCCTCTGAATTTGATAAGTAGACCAGATTTTGTGAAAATATATTCTCCATATCCTGAATCTCTTGAGGGGATAAGGGTAACTCCTGAGGATCTTTCCATATCACCTTTCTGGAATGTATACATACTGCTGAAACATAATCATTTAAGTAAATTCCCCAATTGCTTTCTGTTATGGTGATTATATTTTCCAAGCCATTCATATTAAGGAGGGGAGGCGCACCATTCCATGAGTCTCACCAAAATTTGACTGATTGACCATTATTTACTTCCCAGGATATATAATTTGTTACTATCTCTCTGGAGGAAATCATAAAGTCCCAAATGGCTGAACCTTTAGGGGGATCTAAAACTGAAAAAATTCTACTCGGGTTGTTATTGTCTAGATATTTCTGTTGCATAATTTGACACCAAATGTTGTTTGGTTTAGTGTACATCTGCCAAACTAATTTTCCCCCAAATGCTTGATTTCTAAATTTAAGATTATGAATCCCAGCTCCACCTGATTTCTGCATTTGTGTTAATTTCTCCATAGAAACTAACGGGATTTTCTTTTCTCCATTCATATTACCAGTCCAAAGGAACTCTCTTAGTATTTTCTGAATTTTATGAAGGACCGATGCTGGAGCTTTAAGGACTGATAAATAATAATTGGGAATAGCTGATAAGACTGATTTAATTAGTAAAATTTTGCCTGAGAGTGATAGCCATATCGCTTTCCATGCTGCTACTCTAGATTTAATCCTCTCAATAATGGGCAGCCAGTAGCAACATTTATTAGGTCCTATAAAAAAAGGAATGCCAAGATAAACCGAAGGGAGGCTATCCACTGAAAATCCTAGAAGTCTAGAAATATTGTTAGATGTACTAATGTTTGTATTGAATAAGTAAATTTTGGATTTGAGAGGATTGATTTTTTGATTAGATACTGTAGTGTAGAGGTCCAAAGTTTCTTTAATCTGACTGGCCTCTGATACATTTGCACTTCCAAAAAGTAAAGTGTCATCTGCAAAGAGTGAATGTGTCACTGAAATACCTGAATGTCCAATCTGAACCCCTTTCCACTTGCCCAATGCGTGCTTGTATTGAATAAGTCTGTTAAATGATTCTGCCATGAGGATAAATAATGCTGGCGATAAAGGGTCTCCCTGTCTAATACCTTGTTTAGATGAAAAGAATCCAGCTGGTGTACCACTAATCAAAACTGAAAATCACACACCTGAGATACAGGATTTAATCCACTTGCACCAACTTTTTGCAAATCCAAACTTCCTTAAAACTTTGATAAGAAAATCCCAGCTAACTCTATCATATGCTTTCATCATATCCAGCTTGATAACAAAGTGTGAAGATTTATTACTGCTGATGGAATGCAGGAGTTCATGAGCCACCATAGCTCCTTCCATTGTTTCCCGCCCTGGGACAAATCCCCCTTGCGGTTGTGAGATTATATTAGGAATAAGGTACTGCATCCTAATATAGATTGCCTTTGTTATGATTTTATATATGGTATTGCACAGTGATATTGGACGAAAATCTGCAAATGTTTTAGGTGTTTTTATTTTCAGAATAATGGCAATGTTTGTAGTGTTGAAGTTTTTTAACATGGATTTACTAATCCTTGATTCTTCAACAACTGCCAATAATTCCCACCCTATCCATTCCCAACTGACTTGATAGAACAGAGCAGTGAAACCATCTGGACCAGGGGCCTTATCTGGAGGTAAAGAAAAGACCACCATCTTAACTTCTTGAATTGTAAATGCAGCCAAGAGTTTTAAATTGTCCACCTCTGTTATTAAAGTGGGGATTGCCTCAATTAGATCCACAATTGGTGTATCTGATGGGTATGTGTTAGGTGGAGGATTCAAAAGGGTCTGAAAAAATCTTATCCCTTCATCTTGGATGCTTTGGGGGTCCATTAATAGATTGCCAGTCTCAGCATTATTAATTTTGGAAATTCTATTACTCGCAGCTTTCTGTTTTGCCGACGCATGGAAGTACTTAGTGTTTCTATCCCCATCTTTTAACCATAGCTCCCTTGACTTTTGCCTCCAATATTCCTCTTCTCTACTGCATATTTCCTCCCATTCTTGTAATAAACTTTTCTGAGTGATGTACGAGTCCTCATCCATACCATTTTTGATGATAATGTTGTATATATCTTCTAGTTTTGCCTTAATTGATTCTTTTTCTGAGAAGATATTTTTAAAGGTATTCTCATTCCATTTTTTAATCCACTTCTTGATGTGTTTCAGCTTATTTGAAAATTGGAACATTTTGGTACCTTCTGTTTTTGGGGCCGACTCCCAGCATTGCTTTAATGATGGTAAGAAACATGGATGACGCAGCCACATTCTTTCGAATTTGAAAGATGATTTAGTTTGAAAGCCTATTCTTGAAGTGTTTGAAGCCATATGTAAACTAATTGGGAAGTGATCTGAGCCTGGTCGAGGAAGAATTTATGAATGATATGAAACATTTGCTAGTTTCCAACACTGTGCAATAAGAAATCTGTCTAATCTGACCGCTATCTGTGAAAATTTTGCCCTTTTGTTAGTCCATGTAAATCTTCCATTTAATGGAACGACATCCATTAGATCATTATCTGTCACAAAAGTGGAGAAATCCTGTATTGTTCTCAACGGAGGACAAATTCCACCAATCTTCTCTGACTGCTTGAGTATGGAATTGAAATCCCCGCCCAGAATGAAGTATGGTTCTGTTTGGCTTTGAATAAACTGAGTTATTTCCAACCATAATCTCTACTTGTCCTGAGTTGGGGTGGGCCCATAGATGTTAAATAACAGAATTTTTAAATCAAAATTCTCTAGACTTATGACCTGCCAATTATCTCTGTTATGCATTGGCTGTCCTACAATTAGACTGGGGTCCCAAAGAATAGCTAACCCACCTGAGGCACCACTCGCTGGGCTATGTGTAGATTTCCATTTTGTCCAGTTCCCAATTGTTTTGTTAAACACATCTATTGACATTTTGGTTTCTTGTAGAAGTATCACTTCCACTGATAAAGAATTAAGCTCTTTCTTAATTCTATTTCTTTTGTCAGAGGCGTTTAATCCTCTGACATTCCAAGAGACAATCTTCATTGTTGACAAGGAGAACACTTGGTTCTCCTCATCAATCTTTTGGTAAGTGTGAATTTTCCATCCAGTGTTGATTGAATACCTGCTGCTATTTCTTGCTTAATTAGACTGCTTTTTGGAGTTCTCCCTCTCTTTCTTGGTGTGGCTTTCATCTGTCTATCTTGCATTGGAGTTTTTTCGAGAGAAAGTATGGTAGAAGTGTCTAAATCAATTAATTTAGAACTTGAATCATTTACTACAGATTCAAATTCATCACAGATTTCTTGCTCACTGATCATTTGACTATCCTCTGTATCTGAGAATGTGTTACTAAGAATCCACTCATTAATTTTGGAATATGTAAACTCATCAGTTTTCTGGGATGAAGCCTTTGCTTTCTCCTGCCAATCTTCTTTAGTTTTTATATTTTCCAATTCATCTATCTGATAATTTATATCCTCTTCTATATTGTGTTCCCAAATACCCATTGGTAATTCTCTCAGATTCTCAGGGTTGATATCATCTTCCCTCCTTATTGAAGACAAACTTTGCTTACTTGACCATTCTGTTATTTGATGACTTAGATTTATCTTTTGTGGATTCTTCTGGGTATGGGCAATTGTTGATATTTGCAAATTCTCATCCTTTGTGGCATTAATAAGTATTGCAGCATGATCTGATACAATACAATCCTTGTTGCCTTGAGTTGATGTTGAATTTTTGTTGTGTTGCTGAGAATTCATTGAAATGAAATCACCATCTTGTAGTGTTATACCTTCTTCTTCTGCTATTTCAAATATTATTTTATTGGCTAGCTCTATCAGCAGTTGGTCTGAAATTTTCCTAGCACGTAGATCACTAAGAGTCTCTTCATCCAGTGCCTCATGTGTAACTGGCTTTTTAATTGGGGAATCAGAGAACATGAGTTGTTGAACTAACTCATCCATATCTGGATTATGTATCTCTGGTGGGTGCCAGCCAAGCAACATATTCTGATTAGTGCTGTTAAGGATCATCAAAATATATCTTACTGCATAATAGAAGTAGATGATCGATTCATATGAATACAAATTCAGATGTAGACCTTTGTCAGGGTAGTCTATCCATGCATTTATCCCTACCTGCTGAAAGCTAAATGATTTCTGGAAGTATGTACACTTATGAGGATTTGTGCACTGATTCTCACACACCCTAAGTTGCGAATGTGTTTGGGAGTTACATTGATCTTTGAAATTTCCTAAATTATTCTGATATAGCATGATAATATCTTCTTTTTGAATAATAATACTTTGTTCCCAATGGCCCCATTTGGAATTGTAAAAGATGGATTTTGGCAATTCTTTGACATTATCATGAAGAATGCATACTCTAACCTCTCGGTGAGGAAACTCAAAGGGAATGAGATCATGTTTGGCAAAGATTCCTATTTTGTTAGCAATAATTTCTATAATGTCCAGATCTCTGTATTCTAATGGCAGGTTTGGGAGAGCAATCCAAATAGGAAAGTATAGGCGGGATCTGTCGTCAAATTTAGCATTAGGGGTCCATTTCGAGGTAAAGAGGCCCCAACCTTTATAGAACCAGCTTTTATTTTTATGGACATCATCTCTCAATTCCATGGTTTCAAATTTTGCAAGAAAATAACCCAACTTGATGTCTATCCAAAATATGTCTGAAAGCCCTAGCCAATTATCCAAAGCCCAAACCTTAATTTCATCTATTAATAGATCTGATTTTGAAAACTTACCTATAAGTGCTTTATCCCGGAGGAGATGAATTTGATCTTGAAGCAAATGGTCATGAAAAGTAATCATTGATGCATGCTGGGGGTCAGGATCTTGGAGAATATCTGAATGTGTATGTCCTTGTTTAACCCTCCATGTATGCCGGACATGCGGTGGGTTGGGACTTGTTGTTGTCCAATGACGTGGTGGAAACATACTCGAAGCTATCTGTTTCAAAAATTTTCCCTCCTTCCTGAGCTTATCCTGATCCTGAATCCCCCGACTGTCTATAGGGGAGCCCGGGGGTGTGCCTTCACAAATATCAAATATTTGCTATTTTTGGAGGAGACGACCCCATGCCCTGCTTTTTTGGGATGGCTTGTGTCTAATACTTTTGGCATTTAGATGAAATGGATTGAAATTTTTACCCTGCTCCTGATACTTTTTGAAATAACCGTGACCCCAAGAAGTAGACCTGTGTTTGGATGAAACTCCTTGATACTTGGTTGATTGTATGTTCATTCCGTCATTCTCGCGTACTTGCTTGTTCTTGAAATGGGGCATGTAGGGCTGAAACGTGTGATGGCGGTTTTTCTCTGATGTAGCCATAGCCTGATTTCTTTTTGGTTTTGCTATATTAAATCTGGGATTGACAAAGAAGGGTTTTGCTGGTTGTACTACCACTCTACCTCTAAATATCCTCATGGGATCAACGAGTTCCGGTTGCAATGATTTTCCATTTGTGGGCAGATTTTTCTGAGCAAAAGAGACCAATTGAAACCCTGATGGATGTCTACCATGTCTGTTTTTATCTTGATTACTACTAGAAATTCCTTGTTGAAGACAATATTTTTCAAACAGTCGATTCTGTGATTGCAGCGATCCCCAGGATCCAAACATCTGCCATTTCTGCCCAACTCTGCTCAAGCCTCTGCTCAAACCTTTCACCATTGTGCCCTCTAATCACTTAAAAGTTAGAAACTCATCTAGCCCCATTTCTCTAAGCACTCTCCAAATACATACATACATACATACATACATACATACATACATATATATATATATACATATAGATATACATATATACATATATATATATATATATATATATATATATATATATATGTATATATATACATATCTATATACATATATATCTATATACATACATATATACATATATATATATATCTATATACATATATACATATATATATACATATATATCTATATATATACATATATATATGTATATATATATATGTATATATATATATGTATATATATATGTATATATATATGTATGTATATGTATATGTATGTGTATGTATATATGTATGTGTATATATATATGTATGTGTATATATATATATATATATCTTGCCTTCGTTAGTGTTAGGAATGGTGGGAATAGTATCTCATTAATCTTATTTCTGATGATAAATTTCATTTGTTTTGTACTCTCCCAATGCTATGTCCGAAAAGTCAGAACTAACATCATAGATGATCGTATTCTAAATTTTCTGAGCTTTGTCTTAGTCTTTCCTTGGAACAGCTTTTGGGAATTGTGGTTTAATCGTGTCCACTACTTTTTGAATGACCTTGGAATCTCTGGAATCTTCTCCATGGATGCATTACTCCTGGTCTCAGAAAATAGATTTCAGGGTTATGACTCCATATCTTTGAGTAACCAATGGTTATATAGGTCGCAACTAGATTCACCTAACCCCCAAAACCTTTTAAAACTTATCCTGCTTAGTTCATTACAATTGTAATCCAAACTCTTTCACAATTATAGAGGCCTTAAGTGAATCTATTTGCAAATATGGAAATGTTTAAATTGTCTATGTAAGAACATAATATATATAATATAGATTTCATAGGAATATATAAATATATATACAAATAGATAGTTATACTTTTATTCATATATAAACAAATTAACAGACTTTAGTTGATTTAGAATTAGAGAGATTCCTACATATAGCTCTATAATTATGAAAATCAATGCCTAACAAAAATTTTATCTTTTCCAAAGCCATAATGAATTATAGGATAGAGAAAAACTAACTAAATTGTCAAAGATTTGTGACATGACATATATCACAATATCATTAATCCTTCTTGAATATTTAAGAAAGCGTCTCAAAGGAATAACAACAAAACCCTACATCTAGCTAAGCAACAAGAGGATAATAATTATCTCATTAATGTCAAACATACATCAATCCTTACTCGACCAACTTCTCTAAATTTAAAGCACATTATGATAATCACTAAATTAAGACTTGCTCTCCTGAGGCTCAAACATAATCATTACTAAAGATAATAATTAAGCTTGCACATGCCAACCTCTTGGCATGACATCTCGCACATACTACCTTGAGATATGACTGAAAGAAATCTTTAAATCAATATAGCATAACTCTCTAACGCAAAAATTAGATTGATATAGCATAACTCTTTAACGCAAAAATTAGTGCCAATTTCAATAAAAGCGTTTGACACTTGATACATCAAAGATAACTAATATCGTCCCTAGTAAGCTACAATATAATTTAAGGACATCAACCACTCATAAAGCCTCATAATATTTTATTCCACACAGAAGAGAAGAAGTGAAAAAGCTTAATGGATACCCTAGTCAGACTCCGAGGAAGGAAGCGACAGACAGAAGTAAAGAATGAGATAACTGACAAGAGAATAAGAGGTATTATAAAACTCAATAACACACTAGTGGTGGAGGCAATAATGAAGGTATTAGGAGGAGATTACTTGGGTAATATAGATAGGACAAGGGTGAATTATGGCATTGTGTCAATGTTTCTTTCCCTATCAATGTTCACTAGTACATTTGAGGTCTCATTTCAACGACTATCTATCAGATATTTCATGTCTATGCGTCAAATATTCGACACAAAGTGTCGTCAGAGTTATTTCATCAAACATAGAAATGAAGACGCTAACCATCGTCATTCCAACATCTAAAGCATCAGAATTAACCACACAAAGACCTTATGGTATTATCGTATTTTCGATGGAAATTTCGTCAGAAGTCTAGCATCCCCATCACAAATGACCGTTGGAATTATAGCATGCATGTTGCAATACTGACAGTTATCTAGTATCATTTCTGATGGAAACACCGCCATTAGTATAGCATCCCCATCACAAATGGGCGTCAAAATTATAGCATTCACATCGCAATACCGATGGTTATCCACTATCATTTCTAACGGAAATCTCGTCATTAGTATAGAATCCCCGTCGCAAATGAGTGTCATAATTATAGTATGCATGTTGTAATACCGATGGTTATCTAATGTCATTTCTGATGGAAATCTCGTCATTAGTATAGCATCCACATCGCAAATAGGTGTCAGAATTTTAGCATTCATGTCACAATACCGACGGGTATCCAGTATCATTTCTGACATAAATCCTATCGGTAGTATAGCATCTCCATTGCAAATAGGCATTAGAATTATAGCATGCATGTCGCAATACTGATGGTTATCCAGTGTCATATCAATGATCTTGTGCAAACAATGCCTCATTCCAGGTCAAACCCACCTACATTGCTGACTACAATGTCGAAAACACCCAACATGCAGACATCCTCTACATTCTCTCTCGTTTGTTATGTGTTTATCTCCTTTGAAGTGTTCTTTATTGCGAGTGTTTCATAGTGTTATCATTTTCTGTAGTAAGAGATGCACATGAAGATGCACCAGAGGTAACTACTGGTGATAACATACCATCATTTCCTGGATCTTCCCGTATTTCTAGTACAATAACATTGTATGCCACATTGTTGATACTAGAAATACAGGAAGATCCAGGAAATCAATGTTCTTGGGTTCCCCATGGAGGCATCAATGTTCTTGGGTTCCTCATGGAGGCATCAATGTTCTTGGGTTCCCCTGCACCAATATCCATTCAATAGTATTTTTGATATCAGAAGGATAAGCAATGTGAAGTAGAGAAATTTCTTGGGCTTAATGTAAAGGATTGGAGGTATCCATTCCTTATTAGAGGGATAAATATTCTAACTACTATAACAGTTTGAATTGGAGAAATTTCTTGGGCTTAATGTCAAATATAAAATCTATCCATTCTATTAGCTTGTTTAGGTTGTTATCCCTGCCTAATCCTTGGAAATGAAATTTTTTAGATTATTTATTGGTTGTATTAAATATGCATCCATCAGTGTGTCCCCATAGCTTTGATACCCTGAAAAAATGAGTTAAGTGGCATGGCCTGGAATAGGGTAATTTAAAAACATAACAATTGATTCTTGACTGAGTGTCAAGACTTGGTTTGTAGATATTTTATTATTATTTTCCAAAATTTATATGTATTAATGTTTAATTTATTTTCTTGGGTACACTTAGGAAGGATAATTGTAAGGGGTACAAATCCATATGATATGACACCCATTTTATAGGTGGTGATGGTGTGATCTTCCATGGTGCTAAAGATAAGGATTTCTCTCTCGTCTCTAACCACCACCTTCATTACAAACATTAAGTGCAAATGCCCTCCTTGCACATGGCTGGTCACAATGATTAGATATAAGCTTTGAAGCATGAAACAATGTAGTAAAAATTCACAACCAGGTTGACAACTACCTTGTACAAATCCAATACATCAAGCCCAAAAATATAACCTTGACCCATGTCTAGCCCATGCCCACAATTAACTTAGATTTTATATCCTTTGTATTAGATAGTGTCTTAGACTCCAATTCAATGCAATATAGTAGATCCTAATTAGGGTAGAAGCACATTTTCTATTCTCTTGTCATTTTGCAGTTGAAACTTGCAACTTTTGGGCATTTTGTTGTAGTTTCTATACAATATATATGCACATTGAGAAGGAAAGCAATTTGAATTTTGTTATTTCAATTGTCAAGTCTAATGGGAAATCTCAATTCAACTTTAGTATAATATATTAATCTTCTATAATGCATACGTTATTGATGTTATAATATAAATATTTGAAAATTCCCATATTTTCAATAGGGTGCCCCCTGTTGTTCCTAAAAATTGGCCTTCCAAAGAATTTTTCCCAGGAATGCATCCTTATGCTATATCTCATCCCTGTCTTGGAACTTGGTGGAACACAAATAGACACCAATACAACCCCAAAAAAATTTCATTCTAGTCCTTACCTAAAAGATTATAACAAGATAAAAAGTGAAAGACAAAGTGAGAAGTGCTTGAATTGATGTTAGAGACTAATTTGATCAGGAAGAAAGGGATTTACAATAGTG